>CM038674.1:477462046-477794546 GCA_021605145.1 Aegilops bicornis | reverse complement strand
TGTTGTTGTTGTTGTTGTTGTTATTGTTGTTGTTATTTATTTGTTGTTGTTGTTGTTTATTGTTGTTGTTGTTGTTGTTATTTATTTGTTGTTGTTATTTATTTGTTGTTGTTGTTGTTGTTGTTGTTGTTATTTGTTGTTGTTATTGTTGTTGTTGTTGTTGTTGTTGTTGTTATTGTTGTTGTTATTGTTGTTGTTGTTGTTGTTGTTGTTGTTGTTGTTGTTATTTGTTGTTGTTGTTATTTGTTGTTGTTATTTATTGTTGTTGTTGTTGTTATTCTTGTTGTTATTTGTTATTCTTTGTTGTTCTTTATTCTTTGTTATTCTTTGTTATTCTTTATTCTTTGTTATTCTTTATTATTCTTTATTCTTTGTTATTCTTTATTCTTTATTCTTCTTTATTCTTTATTCTTCTTTGTTATTTATTCTTCTTGTTATTCTTCTTTATTGTTATTCTTCTTTGTTATTCTTCTTTATTGTTATTCTTCTTTGTTATTATTCTTCTTTATTGTTGTTATTGTTATTCTTCTTCTTTGTTGTTATTGTTGTTATTGTTATTTATTTATTTGTTATTGTTGTTGTTGTTGTTGTTATTTATTTATTTATTTATTTATTTATTTATTTGTTGTTGTTGTTATTTATTTATTCTTTGTTGTTGTTATTGTTATTGTTATTTATTCTTTATTCTTTGTTATTTATTGTTATTGTTATTTATTGAATTATTCTTTTGTTATTGTTATTCTTTGTTATTATTCTTTATTCTTTATTGGTATTGATATTCTTTCTTTGTTATTCTTCTTTGTTAGTATTATTAATTATTCTTTATTATTCTTTATTTATTCTTTGTTATTCTTTATTCTTTATTTATTCTTTATTGTTGTTATTCTTTATTGTTATTCTTCTTTGTTATTTATTCTTTCTTTGTTATTCTTCTTGTTATTCTTCTTTATTATTCTTTGTTATTATTGTTGTTATTGTTATTGTTATCGTTGTATTTATTGTTGTTGTTATTCTTTATTCTTTATTGTTATTGTTATTTATTTATTTGTTGTTGTTATTTATTCTTTGTTATTTATTCTTTATTATTTATTCTTTATTTATTTATTTATTTATTCTTGTTATTTATTTATTGTTATTTATTTATTCTTTATTCTTTGTTATTTATTCTTTATTGTTATTTATTCTTTATTATTGTTATTGTTATTTATTTATTTATTTATTGTTTATTTATTTGTTGTTGTTGTTATTTATTTATTGTTGTTGTTGTTATTTATTGTTATTCTTGTTATTTATTTGTTCTTTATTTGTTGTTATTCTTTGTTATTCTTTATTCTTTATTATTCTTTGTTATTCTTTATTATTTGTTATTCTTTATTATTGTTATTCTTTATTGTTATTCTTTATTTATTCTTTATTCTTGTTATTCTTCTTTGTTATTTATTCTTCTTTGTTATTTATTCTTTATTGTTATTCTTTGTTATTTATTCTTTGTTATTTATTCTTTATTGTTATTCTTCTTTATTATTCTTCTTTATTATTCTTTATTATTATTCTTTGTTATTTATTCTTTATTATTTATTCTTTATTGTTATTCTTTATTTATTGTTATTTATTTATTTATTCTTCTTTATTCTTCTTCTTCTTTATTATTCTTTATTGTTGTTATTGTTAATTATTCTTTATTATTCTTTATTTATTCTTTGTTATTTATTTATTCTTTATTATTCTTTATTGTTGTTATTCTTTGTTATTGTTATTCTTTATTTATTTATTCTTCTTTATTTATTCTTCTTTATTATTCTTCTTATTATTCTTTATTGTTATTGTTATTGTTGTTATTTATTTATTTATCGTTGTAGTTTATTTATGTTATTGTTATTGTTGTTATTTATTGTTATTGTTGTTGTTGTTGTTATTTATTTATTGTTATTCTTTATGTTGTTATTCTTTATTTATTTATTCTTGTTATTGTTGTTATTCTTTGTTATTTATTTATTGTTATTCTTTGTTATTGTTATTCTTTTGTTGTTGTTATTCTTTTATTTATTGTTGTTGTTATTTATTGTTATTTATTTATTGTTGTTGTTATTTATTTATTGTTGTTGTTGTTGTTATTTATTGTTGTTGTTATTGTTATTTATTTATTATTGTTTATTTATTGTTATTTATTGTTATTCTTTATTATTGTTATTATTTATTCTTTATTTATTCTTTATTATTCTTTATTCTTTATTATTGTTATTCTTTATTGTTATTTATTGTTATTCTTTATTATTTATTCTTGTTATTGTTATTCTTTATTGTTATTCTTTGTTATTTATTCTTTGTTATTTATTCTTCTTTATTTATTCTTTATTGTTATTCTTGTTGTTATTCTTTATTGTTATTCTTTATTATTTATTCTTGTTATTTATTCTTTATTATTTATTCTTTATTGTTATTCTTCTTTATTTATTCTTTATTGTTATTCTTGTTATTTATTCTTTGTTATTTATTCTTGTTATTTGTTATTCTTTGTTGTTGTTCTTTGTTGTTGTTGTTGTTGTTGTTATTCTTTCTTCTTTATTCTTTCTTCTTCTTCTTCTTCTTCTTCTTCTTTCTTCTTCTTCTTCTTTATTATTATTCTTTATTGTTGTTGTTATTCTTCTTCTTTATTGTTATTCTTTATTCTTTATTCTTCTTCTTCTTCTTCTTCTTCTTCTTCTTCTTCTTTATTGTTATTCTTTGTTATTTATTCTTTATTGTTGTTATTCTTTATTGTTATTTATTCTTTATTTATTCTTCTTTATTATTCTTCTTATTTATTCTTCTTTATTATTCTTCTTTATTATTCTTCTTGTTATTCTTCTTTGTTATTCTTTCTTTGTTATTCTTTATTGTTATTTATTTATTGTTGTTATTGTTGTTGTTGTTATTTATTCTTTATTCTTCTTTCTTCTTCTTTCTTCTTCTTCTTCTTCTTCTTCTTATTATTATTCTTTGTTATTCTTTATTGTTATTCTTTGTTATTTATTCTTTATTATTGTTATTATTATTTATTCTTCTTTGTTATTCTTTCTTTATTTATTCTTCTTGTTATTCTTCTTTATTGTTGTTGTTATTAATTATTCTTTGGTATTCTTTGGTGTTATTCTTTGGTATTCTTTGGTATTCTTCTTTGTTGTTGTTATTCTTTGTTATTGTTCTTATTTATTCTTTGGTATTCTTTGGTGTTATTGTTGTTGTTGTTGTTGTTGTTATTTATTTATTGTTGTTATTGTTGTTGTTATTTATTTGTTGTTGTTATTCTTGTTATTGTTCTTTATTGTTGTTATTTGTTATTTATTGTTGTTATTGTTATTTATTCTTTATGTTGTTATTGTTATTCTTTATTGTTGTTATTCTTTATTTATTGTTGTTATTGTTATTGTTGTTGTTGTTATTTATTTGTTTATTGTTGTTGTTATTTATTTATTGTTGTTATTGTTATTGTTATTGTTGTTATTTGTTGTTGTTATTGTTGTTGTTATTTATTTATTTATTGTTATTCTTTATTTATTCTTGTTATTTATTCTTTATTATTCTTTATTATTCTTGTTATTGTTATTCTTTATTGTTATTTATTCTTTATTGTTATTTATTCTTTATTATTTATTCTTTATTATTTATTCTTTATTATTGTTATTCTTTATTGTTATTCTTCTTGTTATTTATTCTTTATTATTTATTTATTCTTGTTATTTATTCTTTATTATTTATTCTTCTTTGTTATTCTTCTTTATTTATTCTTCTTTGTTATTCTTTATTGTTATTCTTGTTGTTATTCTTGTTGTTGTTCTTTGTTGTTGTTCTTTATTGTTGTTGTTATTTATTTGTTGTTGTTGTTGTTGTTCTTTCTTCTTTATTTCTTTCTTCTTCTTCTTTCTTCTTCTTCTTCTTCTTCTTCTTTGTTATTATTATTCTTTATTGTTGTTGTTATTCTTCTTCTTTGTTATTTATTCTTTATTGTTATTCTTCTTTCTTCTTTCTTCTTCTTTCTTCTTCTTTATTATTATTCTTTATTGTTATTCTTTATTGTTATTCTTTATTTATTTATTCTTCTTTATTATTCTTCTTTGTTATTCTTCTTTGTTATTCTTCTTTGTTATTCTTTCTTTATTTATTCTTCTTGTTATTCTTTATTATTATTCTTTATTATTGTTATTTATTGTTGTTGTTGTTGTTATTTATTGTTATTTGTTGTTGTTATTTATTTATTTATTTATTTATTCTTTATTCTTTATTCTTCTTTCTTTCTTCTTCTTCTTCTTCTTCTTGTTATTATTCTTTATTATTCTTTGTTATTTATTCTTTGTTATTTATTCTTTATTGTTGTTATTATTATTTATTCTTTCTTTATTTATTCTTTATTGTTATTCTTCTTGTTATTCTTCTTTGTTATTGTTATTATTGTAATTATTCTTTGAATTATTCTTTGTGAATTATTTATTCTTTGGTGTTCTTTGGTATTCTTTCTTTATTATTATTATTCTTTATTGTTATTCTTTGTTATTCTTTGGTATTCTTTGGTGTTATTGTTATTGTTATTGTTGTTGTTATTGTTGTTATTGTTGTTGTTATTCTTTGGTGTTATTCTTTAGTCTTAGTCTTTAGTCTTTAGTCTTTGAGTATTCTTTATTGTTATTCTTTGAGTATTCTTTGAGTATTCTTTATTATTTATTCTTTGTTATTCTTTGGTGTTATTCTTTATTCTTTGATATTCTTTATTATTTATTCTTTATTGTTATTCTTTGTTATTCTTTGATTATTCTTTAGTGTTATTCTTTATTCTTGGTATTCTTTATTGTTATTCTTTATTATTGTTATTCTTTATTATTTATTCTTTGTTATTATTCTTTAATTATTCTTTGGTATTATTCTTTAGTGTTATTTATTCTTTGTTATTTATTCTTTGTTATTTATTCTTTATTGTTATTCTTGTTATTATTCTTTGTTGTTATTCTTTAGTGTTATTCTTTGTTGTTATTCTTTATTATTTATTCTTTATTGTTATTCTTTATTCTTTATTCTTCTTTATTCTATTCTTCTTCTTTATTCTTTGTTATTGTTGTTATTGTTATTCTTGATGTTGTTGTTCTTTGGTGTTATTCTTATTGTTATTTGTTGTTGTTGTTGTTGTTGTTATTTGTTGTTGTTGTTGTTGTTGTTGTTGTTGTTGTTGTTATTTGTTGTTGTTATTTGTTGTTGTTGTTGTTGTTGTTGTTGTTGTTGTTGTTGTTATTTATTTGTTGTTATTTGTTATTGTTATTTATTGTTGTTATTTATTGTTGTTGTTGTTATTTGTTATTGTTATTCTTTGTTATTCTTTATTCTTCTTCTTTATTCTTTATTCTTTATTCTTTATTCTTTATTAATTATTATTGTTATTTATTTATTGTTATTGTTATTTGTTATTTATTCTTTATTCTTTATTAGTTATTGATATTGTTATTGTTATTTATTGTTATTTATTTATTGTTATTGTTATTTATTGTTATTTATTTATTGTTGTTATTTATTTATTTATTTATTGTTGTTGTTGTTATTGTTGTTTATTTATTGTTGTTATTTATTTATTGTTGTTGTTGTTTATTTATTTATTTGTTGTTATTTATTGTTGTTGTTATTTATTGTTGTTGTTATTTATTGTTGTTGTTGTTGTTATTTATTTGTTGTTGTTATTTATTTGTTGTTATTTATTTATTCTTTGTTATTCTTTATTCTTTCTTCTTTATTCTTTATTCTTTATTCTTTATTCTTTATTAGTATTGTTATTGTTATTCTTTATTCTTTATTCTTGTTGTTATTTATTGTTGTTATTGTTGTTATTTGTTGTTATTGTTGTTATTCTTTATTCTTTGTTGAGTGTATTGATATTCTTTATTGTTTTATTTGTTGTTATTGTTATTTATTTATTGTTGTTATTGTTGTTGTTATTGTTGTTGTTGTTTATTTGTTATTTATTTGTTGTTGTTGTTGTTGTTGTTATTGTTGTTATTTATTTGTTGTTATTTATTTATTTATTGTTGTTATTTATTTATTATTTATTTATTTATTGTTATTTATTTATTGTTGTTATTTGTTGTTGTTATTTGTTGTTGTTGTTGTTGTTGTTGTTGTTGTTGTTGTTGTTGTTGTTATTTGTTGTTGTTGTTGTTATTTATTTATTCTTTATTTATTCTTTATTATTATTCTTTATTCTTTATTCTTTATTCTTTATTCTTTGTTATTGTTATTGTTGTTGTTATTCTTCTTGTTATTCTTTGTTATTTATTGTTGTTGTTGTTGTTGTTATTTATTGTTGTTGTTGTTGTTGTTGTTGTTTATTTGTTGTTATTGTTGTTGTTGTTATTTATTTATTGTTGTTGTTATTTATTTATTTATTTATTTATTTATTGTTATTTATTGTTGTTTATTTATTTATTTGTTGTTGTTGTTGTTGTTATTGTTGTTATTGTTGTTGTTGTTATTGTTGTTATTGTTGTTGTTGTTGTTATTTATTGTTGTTGTTGTTGTTATTTATTGTTATTTATTTGTTATTCTTTATTGTTATTGTTCTTTATTTATTCTTTATTCTTTATTATTCTTTGTTATTCTTTATTCTTTGTTATTCTTTATTCTTTATTCTTCTTTGTTATTATTCTTTCTTTATTGTTATTCTTCTTGTTATTCTTCTTTATTATTCTTCTTTATTATTCTTCTTTATTATTTATTCTTCTTTGTTATTCTTCTTATTATTATTGTTATTATTATTTATTCTTCTTTGTTGTTGTTGTTATTTATTGTTATTGTTATTTATTTATTTATTGTTATTTGTTGTTGTTGTTGTTGTTTATTGTTGTTGTTGTTGTTGTTGTTGTTGTTGTTGTTGTTGTTATTTATTTGTTGTTATTGTTATTTATTGTTGTTGTTATTCTTTATTCTTTATGTTATTGTTATTGTTATTGTTGTTATTCTTTATTGTTATTTATTCTTTATTGTTTATTCTTTATTCTTGTTAGTGTTGATATTCTTCTTCTTGTTATTCTTTCTTTGTTAGTGTTATTAATTATTCTTTATTTATTCTTTATTATTCTTTGTTATTCTTTATTCTTTATTTATTGTTATTTATTATTTATTTATTCTTTGTTATTGTTATTCTTTCTTATTTATTATTCTTGTTATTCTTTATTATTCTTCTTTCTTTGTTATTCTTTATTATTATTGTTATTTATTGTTATTGTTGTTGTTGTTGTTGTTGTTTATTTATTCTTTATTGTTATTCTTTATTCTTTATTTATGTTATTGTTGTTATTGTTATTGTTGTTATTTATTCTTTGTTATTTATTCTTATTGTTGTTATTTATTCTTGTTATTTATTTATTTGTTATTCTTTATTCTTTGTTATTTATTCTTTATTATTTGTTATTCTTGTTGTTATTTATTGTTATTGTTGTTATTGTTATTTGTTGTTGTTATTGTTGTTGTTGTTGTTGTTGTTATTTGTTGTTATTGTTATTTATTTATTCTTGTTGTTATTTATTCTTTATTGTTATTCTTTGTTATTCTTTGTTATTCTTTATTGTTATTCTTTGTTATTCTTTATTATTGTTATTCTTTATTCTTTATTCTTGTTATTCTTTATTCTTCTTTATTATTGTTATTCTTTATTCTTTGTTATTCTTTATTATTCTTTATTCTTCTTTATTATTTATTCTTCTTTATTGTTATTCTTCTTTGTTATTCTTCTTTATTATTCTTCTTCTTGTTATTCTTCTTGTTGTTATTTATTCTTTGTTATTCTTTATTCTTTATTCTTTATTCTTTATTCTTTATTTATTGTTATTGTTATTGTTGTTATTTGTTGTTGTTATTTATTCTTTATTTATTCTTTATTTGTTGTTATTTATTTATTTATTGTTATTGTTGTTGTTGTTGTTGTTGTTGTTGTTGTTGTTGTTGTTGTTGTTGTTGTTATTTATTTATTTATTGTTGTTGTTGTTATTGTTGTTATTGTTGTTGTTGTTGTTGTTATTTATTCTTTATTCTTTATTATTTATTGTTATTGTTGTTGTTATTATTTATTCTTTGTTGTTATTTATTCTTTATTCTTTATTCTTTGTTAGTGTTGATATTCTTTCTTTGTTATTCTTCTTTGTTAGTGTTATTGTTATTATTCTTTGTTATTCTTTATTATTCTTTGTTATTCTTTATTCTTTGTTATTTATTGTTATTCTTTATTGTTATTTATTCTTTATTTATTGTTGTTATTCTTTATTATTTATTCTTCTTGTTATTCTTCTTTATTATTCTTTATTTATTCTTTATTGTTATTATTATTGTTATTTATTGTTATCGTTGTTATTGTTATTGTTATTTATTCTTTATTCTTTATTTATTTATTGTTATTGTTATTGTTGTTGTTATTTATTCTTTATGTTATTCTTTATTATTTATTCTTTATTCTTTATTGTTGTTATTATTCTTTATTGTTATTGTTATTTATTCTTTATTCTTTGTTATTTATTCTTTGTTATTTATTTATTATTGTTTATTGTTATTTATTTATTTATTTATTGTTGTTATTTATTGTTATTTATTTATTTATTGTTGTTATTGTTGTTATTTATTTGTTGTTGTTATTGTTGTTGTTGTTATTTATTCTTTGTTGTTATTCTTTGTTATTTATTCTTGTTATTCTTTATTATTCTTGTTATTCTTTGTTATTCTTTATTGTTGTTATTCTTTGTTATTGTTATTCTTTATTTATTATTCTTTATTATTTATTCTTGTTATTGTTATTCTTTATTGTTATTCTTTGTTATTCTTTCTTTATTATTCTTCTTTATTATTTATTCTTTATTATTTATTCTTTATTATTTATTCTTTATTTATTTATTCTTTCTTTATTATTCTTTCTTGTTATTATTCTTCTTTATTATTCTTTATTATTTATTCTTTATTGTTATTCTTGTTGTTATTTATTGTTGTTATTGTTATTGTTGTTGTTCTTTATTCTTCTTCTTTCTTTATTCTTTATTCTTGTTATTGTTGTTATTCTTATTCTTTGTTATTCTTTATTATTCTTTATTGTTATTGTTATTCTTTGTTATTCTTTGTTATTTATTTATTCTTTATTGTTGTTATTCTTTGTTATTTATTCTTCTTTGTTATTCTTTCTTTATTATTCTTCTTTATTATTCTTGTTGTTATTGTTGTTATTGTATTTATTTATTGTTATTTGTTGTTGTTGTTGTTGTTGTTATTTATTTGTTGTTGTTATTTGTTATTGTTGTTGTTGTTGTTATTTGTTATTTATTTATTTATTTGTTGTTATTTATTTATTCTTGTTGTTATTGTTATTTATTCTTTGTTGTTGTTATTCTTGTTGTTATTGTTGTTATTCTTTATTGTTATTCTTGTTGTTGTTATTGTTATTTATTTATTGTTGTTGTTATTGTTGTTGTTGTTATTGTTGTTATTGTTGTTGTTGTTGTTGTTATTTATTGTTGTTATTGTTATTTATTTATTGTTATTGTTGTTATTTATTCTTTTATTTATTCTTTATCGTTCTTTATTATTCTTTATTGTTATTTATTCTTTATTGTTATTTATTCTTTATTGTTATTCTTTATTATTTATTCTTTGTTATTTATTCTTTATTATTTATTCTTTGTTATTTATTCTTTATTGTTGTTATTCTTTGTTATTTATTCTTGTTGTTATTCTTTATTGTTATTCTTTATTGTTATTCTTTATTTATTTATTCTTCTTATTATTCTTTGAGTGTTATTCTTTATTGTTATTCTTTATTATTTATTCTTTATTATTTATTGTTGTTGTTATTTATTGTTATTCTTGTTCTTTATTCTTTATTCTTCTTCTTTCTTCTTCTTCTTCTTCTTCTTCTTCTTCTTCTTCTTATTGTTATTCTTGTTGTTGTTGTTATTCTTCTTCTTTGTTATTTATTCTTTATTCTTTATTCTTTCTTCTTCTTCTTCTTTCTTCTTCTTCTTCTTTGTTATTATTCTTTATTGTTATTCTTGTTATTTATTCTTTGTTGTTATTCTTCTTGTTATTCTTTCTTGTTATTCTTCTTTGTTATTCTTCTTTGTTATTCTTCTTTATTATTCTTCTTGTTATTCTTTATTGTTATTCTTTATTGTTATTGTTGTTATTGTTGTTGTTGTTATTTATTTATTGTTGTTGTTATTGTTGTTGTTATTTATTTATTTATTTATTCTTTATTCTTTCTTCTTCTTCTTTCTTCTTCTTCTTCTTCTGTTATTCTTTATTATTCTTATTATTTATTTATTGTTATTCTTGTTATTTATTCTTTGTTATTGTTATTATTATTTATTCTTTGTTATTTATTCTTTCTTTATTCTTCTTTGTTATTCTTTCTTTATTGTTATTGTTAATGAATTATTCTTTGAATTATTCTTTGGTGTTATTCTTTGAATTATTCTTTGAATTATTCTTCTTTGTTATTGTTATTCTTTATTGTTATTCTTTATTTATTCTTTGAGTATTCTTGGTGTTATTGTTAGTGTTGTTATTGTTATTTATTGTTGTTTATTTATTTATTGTTATTTATTGTTGTTGTTATTCTATTGTTATTATTCTTTATTTATTTATTCTTTATTTATTTATTGTTATTCTTGTTATTTATTGTTATTTATTCTTTATTCTTTATTTATTTATTCTTTATTGTTATTTATTCTTTATTGTTATTTATTGTTATTGTTGTTATTTATTTATTTATTTATTTGTTGTTATTTATTTATTTGTTGTTATTTATTGTTGTTATTTATTGTTGTTGTTGTTGTTGTTGTTATTGTTTATTATTTATTTGTTATTTATTGTTATTTATTCTTTTATTTATTCTTGTTATTCTTTATTTATTCTTTGTTATTCTTTATTATTGTTATTCTTGTTGTTATTTATTCTTGTTATTTGTTATTCTTGTTATTTATTCTTTATTGTTATTCTTTGTTATTTATTCTTTATTTATTTATTCTTTATTTATTTATTCTTTATTGTTATTCTTCTTATTATTTATTCTTGTTGTTATTCTTTATTGTTATTCTTCTTTATTATTCTTCTTTGTTATTCTTCTTTATTATTCTTATTTATTATTCTTTATTGTTATTCTTTGTTATTTATTCTTTATTGTTATTGTTGTTATTTATTGTTGTTGTTATTCTTTATTCTTTGTTATTCTTCTTCTTCTTTCTTCTTCTTTCTTCTTCTTCTTCTTCTTTATTATTATTCTTCTTGTTATTGTTATTGTTATTCTTTCTTCTTTGTTATTTATTCTTGTTATTCTTTATTCTTCTTCTTCTTTCTTCTTCTTCTTTCTTCTTCTTTATTATTATTCTTGTTATTTATTTATTGTTATTCTTTATTGTTATTCTTTATTGTTATTCTTCTTTATTATTCTTCTTTGTTATTCTTTATGTTATTCTTCTTTATTATTCTTTCTTTATTTATTCTTTATTATTTATTCTTTGTTGTTATTTATTGTTGTTATTGTTGTTGTTATTTATTTATTTGTTGTTGTTGTTGTTGTTGTTGTTGTTATTTATTTATTCTTTCTTCTTCTTCTTTCTTCTTCTTCTTTATTATTATTCTTTATTATTCTTTGTTATTTATTCTTTATTTATTTATTCTTTTATTATTTGTTATTATTATTTATTCTTTCTTATTTATTCTTTCTTTGTTATTCTTCTTTATTATTCTTCTTTATTGTTGTTATTGTTATTGTTGAATTATTCTTTGGTATTCTTTGTATTTATTCTTTGGTATTCTTTGAGTATTCTTGTTCTTTCTTTGTTATTTATTTATTCTTTATTGTTATTCTTTGTTATTCTTTGATTATTCTTTAGTGTTGTTGTTGTTATTGTTGTTATTGTTATTTATTGTTGTTGTTGTTATTCTTTGGTGTTATTCTTTGGTCTTTAGTCTTTAGTCTTTAGTCTTTGAGTTATTCTTGTTATTATTATTCTTTGGTTATTCTTTGAATTATTCTTTATTGTTATTCTTTGAATTATTCTTTGGTGTTATTCTTTATTCTTTGAATTATTCTTTGTTATTTATTCTTGTTGTTTATTCTTGTTATTCTTTGAATTATTCTTTAGTGTTATTCTTTATTCTTTGAATTATTCTTTATTGTTATTCTTTGTTATTCTTTATTGTTATTCTTTGTTATTATTCTTTATTGTTATTCTTTGGTGTTCTTTATTGTTATTCTTTGTTTATTTATTCTTTGGTGTTATTTATTCTTTGTTGTTATTCTTGTTGTTATTCTTTGTTGTTATTCTTTGGTGTTATTATTCTTTGGTGTTATTCTTTATTGTTATTCTTTGTTGTTATTCTTTGTTGTTATTCTTTATTCTTTGTTCTTCTTTATTCTGTTCTTCTTTATTTATTTATTTATTTGTTATTCTTTGATGTTGTTATTCTTTGTTGTTATTCTTTGTTGTTGTTATTGTTATTGTTGTTGTTATTTGTTGTTATTGTTATTTGTTATTGTTGTTGTTGTTGTTATTGTTATTTATTGTTGTTGTTGTTGTTGTTGTTATTTGTTGTTATTTGTTGTTATTTATTTATTTATTTGTTGTTATTGTTGTTGTTATTTATTTATTTGTTGTTGTTATTTATTGTTGTTGTTGTTGTTGTTGTTGTTGTTGTTATTTGTTGTTATTGTTATTCTTTGTTATTCTTTATTCTTCTTCTTTATTCTTTATTCTTTATTCTTTATTCTTTGTTATTAGTATTATTGTTATTGTTGTTGTTATTTATTTATTTGTTATTCTTGTTGATTATTGTTGTTGTTGTATGTTATTGTTGTTGTTATTTATTGTTATTTATTGTTATTTGTTGTTATTGTTATTGTTGTTATTGTTGTTATTTATTTATTTATTTATTTATTTATTTATTTATTTATTTGTTGTTGTTGTTGTTGTTGTTGTTGTTATTTGTTGTTGTTGTTGTTGTTGTTGTTGTTGTTGTTGTTGTTGTTGTTGTTGTTGTTGTTGTTATTTGTTGTTGTTGTTGTTGTTGTTGTTGTTGTTATTTGTTGTTGTTGTTGTTATTTGTTGTTGTTCTTTTATTCTTTATTCTTTCTTTATTCTTTATTCTTTATTCTTTATTCTTTGTTAGTGTTATTGTTATTCTTTATTCTTTATTCTTATTGTTGTTGTTGTTGTTGTTGTTGTTATTTGTTGTTGTTGTTATTTGTTATTTATTTATTCTTTATTCTTTGTTAGTGTTGATATTCTTATTGTTTTGTTATTGTTGTTGTTGTTATTGTTGTTATTTATTTATTTATTTATTTATTTATTTGTTATTTATTGTTATTTATTTATTTATTGTTATTGTTGTTTATTTATTTATTTATTGTTGTTATTTATTTATTTATTTGTTGTTGTTGTTATTGTTGTTATTTATTTGTTGTTGTTATTTATTTATTTATTTGTTGTTATTTATTTGTTGTTGTTATTGTTATTTATTGTTGTTGTTGTTGTTCTTTATTTATTCTTTGTTATTATTCTTTATTCTTTATTCTTTATTCTTTATTCTTTGTTATTATTGTTATTGTTGTTGTTATTCTTTATTCTTTATTTATTCTTTATTGTTATTTATTTATGTTGTTGTTGTTGTTGTTGTTGTTGTTGTTGTTGTTGTTGTTTATTTATTTGTTGTTGTTGTTGTTGTTGTTGTTGTTGTTGTTGTTGTTGTTGTTGTTGTTGTTGTTGTTGTTGTTGTTGTTGTTGTTGTTGTTGTTGTTGTTATTTATTTGTTGTTGTTATTGTTATTTATTTATTTATTTATTCTTTATTGTTATTTATTCTTTGTTATTCTTTATTCTTTATTATTCTTGTTATTCTTTATTCTTTGTTATTCTTTATTCTTTATTCTTCTTTATTGTTATTCTTCTTTATTGTTATTCTTCTTTGTTATTCTTCTTGTTATTCTTTCTTTATTATTCTTCTTTATTGTTATTCTTCTTTATTATTCTTTCTTTATTTATTGTTATTATTTATTCTTTCTTTGTTATTGTTATTTATTGTTATTGTTATTGTTGTTATTGTTGTTATTTATTTATTTGTTTATTGTTGTTGTTGTTGTTGTTGTTATTTGTTGTTATTGTTGTTGTTGTTATTTATTGTTGTTGTTGTTGTTGTTATTGTTATTGTTATTGTTGTTGTTGTTGTTATTCTTTATTCTTTATTGTTGTTGTTGTTGTTGTTGTTGAATTATTCTTTATTGTTATTTATTCTTTGTTATTTATTCTTTATTCTTTGTTAGTGTTGATATTCTTTCTTTATTATTCTTCTTTGTTAATTATTATTAGTATTCTTGTTATTCTTTGTTATTATTCTTTATTATTCTTTATTCTTTATTATTCTTTGTTATTGTTATTCTTTGTTGTTATTTATTCTTCTTTATTTATTTATTCTTCTTTATTTATTCTTCTTGTTATTCTTTCTTTATTATTCTTGTTATTATTGTTATTTGTTGTTATTTATTTGTCGTTAATTTGTTATTTATTTATTTATTCTTTATTCTTTGTTATTTGTTGTTATTTGTTGTTATTTATTTTGTTGTTATTCTTTGTTATTTATTCTTTGTTGTTGTTCTTTGTTGTTGTTATTTATTCTTTATTATTTATTTATTTATTCTTTATTCTTCTTATTATTTATTCTTGTTATTTATTTATTCTTTATTGTTGTTGTTATTGTTGTTGTTATTGTTGTTGTTGTTGTTGTTGTTATTTATTTATTTGTTGTTGTTGTTGTTATTCTTTGTTATTTATTCTTTGTTATTTATTCTTTATTGTTATTCTTTGTTATTCTTGTTTATTCTTTGTTATTCTTTATTATTCTTGTTATTGTTATTCTTTGTTGTTGTTATTCTTTATTGTTATTTATTCTTTATTGTTGTTATTCTTTATTTATTGTTATTATTTGTTATTCTTTATTGTTATTCTTTGTTATTTATTCTTATTCTTTATTTATTCTTTATTGTTATTCTTATTATTTATTCTTTATTATTGTTATTCTTTATTTATTCTTCTTTATTATTCTTTCTTTATTATTCTTCTTTATTATTCTTTATTGTTATTCTTTATTATTTATTCTTTATTGTTATTCTTGTTGTTGTTGTTTATTTATTGTTATTTTATTCTTCTTTATTCTTCTTCTTCTTTATTATTCTTGTTATTTATTGTTATGTTATTCTTTATTATTCTTGTTATTCTTTATTATTCTTATTGTTATTTATTCTTTATTATTCTTTATTGTTATTTATTCTTTATTTATTTATTTATTCTTGTTGTTTATTTATTCTTCTTTATTTATTCTTCTTTGTTATTCTTCTTTATTATTCTTTATTGTTATTTATTGTTATTGTTATTTATTATTTATCGTTGTGGTTTATTTATTTATTGTTGTTGTTTATTGTTGTTATTTATTTATTTATTGTTATTTATTTATTTATTGTTGTTATTTATTTATTCTTTGTTATTTATTCTTTGTTATTTATTCTTTGTTATTGTTGTTATTCTTTATTCTTGTTATTTATTTATTTATTTATTCTTTATTTATTTATTATTTATTTATTGTTATTGTTATTTATTTATTGTTATTTATTGTTATTTATTTATTTATTTATTTATTTATTTATTTATTGTTATTTATTTATTATTGTTGTTATTTATTTATTGTTATTGTTGTTATTGTTGTTGTTATTTGTTATTTATTTATTTATTTATTGTTATTCTTTGTTATTCTTTATTGTTGTTATTCTTTATTGTTATTTATTGTTCTTTGTTATTTGTTATTCTTTGTTATTTATTCTTTGTTATTTATTCTTGTTGTTGTTCTTGTTGTTGTTCTTGTTATTTATTCTTTATTGTTATTTGTTATTGTTCTTTATTGTTATTCTTTGTTATTGTTATTCTTTATTTATTCTTGTTGTTGTTATTTATTCTTGTTATTATTCTTGTTATTGTTATTCTTTATTGTTATTCTTTATTGTTGTTATTTATTTATTCTTTATTCTGCTTTATTCTTTCTTTCTTCTTCTTCTTCTTCTTCTTCTTCTTCTTCTTCTTCTTCTTTATTATTTATTATTATTGTTATTGTTGTTATTGTTATTTATTTATTGTTATTGTTATTTATTTATTTATTGTTGTTGTTGTTGTTGTTTGTTGTTGTTTATTTATTTATTTGTTGTTGTTGTTGTTGTTGTTATTGTTATTGTTATTGTTATTTATTTATTGTTGTTATTTATTTATTTGTTGTTATTCTTTGTTATTTGTTATTCTTTGTTATTCTTTATTCTTTGTTATTCTTTATTCTTTATTCTTTCTTTATTCTTTATTCTTTATTCTTTATTCTTCTTTATTCTTTATTGTTATTCTTTATTATTTATTATTCTTTATTTATTCTTCTTTGTTATTCTTTCTTGTTATTCTTTCTTATTGTTATTCTTTCTTTGTTATTCTTCTTTATTGTTATTGTTATTGTTATTCTTTATTCTTTGTTATTGTTATTGTTATTTATTTGTTATTTATTGTTGTTATTGTTGTTGTTATTTATTTGTTATTTATTTATTGTTGTTATTGTTGTTATTTATTGTTATTTGTTGTTGTTATTTATTATTTATTTGTTATTTATTTATTTATTTATTTATTTATTGTTATTCTTTATTCTTTGTTATTTATTTATTATTGTTATTGTTAATTATTCTTTGTTATTGTTATTCTTTATTGTTATTTATTCTTTATTCTTTGTTGGTATTGATATTCTTCTTTATTATTCTTCTTTGTATTAGGTATTATTAGATTATTCTTTGTTATTCTTTATTATTCTTTGTTATTCTTTTATTCTTTATTATTCTTTGTTATTTATTTATTCTTTATTGTTATTCTTCTTTATTTATTCTTCTTTCTTATTATTCTTCTTTATTATTCTTTCTTTATTATTCTTTATTATTGTTATTGTTATTTATTGTTATTTATTTATCGTTGTAGTTGTTGTTATTGTTATTTATTCTTTATTCTTTGTTATTGTTATTGTTGTTGTTGTTGTTGTTATTCTTTGTTATTTATTCTTTGTTATTTATTCTTTTGTTATTGTTGTTATTCTTTATTGTTATTGTTATTTATTCTTTATTCTTTATTATTTATTCTTTATTATTGTTATTCTTTATTGTTTATTGTTATTGTTGTTATTTATTGTTGTTATTATTTATTTATTGTTTATTGTTATTGTTTGTTGTTATTTATTCTTTATTGTTATTCTTTATTATTTATTCTTTATTGTTATTCTTATTGTTATTTATTCTTTATTATTCTTTATTATTCTTATTATTCTTTATTGTTTATTATTCTTCTTTATTGTTATTCTTTATTGTTATTTATTCTTATTATTTATTCTTTATTGTTATTCTTTATTGTTATTCTTATTTATTATTCTTTCTTTATTATTCTTTCTTTGTTATTCTTTATTATTATTCTTTATTTATTATTCTTTGTTATTTATTCTTCTTGTTATTCTTCTTTATTATTCTTCTTTATTATTCTTTATTATTTATTCTTTGTTATTTATTCTTTATTATTATTTATTTATTGTTATTGTTGTTATTATTTATTCTTTATTTCTTTATTATTATTATTCTTTCTGTTATTTATTCTTCTTTGTTATTCTTTATTGTTATTCTTTATGTTATTCTTATTCTGTTATTTATTGTTATTCTTTATTATTGTTATTCTTTATTGTTGTTATTCTTTATTATTTATTCTTCTTTATTTATTCTTTCTTTATTATTCTTCTTTATTATTCTTTGTTATTTATTGTTATTTATTTATTTATTTATTTATTTATTGTTATTTATTTATTCTTTGTTGTTGTTATTCTTTGTTATTGTTATTTCTTTATTTATTTATTCTTGTTATTGTTGTTATTCTTTGTTATTTATTCTTGTTGTTATTCTTTATTATTGTTATTCTTTATTATTGTTATTCTTTTTATTTATTGTTGTTGTTGTTGTTATTTATTTGTTGTTGTTGTTATTTATTGTTGTTTTGTTGTTGTTTTGTTATTCTTCTTTGTTATTCTTTCTTTGTTATTCTGTTATTGTTATTCTTTCTTCTTGTTGTTATTTATTGTTATTTGTTATTTATTTATTGTTGTTGTTCTTGTTGTTGTTGTTGTTATTTATTGTTGTTATTTGTTGTTGTTATTTGTTATTTATTTATTCTTGTTGTTATGTTATTTATTCTTGTTGTTATTTATTCTTTATTGTTGTTATTTATTCTTTGTTTTATTTATTATTGTTGTTGTTGTTATTTATTTATTTGTTGTTGTTGTTGTTATTTATTTTGTTATTCTTTATTGTTATTCTTGTTATTCTTGTTATTCTTTATTTATTCTTTATTATTGTTATTCTTTGTTATTGTTATTCTTTATTGTTATTGTTGTTATTTATTCTTTATTGTTATTTTATTCTTCTTTATTATTTATTCTTATTGTTATTCTTGTTATTTTATTATTCTTTATTGTTATTCTTGTTATTTATTATTTATTCTTTTATTATTCTTTATTGTTATTCTTTGTTATTTATTCTTTTATTGTTATTCTTTTATTTATTCTTGTTATTCTTCTTGTTATTCTTTATTATTATTCTTGTTATTTATTCTTTGTTGTTATTTATTGTTATTCTTTGTTGTTATTCTTTATTGTTATTCTTTGTTATTTATTCTGTTGTTATTTATTGTTGTTCTTTGTTATTGTTGTTTATTTATTGTTATTCTTCTTTCTTTATTCTTTCTTTCTTCTTCTTCTTCTTCTTTCTTCTTCTTCTTCTTCCATTATTGTTATTCTTGTTGTTGTTATTTATTCTTTCTTCTTGTTATTGTTATTTATTCTTTATTCTTTCTTTCTTCTTCTTCTTTCTTCTTCTTCTTCTTCTTGTTATTATTCTTTATTGTTATTCTTTGTTGTTATTCTTTGTTGTTATTCTTCTTTGTTATTCTTTCTTTGTTATTCTTCTTTATTATTCTTTCTTGTTATTCTTCTTTGTTATTCTTCTTTATTATTCTTTATTGTTATTCTTGTTATTTATTTGTTATTTATGTTGTTATTTGTTGTTGTTGTTGTTATTTATTTGTTGTTATTGTTGTTATTGTTGTTATTCTTTATTCTTTCTTCTTCTTCTTTCTTCTTCTTTATTATTATTCTTTGTTATTCTTGTTGTTATTCTTGTTGTTATTCTTTATTGTTGTTGTTATTATTATTATTTATTCTTTATTTATTCTTTCTTTATTTATTCTTCTTTGTTATTCTTCTTGTTATTGTTATTGTTATGAATTATTCTTTGAATTATTCTTTGGTGTTATTCTTTGGTGTTATTCTTTGAATTATTCTTCTTTATTTATGTTATTCTTTGTTGTTATTCTTTATTGTTATTCTTTATTTATTCTTGGTGTTATTCTTTGTTGTTGTTATTGTTGTTATTGTTGTTATTTGTTATTTATTTGTTGTTGTTGTTGTTATTTATTCTTGTTGTTATTCTTTGTTATTTATTCTTTATTGTTATTCTTTGTTATTGTTGTTATTCTTCTTTATTGTTGTTGTTATTTATTCTTTATTCTTTATTATTTATTCTTTGTTATTTATTTATTCTTTATTGTTATTGTTGTTATTGTTGTTATTGTTGTTATTGTTGTTATTTATTTATTGTTGTTATTGTTGTTGTTGTTATTGTTATTTATTGTTATTTATTTATTTATTGTTATTTATTATTTGTTATTCTTTATTCTTTATTTATTCTTTATTATTCTTATTTATTCTTTATTATTGTTATTCTTTATTGTTATTTATTCTTTATTATTTATTCTTTATTATTTATTCTTTATTATTTATTCTTGTTATTATTATTCTTTTATTTATTCTTCTTGTTATTTATTCTTTATTGTTATTCTTTATTATTTATTCTTTGTTATTTATTCTTTCTTTATTTATTCTTTATTTATTCTTTCTTTATTATTCTTTATTGTTATTCTTTATTGTTATTCTTTATTATTGTTATTCTTTATTGTTATTGTTGTTGTTGTTATTTATTCTTTCTTCTTTATTCTTTCTTTCTTCTTCTTCTTCTTCTTCTTTCTTTATTATTATTATTATTCTTGTTGTTGTTATTTATTCTTTCTTTGTTGTTTATTTATTCTTTATTGTTATTCTTTCTTTCTTCTTCTTCTTCTTCTTCTTCTTCTTCTTTATTATTATTCTTTATTATTTATTCTTTGTTATTTATTTATTCTTGTTATTCTTCTTTATTTATTCTTTCTTTGTTATTTATTCTTATTCTTGTTATTCTTTCTTTGTTATTCTTTCTTTATTATTATTCTTTATTATTCTTTATTGTTATTTATTTTGTTGTTGTTGTTATTTATTGTTGTTATTTATTTATTTATTGTTGTTATTGTTGTTGTTATTCTTTATTCTTCTTTCTTCTTTCTTCTTCTTTCTTCTTCTTCTTTATTGTTATTCTTTGTTATTCTTTATTTATTTATTCTTTATTTATTTATTATTGTTGTTATTTATTATTATTTGTTCTTTCTTTGTTATTCTTTCTTTGTTATTCTTCTTTGTTATTCTTTCTTGTTATTGTTGTTAATGAGTATTCTTTGAATTATTCTTTGAGTATTCTTGTTCTTTGAATTATTTTGTTCTTCTTTATTCTTTGTTATTCTTTGTTGTTATTCTTTGTTGTTGTTATTCTTTATTTATTCTTATTGTTATTGTTGTTGTTATTGTTGTTATTTATTGTTGTTATTTATTTATTGTTTATTTATTCTTTGGTGTTATTCTTTGTCTTTGGTCTTTAGTCTTTAGTCTTTGAATATTCTTTGTTATTATTCTTTGATTATTCTTTGGTATTCTTTGTTGTTATTCTTTGAATTATTCTTGGTGTTATTCTTTATTCTTTAGTATTCTTTATTGTTATTCTTTATTATTTATTCTTATTATTATTTGGTATTCTTTAGTGTTATTCTTTATTAATTATTCTTTGTTATTTATTCTTGTTATTTATTTATTCTTTATTGTTATTCTTATTGTTATTCTTTGTTATTCTTTAGTGTTATTCTTTGTTATTATTCTTTGGTGTTATTTATTCTTTGAATTATTTATTCTTTGTTATTTATTCTTTATTATTATTCTTTAGTGTTATTCTTTATGTTATTCTTTATTGTTATTCTTTGTTATTTATTCTTTATTCTTTATTCTATTCTTTATTCTATTCTTCTTTATTCTTTTATTGTTGTTGTTATTTATTCTTTGATATTGTTGTTCTTTATTGTTGTTCTTTGTTGTTGTTGTTGTTGTTATTGTTGTTGTTATTTATTTATTTGTTGTTGTTGTTGTTGTTGTTATTTATTGTTGTTGTTGTTGTTGTTGTTGTTATTTGTTGTTGTTGTTGTTGTTGTTGTTGTTGTTGTTGTTGTTGTTGTTGTTGTTGTTGTTGTTGTTGTTGTTGTTGTTGTTGTTGTTGTTATTTATTGTTGTTGTTGTTGTTGTTCTTTATTTATGTTATTTATTCTTTGTTATTCTTATTTATTCTTCTTATTCTTTATTCTTTATTCTTGTTATTGTTATTGTTATTGTTGTTGTTATTGTTGTTATTTATTCTTATTTATTCTTTGTTGTTATTGTTGTTGTTATTTATTGTTGTTATTTGTTGTTGTTGTTGTTGTTATTTATTTGTTATTTATTTATTTATTTATTTGTTGTTGTTGTTGTTATTTATTTGTTGTTATTTATTTATTTATTGTTGTTATTGTTGTTATTTATTTATTTATTGTTATTTATTTGTTGTTGTTATTTATTTATTGTTGTTGTTGTTATTTGTTGTTATTTATTGTTGTTGTTGTTGTTATTTGTTGTTGTTGTTATTGTTGTTGTTGTTGTTGTTGTTGTTGTTATTTATTTGTTATTGTTATTTATTTATTGTTGTTATTTATTCTTTGTTGTTATTTATTCTTTATTTATTCTTTGTTATTCTTCTTCTTTATTCTTTATTCTTTATTCTTTATTATTGTTGTTGTTATTCTTTATTCTTTATTCTTTGTTATTGTTATTATTTATTGTTGTTGTTGTTGTTGTTGTTGTTCTTTGTTATTTATTGTTATTTATTTATTTGTTTGTATTTATTGTTTGTTGTTGTTATTGTTGTTATTTATTTGTTGTTGTTGTTATTTGTTGTTGTTGTTGTTGTTGTTGTTGTTATTTATTGTTATTGTTGTTATTGTTGTTATTTGTTGTTGTTGTTGTTGTTGTTGTTGTTTATTTATTTATTGTTGTTGTTGTTGTTATTTATTGTTATTGTTGTTATTTATTGTTGTTGTTATTTATTGTTGTTGTTGTTGTTGTTGTTGTTGTTATTTATTGTTGTTGTTGTTGTTATTTGTTGTTGTTGTTCTTTGTTATTCTTTGTTATTCTTTGTTATTCTTTATTCTTTATTCTTTATTCTTTATTCTTGTTGTTATTGTTATTTATTGTTGTTGTTGTTCTTTATTTATTTATTTATTTATTATTGTTGTTGTTGTTGTTATTTGTTGTTGTTGTTGTTGTTGTTGTTGTTGTTGTTGTTGTTATTGTTATTTGTTGTTGTTGTTGTTGTTGTTATTGTTGTTATTCTTGTTATTCTTGTTGTTGTTGTTATTTATTCTTGTTGTTATTGTTATTCTTGTTATTGTTGTTATTCTTGTTATTCTTTATTGTTGTTGTTATTCTTGTTGTTATTCTTATTGTTATTCTTTATTCTTGTTATTCTTTGTTATTCTTTATTTATTGTTATTTATTCTTTATTGTTATTCTTTATTCTTGTTATTATTGTTATTCTTTGTTATTCTTTATTTATTCTTTATTGTTATTCTTTATTCTTTATTATTGTTATTCTTGTTATTCTTTATTGTTCTTATTCTTTATTATTCTTTGTTATTATTCTTTGTTATTCTTTGTTATTCTTTATTATTCTTGTTATTCTTTGTTATTCTTTATTGTTATTCTTTATTATTCTTGTTATTTATTCTTTATTATTCTTTATTATTATTCTTTATTTATTCTTTATTTATTCTTTATTATTCTTGTTATTCTTGTTATTCTTTGTTATTCTTTATTATTCTTTATTTATTTATTGTTATTCTTTATTTATTTATTTATTTATGTTATTCTTTATTGTTGTTGTTATTCTTTGTTATTCTTTATTCTTTATTCTTGTTATTGTTGTTATTTATTGTTGAATTATTCTTATTATTGTTGTTATTCTTTATTGTTATTCTTTATTCTTTGTTAATTATTGATATTCTTGTTATTTATTCGTTAGATTGTTGGTGTTAGTTGAATTTCTTTATTCTTTATTATTCTTTATTTATTCTTTATTATTCTTTGTTATTCTTGTTATTCTTTATTGTTATTTATTCTTTATTATTCTTTGTTATTGTTATTTATTCTTTATTGTTGTTATTCTTTATTTATTATTCTTCTTGTTATTCTTCTTATTTATTCTTTATTGTTATTCTTCTTTATTTATTGTTATTTATTGTTGTTATTGTTATTTATTGTTGTTGTTATTGTTATTTATTGTTATTGTTGTTATTGTTGTTATTTATTGTTGTTATTGTTGTTTATTGTTATTCTTTATTTATTGTTCTTTATTTATTGTTGTTATTTATTGTTGTTATTGTTATTTATTGTTATTTATTGTTGTTTATTCTTTGTTATTTATTATTCTTGTTATTGTTATTCTTTATTGTTGTTATTGTTGTTATTTATTTGTTATTGTTGTTATTGTTGTTGTTGTTGTTGTTATTGTTGTTGTTGTTGTTATTTGTTGTTATTTATTTGTTGTTGTTGTTTATTCTTTATTTATTTATTTATTTATTGTTGTTATTCTTTGTTATTCTTGTTATTGTTGTTCTTTGTTGTTGTTGTTATTTATTGTTGTTGTTATTCTTTGTTATTTATTCTTTGTTATTTATTCTTCTTTGTTATTCTTCTTTTGTTATTCTTCTTTATTGTTATTCTTTATTGTTATTCTTTATTATTATTCTTCTTTATTTATTCTTTCTTGTTATTCTTCTTTATTATTCTTCTTTATTTATTCTTTGTTATTATTCTTGTTATTGTTATTCTTTATTCTTCTTCTTTATTCTTCTTCTTCTTCTTCTTCTTCTTCTTCTTCTTCTTCTTTATTATTATTCTTTGTTGTTGTTATTCTTTGTTGTTTATTCTTTATTCTTCTTTCTTTATTCTTTATTCTTCTTCTTTATTCTTCTTCTTCTTCTTCTTTCTTCTTTATTATTATTCTTGTTATTATTCTTTGTTGTTATTCTTTGTTATTTATTCTTCTTCTTTGTTATTCTTTCTTGTTATTCTTCTTTATTATTCTTCTTTATTGTTATTCTTTGTTATTCTTCTATTATTATTGTTATTTATTCTTGTTATTTATTCTTGTTGTTGTTATTTATTTATTGTTATTTATTTATTTGTTGTTGTTGTTATTGTTATTGTTGTTATTTGTTGTTATTCTTCTTCTTCTTCTTTCTTCTTTATTATTCTTTATTATTCTTTATTATTCTTTATTGTTATTCTTTGTTGTTATTCTTTGTTATTTATTCTTTATTGTTATTGTTATTTATTGTTCTTCTTTGTTATTCTTTCTTTGTTATTCTTCTTTATTATTCTTCTTTATTGTTATTGTTATTATTAGTATTCTTTAGTATTCTTTGGTGTTTATTCTTTGGTGTTCTTTGGTGTTCTTCTTGTTGTTGTTATTCTTTGTTATTGTTATTCTTTGTTATTCTTTGGTATTCTTGGTGTTATTGTTATTGTTGTTGTTGTTGTTGTTGTTATTTATTGTTATTTATTTATTCTTTGGTGTTATTCTTTGGTCTTTGGTCTTTAGTCTTTGAATATTCTTTATTGTTATTCTTTGAGTATTCTTGGTATTCTTTATTGTTATTCTTTGAGTATTCTTTGGTGTTATTCTTTATTCTTGGTATTCTTTGTTATTTATTCTTTATTCTTTATTGTTATTCTTTGTTATTCTTTAGTATTCTTTAGTGTTATTCTTTATTCTTTGAATTATTCTTTATTGTTATTCTTTGTTATTATTATTGTTATTCTTGTTATTATTCTTTATTTATTTGGTTATTCTTTAGTGTTATTCTTTGGTGTTATTTATTCTTTGGTGTTATTCTTTGTTATTTATTCTTGTGTTATTATTCTTTGTTATTGTTATTCTTTGTTGTTATTCTTTATTGTTATTCTTTATTGTTATTCTTTGTTATTATTCTTTATTCTTTGTTCTTTATTCTTCTTTGTTCTTCTTTATTGTTATTGTTGTTGTTATTTATTCTTGATGTTGTTATTCTTTGGTGTGTTATTCTTTGTTGTTATTCTTGTTATTGTTGTTATTCTTTATTCTTGTTAGTCTTTATTCTTTGTTATTCTTTATTCTTTGTTATTGCTATTATTGTTGGTCTTCTTTATTCTTTGTTAGTCTTTATTCTTTATTCTTTATTCTTTGTTATTGCTATTATTCTTTATTCTTGTTATTCTTTATTCTTTATTATTCTTTATTCTTTGTTATTCTTGATGTTGTTGTTGTTATTCTTCTTTGTTGTTGTTATTCTTTGTTGTTGTTATTGTTGTTATTTATTCTTTATTCTTTATTCTTTGTTATTCTTTATTCTTTATTCTTTATTCTTTATACATTATTGTTATTATTGTTATTGTTGTTATTGTTGTTGTTGTTGTTGTTATTTGTTGTTGTTGTTGTTGTTGTTGTTTATTTGTTGTTGTTGTTGTTGTTGTTGTTATTGTTGTTGTTGTTGTTGTTGTTGTTGTTGTTGTTGTTGTTGTTGTTATTTGTTGTTGTTGTTGTTGTTGTTGTTGTTGTTGTTGTTATTTGTTGTTGCCGTTATTTGCTTGTTGTTATTCTTTATTCTTTATTCTTTCTTGTTATTCTTTATTCTTCTTCTTTATTCTTTATTCTTTATTCTTTATTCTTTATTCTTTATTATTTGTTATTGTTGTTATTCTTCTTCTTTATTCTTCTTTCTTTGTTATTATTATTATTCTTTATTCTTTATTCTTTATTCTTCTTTGGTATTCTTTCTTGGTGTTGTTATTGTTGTTGTTATTGTTGTTGTTTATTTATTGTTATTTATTTATTTATTTGTTGTTGTTGTTGTTGTTATTCTTTATTCTTTATTCTTTATTCTTTATTCTTTATTCTTTGAGTATTCTTTATTCTTCTTCTTTCTTCTTTATTAATTAGTCTTGTTATTCTTATTCTTTATTCTTTATTCTTTATTCTTCTTTCTTCTTCTTTATTAGTATTCTTTATTAGTGTTATTCTTTATTCTTTATCATTTATTGTTATTCTTTATTCTTTATTCTTTATTCTTTATTCTTTGTTATTGTTATTCTTTATTCTTTATTCTTTCTTTATTCTATTCTTTCTTTTTATTCTTGTTGTTTATTATTGTTGTTGTTGTTGTTGTTGTTGTTGTTGTTGTTGTTGTTGATTGAGTTAATGCATGAGCTGCTTTTGGAAAGTATTGATTTTGTTTTGATTATCTCAAGTTATTTTATTTACACTAGTTTCTGTTAAGATTATCAAAAACCCCAAAAGAAAGAAAAGTGAAGTGTGAGGCATGGGAAGGAAAAAGTCAAGTTGGAGATGACAATATCAACTCCCTTTTTTCAGAAAGACTACCATGACTAGCTTTATTAATCTGGAATAATAGATACATCGTCTATGATCTTACTGACCAACACATATGCGGCTTGTTCATCCAAACTACTTGTCAAAAGGCTCGTTCATCCAAACTACATAAATCTTATTACAGTAACTAAATTTTGCTAGCACATATTCTGCTTGATTAGACCATCTATAATAATGCTTATAGATGACCTTCTCAATTGATGTAGTTGTATCCACACGCTCCGCGAAGATCGCTGCTGCTGCATCCCCCCATCTAGTCTGACCGCTACAAAATTCAATCACTTTCATCAAGTCGGACTCTGCTTCTAGACGGTTAAATCCAAGAGAATTCACAAGTGCAAGACCATCTCTTGTAGCTATAGCTTCACTAGTAACTACATCGGCGGCAAACGGAATAACCTTACAAGTAGCTACAATGAAGTTACTTTTTCATCTCCCCTTTTAATGGTAGAGATTATGTGCATCAAAGGGTAGCTTGGTCAGGAGTTCTTTTATTTGAGTCTTTGTTAGTTTCATTGCGTTCCTTTTGCTTCAATTGTAAAAGGAAGAGGTACGATGACAATATTAGTACGTTCGCATTGTGCTTCTCCTCTCCACGCTCCCTAGTTTTGTACTTTTTTTAATCTCAACCGCAAAAATCAATGTAGTCCCTTGGCACTGTTCAAAATATCTTTCGATTCAGCAATTTATCGTCCGATTTATCGCTACTCTTGAAGTGACCGATAAGATTATGCCTTATCTTCACATTTATCGTTTGTGCCGATTTATCGCTATGACAAGTGATTTATCTGGAATCTATCGATAAATCGGGCCTATTCATAGCACTATGTTCGCACAAACTATGTTTATTTGCATTTTGTGGACCTTGTTATGATGTATGTATTGTTGTACTATTTTGTTTGTCATTATACAAGGATTCAAAGGCCAGGAATCAAGGTAACACTTCTGCCCAATATTGTTTTGGTGTTGAATATAGCATATTTTAGTGTTGAGAACCTAGGATTTGTAAAAAAATGGTTGACTAATAGCCGACTGATAAGATCAATTAATCGCCCGATTTCCGATAAATCTCTAATCCTCAGCTGATCGATACGCTAACAATAAGCGATATCCTCAACATAGTCCCTTGGTAAAGAAATATAAGAGTGTTTAGATGACGCTCTTATATTTCTTTACGCAGGGAGTACACATTAACTTGTACTCCCTCTGTTCTATATCAATGTGGCTATCCAAGGCGCCGCTGCTGTATGCGTGTGATACGTATTTAATGTATTTATAACTTTTTATTGTTTCGTACTATTATAGTATCAATTTTGGATGTTTATATGCATTTACAAGCCGAAAATTGGCTTTGGCTCATAGGTGTGTATGCATCCATTGTCTAAATACACATTTTGAAAAGTTAAAAATTTACGAGAAAAAATCCCGCGTGTAAATCCGGAGATTATATGTGTGCACAAAGTTTCGGTGAAAAGGACGTTTTTATGTATGTTTTTTTATTGTTTCAGTCATATTCTTAGCCAACTATTCACGTTTCCATCTGACTCTAAATGTGGAGTGATGTTTAATATATGTTCGATAAATCTTAGGATTCACATTGCCAAAAAAAAGTCTTAGGGTTCATTTTTCGAACATCAAGAACTTTAAGCATTGATTATCCTGATAGAAAATTAAAAAGAGAAACAAACACAAGCTAGAAAGAACTATTTTAGCACATTAACCCTGGCTGGGAAATGAAACGCCGAAAATTGCAGTAATTTTTGTAAGTGGTAGTTTTAGACTTGGCACGGTTGTATGTGACTTGGCAATAATTAAAAGAAAATTGAAAAGGAGGATACACCCCAGCCTCTGTTGCATCTGGGTGATGCTACAGCCACTTTATTAATTATTCACGAAGACCTTACAAAGTAATACATCAGTAAGCCTAAAGCTACCATCTTGGCAACACCTCTCGCTACTCCTATGCCCTTAATGAAGCGGTGCTGAATATCCGCGCCGAATACCAAACAGTTATAGCACCAAAGCCTAACATCTAAAGCCGGATGCCCCAGCCCAGCCACATACTAGGACTGTGTCACACATCGGTTCGGCGCACTCTCAGAAGCCGCCACCACCGTCTTCCACTGGTCCATCTCCAGAGTTGGTACTTACACACCGGCATTGTCAGGCCTGCCATCGACGCCACCATGGGGCCAGACAGCACCATCATCCTGCATCTATCCATCCACTCGCGCCCGTCGCCAAAACTCCACAACGCCATGCCTCCGGGATCCGCCATCGGCCTTGCGGTAGATGCAATACCGCTCCTTCTCTAGTCCCCTCCAGCCAGCACTTGCTCCAAAACGATGCCCCTAGTAGGGCGAACGACACCAAAGCTGTCGTCATTGTCCGATCCGGGAGACCCAGATCTAGGGTTTCCCCCGGAGCATCCCGAACCTGATGACGCAAACTGCAACGATGATTCCTCAACAAGGAAACGACATTGGAGACGCCGCCATCGTCTGCCATGACCGAAGTCGGCGCAATTTTCATCTACAGTTGCGCCACCAGTCTATACGCCACTGGCGTCGCTGGTCCCTTCCACCTGAGCGAACTCCAAAGACGATGCCCTCAAGAGGGACTACGATACAAAAGCTGAAAGAACATGTGGTGCCTCCATGTTTGGTTTTGGTAATTGATGATAATCTCTATGGATGAATGGTTGCCTTGAGTTATATTTGAAGGATTTGTCCATAGGCTTTTCTTGAAGTCCATGTGTTGGTTTCAAGGAGTTTATGAGATGACCAAGGTGTTATTCAAGGAA
Source organism: Aegilops bicornis (assembly GCA_021605145.1). Taxonomy (NCBI): domain Eukaryota; kingdom Viridiplantae; phylum Streptophyta; class Magnoliopsida; order Poales; family Poaceae; genus Aegilops; species Aegilops bicornis. The sequence goes on along the minus strand of CM038674.1, from coordinate 477,764,940 downwards.
TTATCCAAAGAGTGGTCATATACAAGACATGATACAAGGTTGATCAAGACTAAGTCAAAGAGTGAATCAAGTTGATCAACACACAAAGCACACAATATGTACCGAGAGGGATAAAGTGATCCCATGATATGGTAAGCATTGTCCATTATGCTTTGTGTACTAACCCACGGTTTACGTGAGAGCTCTACGTTAAGTATGTTTCCATGGGTTTGCATCAAGATGAAGATCTCATACAACCCATGGAGGATGACATCAAGTGGTGATCGTCATCAAGATGGCGGTGTGCAAGTTCAAGTGGAGCATCACAAAGAGATCATCCTTGAAGCTTGCCATCCATTGTGGTGTCAATGGACTTGTGAATATGTGTCGAAGAGTGGCTCACTCATAGTGGAGTATGGGGGAGCAAGCAACTAGTCTTCGTCAAGCCAACGCAATCAAGAAAGGTGGTATAACTTGAGGGAGTCAAGATCGTCATCATCTAGCTCAACTAGACTATGTTCAAAGTAAAGGTTTGCCCTTGATAGGTTTATGTTTTACCGATCTCATGGTGGTAGTTGAGAGACCAGGTTATAGGATCAGTTGCCGTACTATCAAGGGGGGCTCTCGATGAGTAGCTTGATCATATCGTTCGTAGAGAGCTCAAACCATTGCATCCTTGCATGTAGGATCGAAAGTATGTCTAGAGGGGGGTGATTAGACTACTTGACCAAATAAAGATCTATCATTTTCCCAATTCTAAGTCTTGGAAGATTTTAGCAACTTAGCACAAGTCAAGCAATCAACCTACACATGCAAGTCTAAGAGTATAGCAGCGGAATGTAAAACATTGCACATGAAGGTAAAGGGAGGAGTTTGTAGGGAGCAAACGCAATGTAGACGCGGAGATTTTTTCCGTGGTTCTGATACGTGGTGCTATCGTACATCCACTTTGATGGAGACTTCAACCCACGAAGGGTAACGGTTGCGCGAGTCCACGGAGGGCTCCACCCATGAAGGGTCCACGAAGAAGCAACCTTGTCTATCCCACCATGGCCATCGCCCATGAAGGACTTGCCTCACTAGGGTAGATCTTCACGAAGTAGGCGATCTCCTTTCCCGTACAAACTCCTTGGTTCAACTCCACAATCTTGACGGAGGCTCCCAAGTGACACCTAACCAATCTAGGAGACACCACTATCCAAAAGGTAATAGATGGTGTGTTGATGATGAACTCCTTGCTCTTGTGCTTCAAATGATAGTCTCCCCAACACTCAACTCTCTCTCACAGATCTGGATTTGGTGGAAAGATGATTTGAGTGGAAAGCAAGTTGGAGAAGCCTAGAGATCAATATTTATGTGGTTGGAATGGAATATCTTGACCTCAACACTTGAGTAGGTGATTCTCTCTCAGAAAATGTATGCTGGAAGTGTAGGCATGTTCTGATGGCTCTCCTCACGAATGAAGAGTGGGTGGATGGGTATATATAGCCTCCACACAAAATCTAACCGTTGCACACAATTCACCAAACTCGATGGGACCAAATTAGAAAACTCGGTCAGACCGATTTAGTTCATAATGTGACCGTTAGGCATTTCGGTGGGACCGACGTGTCAAGTCGGTGGGACCGATGTCATTAGGGTTAGGGCATAACTTAATCTCGGTGAGACCGATTACTCAAACTCGGTGGGACCGACTTTGGTAATAAGCTAACCAGAGAGTTGGTCAGGCAAACTCGGTGGGAACGATTCGCTCATTTCGGTGAGACCGAAGTGTTACGAAGGGGAAACAGAGAGTTTGCATTGCGAACTCGGTGGGACCGACCACTCATCTCGGTTGGACCGAAACGTTGCGAAGGGAAACAGAGAGTTTGCAATCCCATCTCAGTGAGACCGAGATCCCTATCGGTGAGACCGAAGTGTCTAGGGTTTCTGGCAGTGGCTATGTCAAATGAACTCGGTGGCGCCGGATAGAACAAATCGATGGGGCCGAGTTTGACTTTTGGTTTGGGACATGTGTGGGTATGAGAAAGTGGTTGAGGGTTGTTGGATCTTATCACTAAGCATTTTGAGCAAGTAAGCCATTAAGTATTAGCAGTTGAGTTGTCAATTCAACCACACCTGGATAACTTAATATCTGCAGCAAAGTATTTAGTAGCAAAGTAGTATGGAAATAACGGTAACGGTGGCAAAATGTGATAGCAGTTTTGTAGTAATTATAGCAGTGGTAGCGGAAAAGTAACTAAGCAAAGATCAATATGTGAAAAGCTTCGTAGGCATTGGATGAGTGATGGATAATTATGTCGGATCACGATTCCTCATGCATCGGTTATAACATAGGGTGACCTGAGAACTAGCTCCAGTTCATCAATGTAATATAGGCATGTATTCGAATATAGTCATACATGCTTATGGAAAAGAACTTGCATGACATATTTTGTCCTACCCTCCCGTGGAAGCAGGTCCTATTGGAAACTAAGGGATATTAAGGCCTCCTTTTAATAGAGTACCGGACCAAAGCATTAACACTTAGTGAATACATGAACTCCTCAAACTACGGTCATCACCGGTAAGTATCCCGATTATTGTCACTTCGGAGTTAACGGATCATAACATATAATAGGTGACTATTGACTTGCAAGATAGGATCAAGAACTCACATATATTCATGAAAACATAATAGGTTCAGATCTGAAATCATGGCGCTTGGGCCCTAGTGACAAGCATTAAGCATAGCAAAGTCATAACAACATCAATCTCAGAACATAATGGATACTAGGGATCAAACCCTAACAAAACTAACTCGATTACATGATAAATCTGATCCAACCCATCACCGTCCAGCAAGCCTACGATGGAATTACTCACGCACGGCGGTGAGCATCATGAAATTGGTGATGTTGGAAGGTTGATGATGACGACGACGACGGATTCCTCTCTCTGGAGCCCCGAACGGACTCCAGATTAGCCCTCCCGAGAGAGTTTAGGGCTTGGCGGCGGTCCGTATCATAAAAAGCGATGAATCCTTCTCTCTGATTTTTTTCTGCCCGAACATGAATATATAGAGTTGGAGTTGAGGTCGATGGAGCACGAGGGGGCCCACGAGGCAGGGGCGCGCCCAGGGGGTAGGCGCGCCCCCACCCTCGTGGACAGGTTGTGGCCCCCCTGGTCTTGATTCTTTTGCCAGTATTTTTTTTTAATTCCAAAAATATTCTCCGTGAAGTTCCAGGTCATTTCGAAAACTTTTATTTCTGCACTAAAATAACACCATGGCAATTCTGCTGAAAACAAATCGGTCTTGAGTTAGTTCCATTCTAATCATGCAAGTTAGAGTCCAAAACAAGGGCAAGAGTGTTCGGAAAAGTAGATACGATGGATACGTATCAACTCCCCCTAGCTTAACTCGTGGCCAGGTGGTGGCTCCCCCTGATGTGTTCTCAGTGCCAGATATTCTTAAATATTCTACAAAAAATCATATTTCAATTTCAGGGCATTTGGAGAACTTTTATTTTTGGGGTATTTTTTTATTGCCAGGATAATTGGAAAGCAGACGAGAAAGTACTATTTTGCTTTATTTAATCTAAATAACACAAAGTAAAAGGAGGCCTGAGAGAGTTGTGCTTTCTAACTTCATCCATCTCATGCTCATCAAAAGGAATCCACTAACAAGGTTGATCAAGTCTTGTTAACAAACTCATTCCGAATCGCATGAAACCGGGGAATTTTCGAATAGCACTAGGTTACCTCAACGGGGATATGCACGTCCTCAACAATAAGAATATCATATTTCTTTTTACAGTAGGTAGAGAAAATTCAAAACCTCCAATAGTAATCGTTGGAATTTTTCCAATAGAATTGATACTGTGGACTTGAGGTTGTTTCCTCGGAAAGTGTACCGTATGCTCATTTACATTAACATGAAAAGTGACATTGCCTTTGTTGCAATAAATAACAGCCCCTGCAGTATTCAAAAAGGGTCTACCAGGGATAATCAACATTCTATCGTCCTCGGGAATATCAAGAATAACAAAGTTCATTAAAATAGTAACGTTTGCAACCACAACAGGCACATCCTCACAAATACCGACAGGTATAGCGGTTGATTTATCAGCCATTTGCAAAGATATTTCAGTATGTGTCAACTTATTCAAATCAAGTCTACGATATAAAGAGAGAGGCATAACACTAACACTGGCTCCAAGATAACATAAAGCAGTTTTAACATAGTTTCTTTTAATGGAGGATGGTATAGTTGGTACTCCTGGATCTCCAAGTTTCTTTGGTATTCCACCTTTAAAAGTATAATTAGCAAGCATGGTGGAAATTTCAGCTTCTGGTATCTTTCTTTTATTAGTAACAATATCTTTCATATACTTAGCATGAGGATTCATTTTAAGCATATCAGTCAAACGCATACGCAAAAAGATAGGTCTAATCATTTCAACAAAGCGCTCAAAATCCTCATCATCCTTTTTCTTGGATGGTTTAGGAGGAAAAGGCATGGGTTTCTGAACCCATGGTTCTCTTTCTTTACCATGCTTCCTAGCAACGAAGTCTCTCTTATCATAATGTTGATTCTTTGATTGTGGGTTATCAAGATCAACAGAAGGTTCAATCTCTACATCATTGTTATTGCTAGGTTGAGTATCAACATGAACATCAACATTCAAATTATCACTAGGTTCATGTTCATTACCAGATTGTGTTTCAGCATCAGAAATAGAAATATCATTGGGATTCTCAGGTGTGTCAACAACAGGTTCACTAGAAGCATGCAAAGTCCTATCATTTTTCTTTTTCTTCTTTTTAGAAGGACTAGGTGCATCAACATTAGTTCTCTGAGAATCTTGCTCAATTCTCTTAGGGTGACCATGAGGATACAAAGGTTCCTGAGTCATTTTACCCCCTCTAGTCATAACTCTAACAACATTATCATTTTTCTTGTTATCCAATTCATTGAGAAGATCAATTTTGAGCCTTAAGCACTTGTTCTACTTGAGTGGTAACCATAGAAGCATGTTTACTAATGAGTTTAAGTTCATCTTTAACTCTAGACATATAATCACTCAAGTGTTCAATCATATAAGAATTGTGTTTCAATTGTCTACCAACATAAGCATTGAAGTTTTCTTGTTTAACAATAAAATTGTCAAACTCATCCAAGCATTGGCTAGCAAACTTAGTAGATGGGATTTTAGCTTTATCATATCTATAGAGAGAATTTACCTTTACTACCTGTGTCGTGTTATCAAGACCATGTATTTCTTCAATAGGTGGTAAATTCTTAACATCTTCAGCTTTAATACCCTTTTCTTTCATAGATTTCTTTGCCTCTTGCATATCTTCAGGACTGAGAAATAGAATACCCCTTCTCTTCGAAGTTGGTTTAGGAGTTGGTTCAGGAAGTGTCCATTTATTTTCATTAGTCAACATATTATTCAATAGCAATTCAGCTTGATCAACTGTTATTTCCCTGAAAACACAACCAGCACAACTATCCAAGTGGTCTCTGGAAGCATCGGTTAGTCCATTATAAAAGATATCAAGTATTTCATTTTTCTTGAGAGGATGATCATGCAAAGCATTAAGTAATTGGAGAAGCCTCCCCCAAGCTTGTGGGAGACTCTCTTCTTCGATTTGCACAAAATTATATATTTCCCTTAAGGCAACTTGTTTCTTATGAGCGGGGAAATATTTAGCAGAGAAGTAATAAATCATATCCTTGGGACTACGCACACAACCAGGATCAAGAGAATTAAACCATGTTTTAGCATCACCCTTTAATGAGAACGGAAATAATTGAAGGGTATAGTAGTAATGAGTTTTCTCATCATTAGTGAATAGGGTGGCTATATCATTTAATTTAGTAAGATGTGCCACAACAGTTTCAGATTCATAGCCATAAAAAGGATCAGATTCAACCCAAGAAATTATCTCAGGGTCGACAGAGAAATCATAATCCTTATCAGAAATACAGATAGGTGAAGTAGCAAAAGCAGGGTCGTATTTCATTCTAGCATTCAAAGATTTTTCTTTCAACTTAGCAAATAATTTCTTAAGATCATATCTATCATTGCAAGCAAGAAAGTCTCTAGCAGTTTCTTAATCCATAACATAACCCTCAGGCACAACAGGCAATTCATATCTAGGGGGAGAATCTTCGTCGTCACTTTCATCAATATTATCTGTTTCAATAATTTCATTCTCTCTAACCCTAGCAAGTTGTTCATCAAGAAATTCACCTAGTGGCATAGTAGTATCAAGCATAGGAGTAGTTTCATCATAAGTATCATGCATAGCAGAAGTGGCATCATCAATAACATGCGACATATCAGAATTAATAGCAGCATCAGGTTTAGATGTCGCAAGTTTACTCAAAACAGAAGGAGAATCAAGTGCAGAGCTAGATCACAGTTCCTTACCTCCCCTCATAGTTGAGGGATAAAATTTTGTTTTCTTGTCTTTCAAGTTCCTCATAGTGATCAGCAGATATAAATCCCAAGTGACTCAAAGAATAGAGCTATGCTCCCCGGCAACGGCGGCAGAAAATAGTCTTGATAACCCACAAGTATAGGGGATCTCAACAGTTTTCGAGGGTAGAGTATTCAACCCAAATTTATTGATTCGACACAAGGGGAGCCAAAGAATATTCTCAAGTATTAGCAGTTGAGTTGTCAATTCAACCACACCTGGATAACTTAATATCTGCAGCAAAGTATTTAGTAGCTAAGTAGTATGGAAATAACAGTAACGGTGGCGAAAATGTGATGGCAGTTTTGTAGTAATTGTAAAAGTGGCAACGGAAAAGTAACTAAGCAAAGATCAATATGTGAAAATATCGTAGGCATTGGATCAGTGATGTATAATTATGTCGGATGCGATTCCTCATGCAATAGGTATAACATAGGGTGACACAGAACTAGCTCCAGTTCATCAATGTAATTTAGGCATGTATTCCGAATATAGTCATACGTGCTTATGGAAAAGAACTTGCATGACATCTTTTGTCCTACCCTCCCATGGAAAGGGTACTATTGGAAACTAAGGGATATTAAGGCCTCCTTTTAATAGAGTACCGGACCAAAGCATTAACACTTAGTGAATACATGAACTCCTCAAACTACGGTCATCACTGGTAAGTATCCCGATTATTGTCACTTCGGGGTTAACGGATCATAACACATAATAGGTGACTATTGACTTGATAGATAGGATTAGGAACTCACCTATATTCATGAAAACATAATAGGTTCAGATCTGAAATCATGGCACTCGGGCCCTAGTGATAAGCATTAAGCATAGCAAAGTCATAGCAACATCAATCTCAGAACATAATGGATACTAGGGATCAAACCCTAACAAAACTAACTCGATTACATGATAAATCTCATCCAACCCATCACCGTCCAGTAAGCCTACGATGGAATTACTCACGCACGGCGGTGAGCATCATGAAATTGGTGATGGAGGAAGGTTGATGATGACGACGACGATGGATTCCCCTCTCCGGAGCCCCGAACGGATTCCAGATCAGCCCTCCCGAGAGAGTTTAGGGCTTGGCGGCGGCTCCGTATCGTAAAACGCGATGAATCCTTCTCTCTGATTTTTTTCTCCCCGAACGTGAATATATAGAGTTGGAGTTGAGGTCGGTGGAGCAACAGGGGGCCCACAAGGCAGGGGGCGTGCCTAGGGGGGGTAGGCGTGCCCCCACCCTCGTGGACAGGGTGTGGGCCCCCTGGTCTTGATTCTTTCGACAGTATTTTTGTTAATTCCAAAAATATTCTCTGTGAAGTTCCAGGTCATTCCGAGAACTTTAATTTCTGCACAAAAATAACACCATGGCAATTCTGCTGAAAACAGCGTCAGTCCGGGTTAGTTCCATTCTAATCATGCAAGTTAGAGTCCAAAACAAGGGCAAAAGTGTTTGGAAAAGTAGATACGATGGAGACGTAACAATGGTTAACAGAATTTTGGATTTACTAGAATTTAAAAATCAGGCATCTCAATGTTTTGCCGGCAATCAACGGTGCCCTGGTGTTTGAAATTCATATCCATTTCTTGCATGGGACCTAAGCATGCACCCAAGGACACAGATTTGATTTTTCAACCAATTTATATGCACTGGAGCATGTGCATATAGTTCAAATTTTAATTATGCACATAAATGCATTGAAAACTCAGTTAATGCATAAAATGTCCAAACGAACCCCGAAAAATCACAAAAATTCACACAACACTCTTGTTGTTCTATGTTGACATGGGAAAAACTTGAAAGCAATAAGAGGCAATGGATAAAGTTTCGTCCCCAAAGGTGGGACATTCCCTACCGAAAACCATCATGCTTGTTGTGAGAAGCTCCGGTTTGTGAGAAGCATATACCCAAACCTGCCCCAAATGGGACAAAATTTGTACCACGACATGTTGATGCTGCTCCACGATAGCATGCCAAGTTTCATGAATTTCAGATGAGTTTTGGATTTACTAGAATTTAAAAACCAGGCATCTCAATGTTTTATAGGCAATCAGCGGTGCCACAGTGTTGAAATTCATTCCCATTTCTTGCATGGGACCTAAGCATGCACACGAGGACACATATTTGATTTTTCAACCAGTTTATATGCACTGGAGCATGTGAATGTAGTTCAAATTTGAATTATGCACATAAATGCATTGAAAACTCAGTTAATGCATAAAAATGTCCAAACGAACCCCAAAAAATCACAAAAATTCACACAACACTCCTGTTGTTCTATGTTGACACAAGAAAAAAATTGAAAGCAATAAGAGGCAATGGATATCGTTTCGTCCCCAAAGGTGGGATGTTCCCTACCGAAAACCATCATGCTTGTTGTGTGAAGCTCCGGTTGTGAGAAGCATATACCCAAACCCGCCCCAAATGGGACAAAATTTGTACCGCAGCATGTTGATGCCACTCCATGATAGCATGCCAAGTTTCATGAATTTCAGGCGAGTTTTGGATTTACTAGAATGTAAAAACCAGGCATCTCAATGTTTTGCTGGCAATCAACGGTGCCCTCGTGTTTGAAATTCATTCCCATTTCTTTAATGGGACCTAAGCATGCACCCAAGGACATAGATTTGATTTTTCAACCAATTTATATGCACTGGAGCATGTGCATGTAGTTCAAAGTTGAATTATGCACACAAATGCATTGAAAACTCAGTTAATGCATAAAAATGTCCAAATGAACCCCGAAAAATCACAAAAATTCACACAACACTCCTGTTGTTCTATGTTGACACGAGAAAAAAATTTGAAAGCAATAAGAGGCAATGGATATAGTTTCGTCCCCAAAGGTGGGACGTTCCCTACCGAAAACCATCACGCTTGTTGTGAGAAGCTCCGGTTTGTGAGAAGCATATACCCAAACCTGCCCCAAATGGGAAAAAATATGTACCACGACATGTTGATGCCGCTCCATGATAGCATCCCAAGTTTCATGAATTTTAGACGTGTTTTGGATTTACTAGAATTTAAAAACCTGGCATCTCAATGTTTTGCCGGCAATCAACGGTGCCACAGTGTTCAAATTCATTCCCATTTCTTGCATGGGACCTAAGCATGCACCGAGGACACCGATTTGATTTTCAACCAATTTATATGCACTGGAGCATGTGCATGTAGTTCAAATTTGAATTATGCACATAAATGCATTGAAAACTCAGCTAATGCATAAAAATGACCAAACGAACCCCGAAAAATCACAAAAATTCACACAACACTCCTGTTGTTCTATGTTGACACGAGAAAAAAATTGAAAGCAATAAGAGGCACTGGATATCGTTTCATCCCCAAAGGTGGGACATTCCCTACCGGAAACCATCATGCTTGTTGTGAGAAGCTCCGGTTTGTGAGAAGCATATACCCAACACTACTAGGGAAAACCTTATACACAGAGGTATAGCAGTAGCTCTGGTCAAAACACGGCACTATTGCTACTTATTAGTAGCGCTTGTTACAAAAGCACGCTACAACCATTGTTGTAGCAGTAGCGCATCTGCATGTAAAAGCGCTACTACTATAATTCCTCATTTGGTGCTTGCGGCGAATAGGAATAGTAGTATCGGTTCTTCCAGAAGCACGCTACTGCTAAAAACTTTGTAGCAGCGTGTTTATGTTGTAGAGCGCTACTGCTATGAAAAAGAAAATAAACAGAAAAATAAGTAGAAAAGTAAATGAAAATGAAAGAAATAGAAAAAGGAGAAATGAAAAAAAAGAAAATGTAAAGAAAACAAAAGAAAAAGAAAAAGAAAAAGAAAAAGAAAACAGAAAGGAATAGTTGTGCAGCGTTTACTGAAAATGCTATAGCTAACTTAGCTATAGCGCGTATCAGCAAAACGCGCTACTGCTAGTTTGACTTAACCCCCGGCCGCACGGGCTCGAAATTTTGCTAAGTCCTTCCCCCTCCACTCCCCCGTCTCCCCAACTGCTCCATCACCGTCATTGCCCTGCCGCCTTCGACCACACTGCCACCAACCGTGGCCGCCCTCGACCTCACAGCCGCCACCCGAGGCCGCCCTCGACCTCACCATCACCTCCCTCGAGCTCACCGCTGCCGCCCTCGACCTCACTGCCGCCGCCCGAGCCCGCCCAGGACCTCTGCCGCCCGAGCCAAAGCCTGCCCTCGCCACCGACCGTAAGGCTCTGCCTCTCCTCTCCCCTACCCTCCTCTCTCTCTGCTAGGGCAATTCATATATATGTTGATGTTGTGTTGATGTTCATATGAACCCTAGGTATTCATATGCACCCTAGATCTGTTTAGGGCAGTAGGCATTTTTTAGCATTTAGGAAAAATGATTAGCAATTTTTTTAGGAAATTAGCTAGGGCAAATTTTTATGAAAATGCCTAAACAGTAATTCCATTTAGCTTTAAATTAATAGAGGGTATGTAAATAATAGTAGTATTTAGATTTAAATTAATAGAGGCTATAAACAAAAAACACTTACCTATAAAAAATTATTTGGACTATGGACCTGAATCTGTTCCAAATTTTGTTCAAATGAAATTTGAATTATTTGGACTATGGACCTGAATATTTTTGAAGAAATTGGGTGTAGGTACTAAGGTCTTGCTGTGGAAATTTTGGTGAGGTCAGAAGAGTTAGAGAAAATGGAGTTCCTAGACTTTTAGCTTTAGGCAAAAAACAAAAGTACTTAGCTATAAATAAAAAACATTAGCTATGGCATATAGCTATAAACAAAAAACAAAATTGTTTTTCTTTTCAAAAACTTGGTTAAACTAATTGTTGCTATGTAAACAAAAATCAAGATTGTTGCTATGTGATATATGTCATTGATGTTCATTTGCATATTCCATTATTGTTGATTATATCTTTTCATTGAAGTGGACATGTTATATGCAAATTCCTCAATAGTGTTTGCTCATGTTATATCTTTTCATTGAAGTGGTTCAATTGTGCCCAAGTGGCTTTGTTGTTTCCAGGGAATGAAGTCGAGTGGCCTATGTTTTGCCGGAATGTTGATTCATTTACGTTCTGGCAAATTTCAGGTTCTCGATTGTCCACTTTTTAGCAAAAGTCATGCCGAAATTTTTCATGAATTTCGGCATGACTTGTGCTACAAACTAGGACATATCGAGTGCCCGGGATTTGCCGCACCGGGAAGGAGTCAACGTTCCTGCAAAGCATAGGCCTTTTTTATGTCATTATTCATTTTATTAGGTCTAGAATTAATTGACTAGATTTAATAGTAGGAAACATGGCTAGCAACGATGAAGGACAGGGTTCTCGTGACTGCGACAACGTCTACCTGGCGGCAGAAGAATTTTTTAGGGAAGCCGACGATCAAGAGTTGATGTTGCTGGGTCCACGTGTCACATCGGAGATTGAGACCGACATCGAGACCGGCGTTGAGACTAAGACCGGCATCGAGATCAGCGCTAAGACTGAGACCGGCGCCGAGACCAGCGGAGCCGGTATAGAACCAAAAGCAAAGAGGCAACGGCTTCCTAACAAGCTCATGACTACTAGACTGGTGGTCACGGAGGTGGACAACGGCAATTTTGAGCCAAACGCACCTGAGGAAGCGCGCGCGTGCTACGGCAATCAAATAGGCTGCATCATACGGACAACCGCCACCATCAATGATGAGAAACTAAAGAATATAGATAATATGAGGCCCTCCCTCCTAAAGAAGCTGCACCAGATATTATTGTTCCCGGGCCGGAATGAAAAGGATTATAAAGATCCAGATAAGGACCCGGCAATGAAGAAGATAAACAAACACGCCATGACCAAGTTTAGCGACGCGTTGGCCGCCTGGAAAACAAGGGTGAAATATCGGATCGTCGTAAAAAAAGAAACCCTACTCCGAGATTGTAAAGGATAATCCGACAATCATGGCAGAGCACTTTCAAATATTCATGGCGGCTTGCGAGGCCGAAGCTGCCAAAAAAAGTCGAAGCACATGAAGGGGCTTCAACAGAGGAACATTGGGTGCCACCACCTCGGAAGCCGTGGTTACGGCGGGAAGAGGTCCATATGGGCCAAGGAGGACGCGGAAGCCGCGAGTCTGGGCATCCCAGACCCCTTGGCGGGGTTCACCGTCCCGCAGGAGCGTGACTTCCTCAGGGCCAGGCACCGTTGGGACCCAGTGAACAAGGTTTTCAAGACAAACGCTGTCACGACGGAGTTAATGAGACTGCTGGTAATTTGCAGGCCGACGAAACCCCGTGCACCACATATTGTACACCATCGGCGACCAGAAGGTGGACGTGGGGAAGGCGACGATAATGGAGCCGAAGGGACCATTGTTCCACAGCCGGCCGATCCCCCCGGACGTCTTCAAGGTTTCCGTGGCCTGTGTCAAACCGAGCCACGAGAATTTGGCTCCTCTGGTACTAGTGGGGGATGACGACAAGACCCCGCGGCGGCTTGGTGATTGTTGCAATGGGTGTGTCCTGTTGTGGCCAAAGAGTCTGCTTTGTTTGGAGGCGGCCAGGAGCACACCCACGAGCCTTGATGGTATGAACATCAACACCTCACCTACCCAATTAGCGTCGGCTGTCGTCTTTGGGTGATAGCGGAGGGTGAGGAAGAGGCTCCATTAGTCACTTTGGTGACGTCGCCATAGATGAGGATGAGGATGAGGATGACACTCAGCGGTATGTCAATCTTTGGCGCCTACTTAGGGTTTGAGCGTCATGAGTCGGTGCCTGAATTGCCGCCTCCGGAGTCTGAACGTATTATGGACAACCTTCCGGTGGTAAAGAAGTCTAGGAAGAGACCGAGGAAAGGCAAAAAAAAGCTGCTTCTATGATCTAGCCGCCTCAGCAGCCTCGGGTGCAAGACCGTATAGATATCCCCGGTGCGGCAAAATGGCATATCGCCAGTGAACCAATCCTACCTAAAGCAGCGATAGGGGGCAGATTCGGCGATGTAAGGAGACTTCATGACGATGTGCTGCAGAGCGAGAAAGGCCTCCTTGCTTCGGAAAATCCAAGATACCCACTCTACGTGGTTAACGTGCCGCGACAATTGTCGTACGTCGACACATTCCCCACGGAGAAGTTCTTCCTTCGATTCGATTACATCTTCGACATGTTTCACTGGAAAAAGCTGGATTTTACGTTTGTCCACCTTTATGCCTTGCACATGAACTACCTCATCGGGGTTGAGCAGATACCTTTTATCTATGTCGCTGACCCGTACTTCATGCACGAGGGCTTCTTGGAAGTTTGCGCAAAGCACTAGAATAAGCGAGGGACTACCTCGTCAATTTCATGCTCGCCAATAAGGACAAGGAGGCGATTCTCGTGCCTTATCATCCCCTGTAAGTCATCCGCGCGGATATCCTTCCTTCGATTTCAATCATTCATTTGCACTGTGGAGGCTAATTAATTTGAGGTGTACTTATTTTGCACAGCGATAGGCGCGCCGTCCTCATCATCCTCTACCCCCGATACTCCCACGCTCTTTACTTGGACTCGTCGAAGAACATTACCAAAAAGGATTACACCCACATCACGTCTATTCTCGACAGTGCTATCTTTTACTACGGCAAACGGGGTGGAGAGGTCAACCACAAGAAGACAAGGGACGGCAGGCCCTCTTTCAGCCATAAGACCGACTTCTACTGCATCCAGTCACCGAGTGATTCTCTTAATGATGGATTCTATGTCCTAGACCACATCTTTGGTGTCTGAGCGGGATCACGGAACCTTCGCATGTCACCTAAATCCGGCGATGCCCATATTCTGCAATGGGCAAAGGACTTAGGAGATATAGAGGATCATCGACTTCGAGCTGAGTTCTATCACAGCCAGCGCAAACTTGCCCAAATCCTCATGAAGGAGGTCGTCGAAAAAACAGGGATGTTCTACGAAGAAGGACAAATGTCGCGGGAAGACGTCCGAACACGCGTAGCCTCTCAGCGTCTCGACATGAAGCCTTTCACTAAGCTCGGGGACTATCTCCCTGACATGGATGGATGGCACGACATGTTGGAGTGATTGTCGATATATGATAATGTGCCCGTTTAGTCCATACTTTATGTATGACAAAACTTTGAGTTATGCACGGCGAAACTTTATTTTTGATGTAATTAAACCATCCTCCTCGACTAGCGAAGATCACTCTAGTTAGGGCATTTTGGGCACGAAGAACTTTGTTATTTATGCTTATGATATGTTGCTTCTATTTTTGCCAAGTCTGTCTCTTTCTGTGGCTCAACTATATATGTTGCATATCATCGACTCATGTGACGATGCAGGTGCATAGATCATTGATGGCGAAGAAGTGCTACGCCAGGAGTATACAACGAGTGGCCGGAGTGTCAGGCCCAGGTGTACCAGTTTCCGGTTTCCGAGCGACAGTCGGTAGTTAGTTTAGGTTCACACTAATGCGAGAGGCGGATACGAACTCATGTACTGCATAGTTCCGCTCTCACTCATAGTGTTAGCTCTTCTTGCGTATATCATTGTTTAGATGGATGATGATGTAGTTGCAAGTAATCAAGACTTGTATCGCTATTTTTGAGATGATGACGAGAGACCACTTTGTGTTGGATGATGATTATGATGATGACATGATTTGATGAGACTATTTGTATGTATATGCTATGATTACATTTGTATGTGTATGATATGCTAAAGATTATTGTATAAAGCCTATTCAAATACAAACAAATATGCATAAAAAATAGAAACTAATAAAACTAGCAGTAGCGAGGGGAACAAAGTTAGCAGTAGCGCTCCCTTACCAGTAGCGCTTCCTACTAAAAAGCGCTGCAGATATTAGCAGCAGCGCTATGCACTAAAGCGCGCTACTGCTAGCCATGTATAGCAGTAGCGTGGGACGACAATGCTACTGCTACACGTTAGCTGTAGCGTCTTATCAGTAGCGCGTCGTCCCGTGCTACTGATAGGAAAAATACCCGCACTACTGCTAGGGTTTTCCCTACTAGTGCAAACCTACCCCAAGTGGGACAAAATTTGTACCACGGCATGTTGATGCCGCTCCATGATAGCATGCCAAGTTTCATGAATTTCAGACGAGTTTTGGATTTACAAGAATTTAAAAATCAGGCATCTCAATGTTTTGCCGGCAATCAACGGTGCCCTGGTGTTCGAAATTCATTCCCATTTCTTGCATGGGACCTAAGCATGCACCCGAGGACACCGATTTGATTTTTCAACCAATTTATATGCACTAGAGCATGTGCATGTAGTTCAAATTTGAATTGTGCACATAAATGCATTGAAAACTCAGTTAGTGCATAAAAATGTCCAAACGAACCCCAAAAAATCACAAAAAATCACACAACACTCCTGTTGTTCTATGTTGACACGAGAAAAAAAATTGAAAGCAGTAAGAGGCAATAGATATCGTTTCGTCCCCAAAGGTGGGACGTTCCCTACCGAAAATCATCATGCTTGTTGTGAGAAGCTCCGGTTTGTGAGAAGCATATACCCAAACCCGCCCCAAATGGGACAAAATTTGTACCACGGCATGTTGATGCCGCTCCATGATAGCATGCCAAGTTTCATGAATTTCAGACGAGTTTTTGATTTACTAAAATTTAAAAACCAGGCAGCTCAATGTTTTGCTGCAATCAACGGTGCCACAGTGTTTGAAATTCATTCCCATTTCTTGCATGGGACCTAAGCATGCACACAAGAACACCGATTTGATTTTTCAACCAATTTATATGCATTGGAGCATGTGCATGTAGTTCAAATTTGGATTATGCACATAAATGCATTGAAAACTCAGTTAATGCATAAAAATGTCCAAACGAACCCCGAAAAATCACAAACGAACCTCAATTTTTTTTGAAAGCAATAGGAGGCAACGGATATCGTTTCGTCCCCAAAGGTGGCACGTTCCCTACGGAAATCATCACGCTTGTTGTGAGAAGCTCTGGTTTGTGAGAAGCTTTATACCCAAACCTGCCCCAAATGGGACAAAATTTGTACCACGACATGTTGATGTCGTTACATGATAGCATGCCAAGTTTCATGAATTTCAGACGAGTTTTGGATTTACTAGAATTTAAAAACCAGGCATCTCAATGTTTGCGGCCGAGTGACAGTGGCAGGGTGTTTGAAGTTCATTCCCATTTCTTGCATGGGACCTAAGCTTGCAACCAAGGACACATATTTGATTTTTCAATAAGTTTATATGCACTGGAGCATGTGCATGTAGTTAAAATTTGAATTATGTGCATAAAATGCCTGGAAAACCAAGTTAATGTATAAAATTGTACAAACGAACCCTGAATCATTCCAATTCTTTTGACGACACACCTATAGTTGCATGTTCACTGTAGATAAAAGTTCTAACAATTCAAACACCATCGTTTGTAGCTGTGACCCCATTACGTAATTCAAATGATCAAGACGATAAATCAAGCAGATCGCACACAGTTTACTATCACCAACTGTGTGAGATGCAGCACAAAATATCTTGGAGCACCGTCGGTGTATAGTACGCCCATGGCTTGTGAGAGAAGGTGTGTCGGCTACAGTCCACAGCCGACGTGTGAAGCACACTAGCTCACTTCCCCAAATATCATTTCACTGTTCATTCGTCGCCGGTGAAAGATGGGGACGTGGACCCATGTCGCGAGGGCAACTTCGGCGGCCCACTCCGGCGAGAGCGCGGCCGCAGCCGCCAGGCGCGTGCTAACAAGCTTCGTGAGGGCGACCACAGTATGGGTCCGGGTGTTGGGGAACGTAGCAGAAATTCAAAATTTTCCTACGTGTCACCAAGATCTATCTATGGAGAAACCAGCAATGAGGGGAAGGAGACTGCATCTACATACCCTTGTAGATCGCTAAGCGAGGCGTTCAAGTGAGCAGGGTTGATGGAGTCCTACTCGTCGTGATCCAAATCACCGATGATCCTAGCGCCGAACGGACGGCACCTCCGCGTTCAACACACGTACGGAACGGTGACGTCTCCCATGCCTTGATCCAGCAAGGAGAGAGGGAGAGGTTGGGAAGACTCCGTCCAGCAGCGGCCTGACGGCATGGTGGTGGTGGAGGAGCGCGGTACTCCAGCAGGGCTTCGCCAAGCACTACGAGAGACGAGGAGGGAGAGAGGTAGGGCTGCGCCAAGAGGGAGATGTTCTCGTGTGTTAGGCAGCCCCAAAACCTCCACTATATATAGGGGGAAAGGGGAGGCGCCCTAGGGTTTCCCTAGGGGCGGCCAGGCGGTGGATCTCCCCTTGGGTGACTTGGCCCCTAAGCCGGAGGTGGGAACCCTAGATGGGGCGCCCAAACCCCCTGGTCACGTGGGAATAGGTGAGGCGCTGACAGCCCTTAGTGGGCTGGTTTGCCCCTTTCCTTGGCCCATGAAGCCCCCAACACTTGCGGGGCTCCCGAAACACCTTTCGGTCATCTTTGGTCATCACCGGTACCTCCGGAACACTTAGGACTTCAAAACCCTTCGTCCAATATATCAATCTTTACCTCCGGACCATTCTGGAACTCCTCGTGACGTCCGAGATCTCATCCGGGACTCCAAACAACATTCGGTAACCACGTATATCTATTCCCTATAACCCTAGCGTCACTGAACCTTAAGTGTGTAGACCCTACGGGTTCGGGAACCATCTGGAACATGACCAAGAGGCGTTCTACGGTCAATAACCAACAGCGGGATCTGGATACCCATGTTGGCTCCCACATGTTCCACGATGATCTCATCGGATGAACCACGATGTCGAGGATTCAATCAATCCCGTATTCAATTCCCTTTGTCTAGCGGTATTGTACTTCCCCGAGATTCGATCATCGGTATCCCGATACCTTGTTCAATCTCGTTACTGGCAAGTCTCTTTACTCGTTCCGTAACACATCATCCCGTGATCAACCCCTTGGTCACATTGTGCACATTATGATGATGTCCTACCGAGTGGGCCCAGAGATACCTCTCCGTCAACCGGAGTGACAAATCCTAGTCTCGATTCATGCCAACCCAACAGACACTTTCGGAGATACCTGTAATGCACCTTTATAGCCACCCAGTTACATTGTGACGTTTGGTACACCCAAAGCATTCCTACGGTATCCGGGAGTTGCCCAATCTCATGGTCTAAGGAAATGATACTTGACATTAGAAAAGCTTTAGCATACGAACTACGATCTTTGTGCTAGGCTTAGGATTGGGTCTTGTCCATCACATCATTCTCCAAATGATGTGATCCAATTATCAACGACATCCAATGTCCATGGTCAGGAAACCGTAACCATCTGTTGATCAACGAGCTAGTCAACTAGAGGCTTACTAGGGACATGGTGTTGTTTATGTACCCACACATGTATCTCGAAGTTTCCTATCAATACAATTATAGCATCGGTAATAAAGGATTATCATGAACAAGGAAATATAATAATAACTAATTTATTATTGCCTCTAGGGCATATTTCCAACAGTCTCCCACTTGCACTAGAGTCAATAATCAAGTTCACATCGCCATGTGATTAACACTCACAGGTCACATCGCCATGTGACCAACATCCAAAGAGTTTACTAGAATCAATAATCTAGTTCACATCACTATGTGATTAACACTCAATGAGTTATGGGTTTGATCATGTTATGCTTGTGAGAGAGGTTGTAGTCAACGGGTCTGCAATATTCAGATCCGTATGTACTTCGCAAATCTCTAGGTCATATTGTAAATGCTGCTTCCACGCTCCACTTGGAGCTATTCCAAATGGTTGCTCCACTATATGTATCCGGTTTGCTACTAAGAGTCATTCGGATAGGTGTTAAAGCTTGCATCAACGTAACCCTTTATGCCAAACTCTTTATCACCTCCATAATCGAGAAACATGTCCTTTATTTACTCCAAGGACAATTTTGACCGCTGTCCACTGATCCATTCCTGCATCATTCTTGTACCCCTTGACTGACTCATGGCAAGGCACACTTACAGTGCGGTACACAAAGACAAAGATACTATAGAGCCTACGTCTGCGAAGCATAGGGGCGACCTTTGTCCTTTCTCTCTATTTTTCCGTGGTCGAGCTTTAAGTCTTAACCCGTACCTTACATCTCGTGCAAGAACTCCTTCTTTGGTGATCCATCTTGAACACCTTCAAGATCATATCAAGGTATGTGCTCATTTGAAAGTACCATTTAGCGTTTTTGATCTATCCTCATAGATCTTGATGCTCAATGTTCAAGTAGCTTAATCCAGGTTTTTCTATTGAAAACACCTTTCAAATAACCCTATATGCTTTCCAGAAATTCTACATCATTTCTGATCAACATTATGTCAACAACATATACTCATCAGAAATTCTATAGTGCTCCCACTCACTTCTTTGGAAATACAAGTTCCTCATAAACTTTGTATAGACCCAAAATCTTTGATCATCTCATCAAAGTGTACATTCCAACTCCGAGATGCTTACTCCAGTCCTTAGAAGGATCACTGGAGCTAGCATACCTTTTAGCATCCTTAGGATCGACAAAACCTTTCTGATTGTATCACATACAACCTTTCCTTACGAAAACTGGTAAGGAAACTCGTTTTGACATCCATCTGCCAGATTTCATAAATGCAGCTAATGCTAACATGATTCCGATGGACTTAAGCATCGCTACGGATGAGAAAATCTCATCGTAGTCAACTCCTTGAACTTGTGAAAAACTCTTCGCCACAAGTCGAGCTTCACAGACGGTGACATTACCGTCCACGTCCGTCTTCTTCTTAAAGATCCATTTATCTCAATGACTTGCCGATCATCGGGCAAGTCCACCAAAGTCCATGCTTTGTTCTGATACATGGATCCTATCTCGGATTTCATGGCTTCTTACCATTTGTCGAATTTGGGCCCACCATTGCTTCTCCATAGCTCGTAGGTTCATTGTTGTCTAGCAACATGACCTTCAAGACAGGATTACTGTACCACTCTGAAGTAGTACTCATCCTTGTCACCCTACGAGGTACGGTAGTGACTTGATCCAAAACTTCATGATCACTATCATAAGCTTCTACTTCAATCGGTGTAGGCACCATAGGAACAACTTCCTGTGCCCTGCTACACACTTGTTGAAGTGACGGTTCAATAACCTCATCAAGTCTCCACCATCCTCCCACTCAACTTTTCGAGACAAACTTTTCCTCGAGAAAGGACCCGATTCAAGAAACAATCCCTATAGCTTTCGGATTTGAACTAGGAGGTATACCCAACTGTTTTGGGTGTCCTATGAAGATGCATTTTATCCGCTTTGGGTTCAAGCTTATCAACCTGAAACCTTTTTCACATAAGCGTCACAGCCCCAAACTTTTAAGAAACGACAACTTAGGTTTCTCCAAACCATAGTTCAAACGGTGTCGTCTCAAGCGAAATTACGTGGTGCCCTATTAAAGTGAGTGCGGTTGTCTCTAATGCCTAACCCATGAACAATAGTGGTAATTCGATAAGAGACATCATGGTACGCACCATATTCAACAGGGTGCAACTATGATATTCGGACACACCATCACACTATGGTGTTCCAGGCGGTATTTATTGTGAAACAATTTCCACAATGTCTTAATTGCGTACCAATGCTCGTAACTCAGATACTCATCTCTATGATCATATCATAGACATTTTATCCTCTTGTCACGATGATCTTTAACTTCACTCTGAAATTACTTGAACCATTCAATAATTCAGATTTGTGTTTCATCAAGTAAATATACTCAACATCTACTTGAATCATCTATGAAGTAAGAACATACCGATATTCCTTTGCATGCCTCAAAGGCACTCATTGGACTGCACACATCAAAATGTGTTACTTCCAACAAGTTGCTATCTTGTTCCATCTTACCGAAAACGAGGCTTTTAGGTCATCTTGCCCATGTGGTATGATTTGCATATCTCAAGTGATTCAAAACCAAGTGAGTCCAAACGATCCATCTGCATGGAGTTTCTTCATGCGTATACACCAATAGAGATGGTTCGCATGTCTCAAACTTTTTCAAAAAACGAGTGAGTCCAAAGATCCATCAACATGGAGCTTCTTCATGCGTTTACACCAATATGACTTACATGGCGATTGCCACAAGTAAGTGGTACTATCATTACTATCTTATATCTTTTGGCATGAAAATGTGTATCACTACGATCGAGATTCAATAAACCATTCCTTTTAGGTGCAATACCATTGATGGTATTATTCAAATAAATAGAGTAACCATTATTCTCCTTAAATGAATAACCGTATTGCAATAGACATAATCCAATCATGTCTATGCTCAACGCAAACACCAAATAACAATTATTTAGGTTTAACACAAATCTCGATGGTAGAGGGAGCAGGCGATGCTTGATCACATCAACCTTTGGAAACACTTCCAACACATATCGTCAGCTCACCTTTAGCTAGTCTCCTTTTATTCCGTAGCTTTTATTTCGAGTTACTAATACTTAGCAACCAAACCGGTATCTAATACCCTGGCGCTGCTAGGAGTACTAGTAAAGTACACATTAACATAATGTATATCCAGTATACTTCTATCGACCTTGCCCGCCTTCTCATCTACCAAGTATCTAGGGTAATCCTGCTTCAGTGTCCGTTCCTCTCATTACAGAAGCACTTAGTCTCGGGTTCGGGTTCAACCCTGGGTTTCTTCACTGGAGCAGCAACTGATTTGTCGTTTCATGAAGTACCCCTTCTTGCCCTTGCCCTTCTTGAAACTAGTGGTTTCACTAACCATCAACAATTGATGCTCCTTCTTGATTTCTACATTCGCGGTGTCAAACATTGCGAATAGCTTAAGGATCACCATATCTATCCCTGATATGTTATAGTTCATCACGAAGCTCTAGCAGCTTGGTGGCAATGACTTTGGAGAAACATCTCTATCTCATCTGGAAGATCAACTCCCACTCGATTCAAGTGATTGTTGCACTCAGACAATCTGAGCACAAGCTCAACGATTGAGCTTTTCTCCCTTAGTTTGCAGGTTAAGAAAATCGTCGGAGGTCTTATACCTCTGGCGTGAGCACAAGCTTGAAATCCCAATTTCAGCCCTCGAAACATCTCATATGTTTCGTGGACGTTTCGAAATCGTCTTTGGTGCCTCAACTCTAGGCATTTAAGCGAACTATCATGTAGTTATCAAGGCGTGCATGTCGGATGTTCGCAACATCCATGCACGACGCTCGAGGTTCAGACACTGAGCGGTGCATTAAGGACATAAGCTTTCTTCTGTCCGCATAATCGCTACTGTCAACTTTCAACTATATTTTCTCTAGGAACATATCTAAGCAGTGGAACTAAAGCGCGAGCTTACGACATAATTTGCAAAGATCTTTTGACTATGTTCAGGATAATTAAGTTTATCTTATGAACTCCCACTCAGATAGACATCCTTCTAGTCATCTAAGTGATTACATGATCCGAGTCAACTAGGCCGTGTCCGATCATCACGTGAGACGGACTAGTCATCATCGGTGAACATCTTCATGTTGATCGTATCTACCATACGACTCATGCTCGACCTTTCGGTCTCTTGTGTTCCGAGGCCATGTCTGTACATGCTAGGCTCGTCAAGTCAACCTAAGTGTTTCGTGTGTAAATCTGGCTTACACCCGTTGTATGTGAACGTAAGAATCTATCACACCCGATCATCACGTGGTGCTTGAAACGGCGAACTTTACATAGCGGTGCACGCGATTAGGGGAACACTTTCTTGAAATTTTAATGAGGGATCATCTTATTTACTACCGTCGTTCTAAGCAAATAAGATGCATAAACATGATAAACATCACATGCAATCAAATAGTGACATGATATGGCCAATATCATTTTGCTCCTTTTGATCTCCATCTTGAGGGCTCCATGATCATCATCGTCGCGGCATGACACCATGATCTCCATCATCATGATCTCCATCATCGTGTCTTCATGAAGTTGTCTCGCCAACTATTACTTCTACTGCTATGGCTACCGTTAGCAATAAAGTAAAGTAATTACATGGCGTTGTTTAATGACACGCAGGTCATACAATAAATTAAGACAACTCCTATGGCTCCTGCCGGTTGTCATACTCATCGACATGCAAGTCGCGATTCCTATTACAAGAACATGATCAATCTCATACATCACATATCATTCATCACATTCTTCTTGGCCATATCACATCACATAGCACACCCTGCAAAAACAAGTTAGACGTCCTCTAATTGTTGTTTGCGTGTTTTACATGGCTGCTGTGGGTTTCTAGCAAGAACGTTTCTTACCTACGCAAAAACCACAACGTGATATGCCAATTGCTATTTACCCTTCATACGGACCCTTTTCATCGAATCCGGTCCGACTAAAGTGGGAGAGACTGGTACCCGCTAGCCACCTTATGCAACAAGTGCATGTCGGTCGATTGGAACACATCTCACGTGAAATGCGTGTAAGGTCGGTCCGGGCCGCTTCATCCCACAATACCGTCGAAACAAGATTTGACTAGTAACGGTAAGCATATTGAACAAAATCAACGCCCACAACTACTTTGTGTTCTACTGCGTGCATAGAATCTACGCAATAGACCTAGCTCATGATGCTCTTTGTTGGGGAACGTAGCAGAAATTCAAAATTTTCCTACGTGTCACCAAGATCTATCTATGGAGAAACCAGCAACGAGGGGAAGGAGAGTGCATCTACATACCCTTGTAGATCGCTAAGCGGAAGCGTTCAAGTGAACGGGGTTGATGGAGTCCTACTCGTCGTGATCCAAATCACCGATGATCCTAGCGCCGAACGGACGGCACCTCCGCGTTCAACACACGTACGGAACGGTGACGTCTCCCATGCCTTGATCCAGCAAGGAGGAGGGAGAGGTTGGGGAAGACTCCGTCCAGCAGCAGACGAC
Source organism: Aegilops bicornis (assembly GCA_021605145.1). Lineage (NCBI taxonomy): Eukaryota > Viridiplantae > Streptophyta > Magnoliopsida > Poales > Poaceae > Aegilops > Aegilops bicornis. The sequence goes on along the minus strand of CM038674.1, from coordinate 477,740,606 downwards.
GGCGTGGTGGTGGTGGAGGAGCTTGATACTCGGCAGGGCTTCGCCAAGCACTACGAGACACGAGGAGGGAAAGAGGTAGGGCTGCGCCAAGAGGGAGATGTTCTCGTGTGTTAGGCATCCCCAAAACCTCCACTATATATAGGGGAAAGGGAGGAGGCGCCTAGGGTTTCCCTAGGGGGGCGGCAGGCGGGCATGGTTCTCCCCTTGGGTGACTTGGCCCCCAAGCCGGGAGGTGGGAACCCTAGATGGGGCGCCCCAAACCCCTGGTCACGTGGGAATAGGTGAGGCGCACAGCCCTTAGTGGGCTGGTTTGCCCCTTCCCTTGGCCCATGAAGCCCCCAACACTTGCGGGGCTCCCGAAACACCTTTCGGTCATCTTTGGTCATCACCCGGCACCTCCAGAACACTTCCGGACTCCAAAACCCTTCGTCCAATATATCAATCTTTACCTCCGGACCATTCCGGAACTCCTCGTGACGTCCCGGATCTCATCCGGGACTCCGAACAACATTCGGTAACCACATATATCTATTCCCTATAACCCTAGCGTCACCGAACCTTAAGTGTGTAGACCCTACGGGTTCGGGAACCATCTTGAACATGACCGAGGCGTTCTCCGGTCAATAACCAACAGCAGATGTCTGGATACCCATGTTGGCTCCCACATGTTCCACGATGATCTCATCGGATGAACCACGATGTCGAGGATTCAATCAATCCCGTATTCAATTCCCTTTGTCTAGCGGTATTGTACTTCCCCGAGATTCGATCATCGGTATCCCGATACCTTGTTCAATCTCGTTCTTGGCAAGTCTCTTTACTCGTTCCGTAACACATCATCCCGTGATCAACCCCTTGGTCACATTGTGCACATTATGATGATGTCCTACCGAGTGGGCCCAGAGATACCTCTCCGTCAACCGGAGTGACAAATCCGATCTCGATTCGTGCCAACCCAAAGCAGACACTTTCGGAGATACCTGTAATGCACCTTTATAGCCACCCGATTCACGTTGTGACGTTTGGTACACCCAAAGCATTCCTACGGTATCCGGGAGTTGCACAATCTCATGGTCTAAGGAAATGATACTTGACATTAGAAAAGCTTTAGCATACGAACTACGATCTTTGTGCTAGGCTTAGGATTGGGTCTTGTCCATCACATCATTCTCCAAATGATGTGATCCAGTTGTGAACAACATCCAATGTCCATGGTCAGGAAACCGTAACCATCTGTTGATCAACGAGCTAGTCAACTAGAGGCTTACTAGGGACATGGTGTTGTTTATGTACTCACACATGTATCTGAGTTTCCTATCAATACAATTATAGCATGGGTAATAAACGATTATCATGAACAAGGAAATATAATAATAACTAATTTATTATTGCCTCTAGGGCATATTTCCAACACCGGGTAGCCAAGGCAGCCCAAACGGCTGATGTTGCTTCTCAGGCGGCGGCAACAACATCTGCCTCGGGGATAGCAACTGGCAAGAGCGGCACAGCAGCTGTCCGTTCCGCAGCGGCGGGCTTAGCCCTGCTGGAGGCCGCCCATTACCATGTCGAGGCCGTCCATGCCCAGGTCATGGCGGTCACCGCACAGATTGAACGAAGCTTCTCCGACAACGGTCGGCAACCCACGGCCCAAGAGCTGGCAATCATCGAAAGAGTTCGAGCAGTCGTCCGTTCCCGCGCGGCATACCTTGCCACGACGGAGCCTGCCAGATCCCAGATGGCGTCCGCCCAGGCCCAGCTCGTGGCGGCCTTTTCCAAAGAGATGGCAGACGCGGATGGTGAGATGCTTGCCGTGTATGATGCGATGAATGCCATGGAGCCCCTTCCCCAGGAGACCATCGGGCGCGAGCTGGACATGGAGGCGGCGACGGAGATCGACGAGCACCAGCCGTGGTAGTACTCTTTATTTTTGTTAATTAAGAGCGCCAATCTTTAATTTGTTAGAGTAATGTTTAGGTCAGCTAGCTCTGTTTAATTGTTGAACTCGCCCGATTAAGAAGTTAGTCTCCTTTGTGTACCCAAATTATGCAATGACGTGGATGACCACTGTAACCAGAGAAATTCGAACCAAAATTTTTGACGTTCAAACTCAACACACATGGGTTAAGCTATCTGAATCGTTTGTGATGTTCACATATCATACACAGTTCTGAATAAGGGACAGTGTCCGATCACACTTTGTGCACCGGTTTTTTGGCTGAAGCGATTCCAAATTTTCGGCTTCATGAAATATCTACCTCCCGCCCCTCCCCTTACCAAAAGCCACATTCCCCCTCTCTCCTCCTTCCTTTCCAAGTTGAAACCTTCACTCCTTGCTTGCAGTGCCGCCGCCTCCTCGCCAGCGACCCTCCTTCACGCTCCTCGGCCTCGCCTATCCAGGCAGGTAATCCACACCCGACCCCCATCCTCCTCCTCCTTCAACATCCCACATGCCCCTACCGCTGGCGCGAACGCGACACCTTCCACCCAAATCACCGACCCCTCCACAAAATAAGCGCCGACCTAAGCCATGGTGCATGCAGTATAGCTAGGACCTCAAGGAGCATTTTGCAACGGAGAAGCAAATCACGGCCGCACGCGCGGATGAGGTCGCGATGGCTGCCATTCGTGCCGACCCCCAGATCTTGAAGGAGCACCTTGCCATTTTCTAGCTACGCCGGTTATGCATGCTCGGTTTACCCGCTATGCGTGTCAAGCTCCCGCCTTTTCCTTCACAAATTCTAGTGAATTGTGCTATCTAATTTTACCATGCAATCTGTTGCTCTAGTGTATATGTTCTATATGTCGTGCAGTGTGGTGCTCACTTATTAACGGTTTTGTTAATTAGTTGTCATCTTCAGTTAACTGTTTGGTTCAATTCTGCAAATGTGATGTTCAATTCTTCAGGATGCAATTTTGTATTGTCTTCCATGTGAGAAATAAATTGAATTTATCTTTACAAAATTGTGGGTGCATTCTGTTATTGTATACCATGTGAGGAATAAATTGAATTTGGATGTAGTAAATACATGAGAAACAAATACAATTGCTATAATTGGTTGTAGTTAACTGTTTGGTTAACTGTTTGATCTTCTATTAGGAGTATGTTATATTGTGCAATGTGGTGCTTAGTTAATGTTTGGTTCATTTGTTGTGGTGTTTAGTTAACTGCTTGGTTCAATGTTATATTGTGCAATGTGGTGCTCAGTTAATGTTTGGTTCATTTGTTTTGGTGTTTAGTTAAATACTTGGTTCAGTTCTGCAATGCGATGTCCAATTGTCGTGGATAGAATTTTTTATTGTTGTGCTTGTGAGGAATAAATTGAATTTGGCTGCACTTAATACATGAGAAACATATACAAGTGCTATATTTCCTAGTTCTTAATCATGCTTGGTTTGGATAAATGGGGTTTCCTTGTGGCTTGAATTAATCTGATGAATCTACAATGTGATTATTTTTCATCAACATATTTTACTGATAGCATGCGAACCCTTACTTAACCTGATGACTAACTACCTTATATGTGTTGCAGGGAAACAATGGGAAGCACTGAGGTTTAATACCGAGGTTAGCACGTGCATGGTCCATTGTCTAATAGCACATTATTGTGCAATTGCAGGAACCATTCTAATATTTAGGTTTTTAACAATTTGGTCTTGCACATGTAGGTCCTGCTTTGCCGAGGTTTTGACCTTTGCTCGACCCTTTTTGCATATGGGGAAATGAGTTGTCCAGGAATATCAGTCAAGTCAAGAAACTCAGAGAGATTGTTAGGATAAAGAAATTAGAGACAAAAAACAACAAGATCTTTGTCTGCACAATGAAGAAGACATCAGTTCACTACAGGATGATACTAACTATTATACCTTGCCTATTTTATTCCTTTGCCCCATTTCCAATGTGGAGAAGATATTTATGCACATCCTTGTTTTCAGGCCTTTCCAAAGCAGTTCATTCATGATTACCTCCCAAACCACCTGTATGGTCAAGAGGCGAGGAAGGTATTCATACAACACCCACGGTTCAATATTGAATTATTCCTAAAGAGGACGAAGGATGGACGGTCAATCATCCACAGGCACCGGCCTAAAGTTACAAAGACCTTCAACATCAATGAAGGCTCAATATTCGCCTTCTGCTTCAGCAGTTTTCCAGATAAGATACATCTGTTTATGTACCATCTATGATGCTAATTTCAAAAGGTTATAGATGTTGCATGTGAAACTTGGTCCTGGTGTAGTTGTGTAATGGGGTAGCTAAGTGCTGAAGCTATATGATGTTGTACTCTGATGTATTTCAATTATGAAAATGAAATATATTGTGTACTTAATATGAACTGTCAATTAGATTAATAAATGGATTATGAATAATTGGATAATTAGCCTGCTAGTGGCGAATTAGCCTGCTAATTGGGTTTTGCTATTGCAAACGGTTGTTAAAAAAATACCGTGGGCGATGACCTCAGGCAACACACATAGTTTCTAGGAATAAACCATGTTGGATAAATGAACAATCACACACGACTTTCTCTTGAAAACTGTTTGCGTTAGGCCACCTTGCGCAAACGTTTACCACATGAAAACTGTGTGTGATGGACAGCCTTTGCTACACAGTTTCTTCCATGGACCGTGTGTGATATATTCAATAACGCAAGCGATTTAACAGGAAAAATTGTGTGTGATGTACCTGTGAACGGAAACGTTTTCCTTCGAGCGACTGTGTGGGATGTACATACAAACGGAAACGTTTAGCAGGGACTGACTGTGTGGGATGTACTTGCGATCGGAAACAATTTCATAGTATAATTGTATTTGTTTAGCTCTATTGTATGTATTTCCGTATTTGAGCGCTCGCCGGCCGCACACAACCTCATTTTGCCGAACGTGTGTGCCAAGAGGGCATATCCCCGACGGTTTCTAGGTCCCCCTATCGCCCACACTCACTTGGCGACGGTTCCAGATGCAGTCGCGGAAAGGGGTTTTAAACCGTTTGTTTAGGAGCTCGCTGTACTAGTGCCAAGCTCTCCTAATTCTGAGTCAGGGTGGCCAAGCCCTTCTCAATCCTCAATGTTGCCTGAATCAGATAAGCTAGTTGATCTTGTTTGCTCTTCAAGAACACTTCTGATGCCTCCTCAACACTAGGCATCTTCGCAACTTTTTCTGCCTTTGCCTTTGCTCTCTTCTCTTGTGCTTGCACTGATGATGGTTCATCCTCATTCATCACAACTGTGTTATCTTCAAATTCTGGGTGCAAAGGTAAATCCTCCTTGTCCAACAAGTAAGTGCCTGTGCCTATCTTGGAGTTGATGAGCACCTGAATGTGTGGAGCATACCCACCAGATCTTTTCTGATCAGCAGTTGTCCTTTTGATTGTCTCTACAATCAGACTCATGACCATGAATTTTTGAGGAACATCAAATATTTGCAACAAGTTGATGGAATGTCCTCTGATCATCTTGTAATCTCTAGATTTGGGTAACAGTGTATGCCTCAAGATGGTGTTGACGGTAGGCAGACCAGACAACAAATAGTGTACAGATCCAAACGTGTGTCTCTCCAAAGCTTTGTCTGGGATCTCTTTGTACATGTTTGCCATAGAGTTGTGGTCTTTCTTCTTCTTGGCATACACATCCAAATCATCCTCATGTTCTTCTAGGGCTTTGATCAACTTGGCCCACTCTTCAACAGTTGATTAGTACCTTGTACCTTCAGATATCCACACTATCCTCCCATCTGGATAGAAATGAGCAGTGGAGTAAAACTACATAATAAGCTCATCATTCCATTTGGTGAGCTTCTGTCCAACAAACTTTTCAACTCCACAAGCCTTGAAGCTCTCATGTACACCTTGGAAGTGATCTTCATTCTCATCGATATATTCCCAATCAACCCATCTCATATCACAGACAATTGGCTTCTTGTCAAGCAGAATAGTCTCATAGAAATCTTGTTGTTCTTTGGTGTGGAACCTGTAGTCCACTGCAGTTCTCCTTCTCACAGCATAAGGTTCGCTCTGCCTCCAAAGTCTGAGACCAGCATCCTTCCTGATGTTCATGTCCTCTGCCACTGGATGAGTGTCATTGTGGTCCGGAATCTTTGGTTTGAGTTTTCTTAGCACATGGGCTTCATCATCTTCTTCTTCAAGTTCAGGCACTGGGCCTTGTTCTTCTTTTCAGCTGGGATGTTTCTGGTGCTTCTCTTGGGCTTAGAAGGCTTCTGAGCTTGAGTGGTAGCTTTGGGAGCAGTCTTGGGCTTTGATGGAGCAGCCCCTGACTTGATAGCATCTCCCATAAGCTTCTCGGACTTGGGTGCTGGTGCAGCATCTTCCTCTTCCTCTTCTTCATCTGAAGAATGCTTCACAAATTCAGCAATGGGGTCCACCTTCTTGCACCATCTTCCCCTCTTTCTCTCCTTCTTTTTCTTATCCTCACCAGCATACTCTCCTCCAGTTGACTTGGAGGGTTCCTGAGTGGAGGCCCTGGCCTTAGACATTGGAACTCCCTTTGCAGGTGTCGGTGTCAAAACCGGTGGATCTAGGGTAGGGGGTCCCGAACTGTGCGTCTAAGGCGGATGGTAACAGGAGGTGGGGGACACGATGTTTACCCAGGTTCGGGCCCTATCGATGGAGGTAATACCCTACTTCCTGCTTGATTGATCTTGATGATATGAGTATTACAAGAGTTGATCTACCACGAGATCATAGAGGCTGAACCCTAGAAGCTAGCCTATGGTATGATTGTTGTCGTCTTATGGACTAAATCGCCCGGTTTATATAGACACTGGAGGGGGCTAGGGTTACATAGAGTCGGTTACAAGGGAGGAGATCTACATATCCGCATTGCCAAGCTTGCCTTCCACGTCAAGGAGAGTCCCATCCGGACACGAGACGAAGTCTTCAATCTTGTATCTTCATAGTCCAACAGTCTGGCTAAAGCATATAGTCCGACTGTCCGAGGACCCCCTAATCCAGGACTCCCTCAGTAGCCCTGAACCAGGATTCAATGACGATGAGTCCAGCGCGTAGATTGTCTTCGGCATTGCAAGGCGGGTTCCTCCTCCGAATATTCCATAGAAGATTTTGAACAAATTCCACATACCACCATAGAGAGAATAATATTTTCACAAATCTAATCTGCTGACACATTCTGCAGCATGACATCATACCACGGCCCGGTCATTTTTCGAACCGTTTTTCTCAACCAGCCACTACACATATTGCGAGGCGGTTTTCTTGGCACGTCTTGTCGAAGCAGAGATCGTGTCCCTCTTTTCATGGGATTCTCATCAATACGGGTGTGGGTAACCCAATCGTACCTGCTGGCACGACTCATCGATTTTAGGCAAGTTCCAGACGGTCGTGCGAAGGGCGCTTGATATTGACCCTCTTTATAAAGGGGTCAAGGCCTGTCCTTTTCTTTTTGCGCTCGATCTTTCCCTTCTCCCACCTCGAATTCCAGCACCCAAGGCGGAGGCCAAGCGCTTCGGACCTTCAATCATGTCCAGATCCAACCTTCAAGGCCGGTGGGTGGCCTCCTCCATCACAGAGGAGGACATCAAGAAGCTAAGAGATACCATGGCCGGTGGGTGGCCTCCCTCTTTCGTCTTCATTCATCGGTAACTTTACTTGGAGCTATATTTTTATTCACCACATGATATGTGTTTTGCTTGGAGCGTCATTTTATTTTCTTTAGCTTTGCTTGTTGTTTGAATAAAATACTAAGATCTGAAATTATTAAATGGGAGAGTCTTTGCATAGTTGCATGATTATCCGAATACTCTATGTGCTTCACTTATATCTTTTGAGCGTGATAATTTTTGCTCTAGTGCTTCACTTATATCTTTTAGAGCACGGTGGTGGATTTGTTTTAAAGAAATTATTGATCTCTCATGCTTCACTTAGATTATTTTGAGAGTCGTTAATAGCATGGTAATTTGGTTAATGTTAATATACTTAGTGTTCAAGATATGTGAAACTTTCTTTTTGAGTGAATTAAATACTAAGATAACTTTGATGCTTGATAATTTTTTGAGATATGGAGGTAATAATATCAAATTCGTGCTAGTTGATAATTGTGAATTTGAGAAATACTTGTTTTGAAGTTTGCAAGTCCCGTAGCATGCACGTATGGTTAAAGTTGTGTAACAAATTTAAAACATGAAGTGTACCTGGCTTGTGCATCCTTATGAGTGGCGGTCGGGGACGAGCGATGGTCTTTTCCTACCAATCTATCCCCCTAGGAGCATGCGCGTAGTACTTGATTTTGATGGCTTCTAAATTTTTGCAATAATTATATGAGTTCTTTTGACTAATGTTGAGTCCATGGATTATACGCACTCTCACCTTTCCGCATTTGCTAGCCTCTTGATGCACTGCATTGCCCTTTCTCACCTTGAGAGTTGGTGCAAACTTAGCGGTGCATCCAAACCCCGTGGATACGATACGCTCTATCACAAATAAACCTCCTTATATCTTCCTCAAAATAGCCACCATACCTACCTATCATGGCATTTCCATAGCCATTCCGAGATATATTGCCATGCAACTTCCATCATCATTATTATGACATACATTACTTTTGTCATATTGCCATTGCATGATCATTTAGTTGACATCGTATTTGTGGCAAAGCCACCATGCATTATTTTCCATACATGTCACTCTTGATTCATTGCGCCATCCCGGTACACTGCCGGAGGCATTCATATAGTCATATTTTGTTCTAAGTTTCGAGTTGTAATTGTTGAGTTGTAAGAAAAATAAAAAGTGTGATGATCATCATTATTAGAGCATTGTCCCAAGTGAGGAAAGGATGATGGAGACTATGATTCCCCCATAAGTCGGGATGAGACTCCGGATGAAAATAAATAAATAAAAAAAAGCAAGGCAAAAAAAAGGCCCAAAAAAATGAGAGAAAAAGAGAGAAGGGACAATGCTACTATCCTTTTACCACACTTGTGCCTCAAAGTAGCACCAAGATCTTCATGATAGAGAGTCTCTCATTTTGTCACTTTCATATACTAGTGGAAATTTTTCATTATAGAACTTGGCTTGTATATTCCAATGATGGGCTTCCTCAAAATGCCCTAGGTTTTCGTGATCAAGCAAGTTGGATGCACACCCACTTAGTTTCTTTTGTAGAGCTTTCATATACTTATAGCTCTAGTGCATCCGTTGCATGGCAATCCCTACTCCTCATGTTGACATCAATTGATGGGCATCTCCATAGCCCGTTGATTAGCCTCGTCAATGTGAGACTTTCTCTTTTTTTTGTCTTCTCCACACAATCCCATCATCATATTCTATTCCACCCATAGTGTTATATCCATGGCTCGCGCTCATGTATTGCGTGAAGGTTGAAAAAGTTTGAGATTATTTGAGTATGAAACAATTGCTTGGCTTGTCATCGGGGGTATAGAAGTTGGAAACATCTTTGTGTGATGAAAATGAAGCATAGCCTAACTATATGATTTTGTAGGGATGAACTTTCTTTTGCCATGTTATTTTGAGAAGACATGATTTCTTTGATTAGTATGCTTGAAGTATTATTATTTTTGTGTCAATATGAACTTTTGTCTTAAATCTTTCTGATCTGAATATTCACATCACAAGTAAGAAGATTTATATTGAAATCATGTCAAAATATCACTCCGCATCAAAAATTCTTTTTTATCATTTACCTACTCGAGGACGAGCAGGAATTAAGCTTGGGGATGCTTGATACGTCTCCAACGTATCTATAATTTTTGATTGCTCCATGCTACTTTATCTACTGTTTTAGGCAATATTGGGCTTTATTATCCACTTTTATATTATTTTGGGACTAACCTATTAACCGGAGGCCCAGCCCATTTCTTTGTTTTATGCCTATTTGGGTGTTTCGAGGAAAAGGAATATCAGACGGAGTCAAACCGGAACAAAATCAACTGGAGAAGTTATTTTTGGAAGGAAACCCACCTGATGAACTTGGACCCCACGTCAGAAGATACGGGAGGTGCTCACGAGGGTGGGGGCGCGGGCGCGCCCCCTGCCTCGTGGGGCCCCCGTAGCTCCACCGACGTACTCCTTTCACCTATATATACCTACGTACCCTAAAACTTCCAGATCAGAGATTAGATCGGGAGTTCCGCCCTCGCAAGCCTCTAGAGCCACCAAAAACCAATCGGGACCCCTTTCCGGTACCCTGCCGGAGGGGGATCCATCTCCGATGGCCATCTTCATCATCCCGGTGCTATCCATGACGAGGAGGGAGTAGTTCACCCTCGGGGCTGAGGGTATGTACCAGTAGCTATGTGTTTGATCTCTCTCTCTCTCTCGTGTTCCCTCCATGGCACGATCTTGATGTATCCCGAGCTTTGCTATTGTAGTTGGATCTTATGATGTTTCTCCCCCTCTACTCTCTTGTGATGAATTGAGTTTCCCCTTTGAAGTTATCTTATCGGATTGAGTCTTTTATGAGAACACTTGATGTATGTCTTGCCGTGTTTATACGTGGTGAAAATGGGATATCATGTGCCACTTGATGTATGTTTTGGTGACCAACTTGCGGGTTCCACCCATGAACCTATGCATAGGGGTTGGCACACGTTCTTGATTCTCCGGTAGAAACTTTGGGGCACTCTTTGAAGTACTTTTATGTTGGTTGGATGAATCCGAGATTGTGTGATGCATATCACATAATCATGCCCACGGATACTTGTGGTGACAATGGAGTATCTAGGTGACATTAGGGTTTTGGTTGATTTGTCTCTTAAGGTGTTATTCTAGTACGAACTCTAGGGCTGTTTGTGACACTTATAGGAATAGCCCAATCGGATTGATTGGAAAGAATAACTTTGAGGTGGTTTCGCACCTACCATAGTCTCTACGTTTGTTCTCCGCTATTACTGGCTTTGGAGTGACTCTTTGTTGCATGTTGAGGGATTGTTATATGATCTATCTATGTTATTATTGTTGAGAGAACTTGCACTTTCGTGAAAGTATGAACCCTAGGCCTTGTTTCCTATCATTGCAATACCGTTTACGCTCACTTTTACCACTTGTTACCTTGCTGTTTTTATATTTTCAGATTACAAATACCTTTATCTACCATCCATTTTGCACTTGTATCACCATCTCTTCATGAACTAGTGCACCTATACAATTTACCATTGTATTGGGTGTGTTGGGGACACAAGAGACTTTTTGTTATTTGGTTGCAGGGTTGTTTGAGAGAGACCATCTTCATCCTACGCCTCCCACGGATTGATAAACCTTAGGTCATCCACTTGAGGGAAATTTGCTACTGTCCTACAAACCTGTGCACTTGCAGGCCCAACAACGTCTACAACAAGAAGGTTGTGTAGTAGACATCAGCGGCTATCTCAGAAGCGCATCGTACGTTAATGGGTACGGTGGTTGAGAGGATTTCATCCGCCGAAAGCGGGTTGCATGAAGCTTTTATGAGCCTGCTGAGAGGCTTTGAGGTACGGAAAGTAATATGTATATTTTTTACGATACCGCACACGCTAGGTGTGCCCTATGCAGATAGTAGCCCCTGAGACTCTGGTTGCCGTCAAAAAAGGCGGCAAACAGAGGATCATAGTCCCAGGTAATGATCATGCCGCTTTCATGTGCAGGCGGCTGAGGGTCCGGTGGCTAGCCGGACTGGTGAGTTTGCCGAACTGAAGCGACAACTTGATGTGGCGGATGCCGACATCGTGCTTGTAAACAGGCGGCTTGACGAGGCACAGGGTATGTATTCTCCGGTGGTCAACATATATTAAGAGGAGCATGATGCTAGTATCTATAATATGTTGTGACTGCAGATGGAGCTGCCGCCGTGGAGACCCTTCGGGCGGAACTTGCCCGAGCCAAGGAACAAGCCAGGAGAAGTGATGCAGCCGTCCTAAAGGCGGTTGAAGAGTTAAGAGCCGAACAGGCTGCGCATTGCAAGAGCAAAGAGAAAATGGCCAAGATAGCTGTTGAGTTGAAAGATGCCGCCGACCGTTATGAGCTTCTTGAAAGGGAAAGTCAAACGAAGACGGCGGACCTGGAGAAAGCCATGGTAGCAGCCAAGGAAACCCTCTCTAAAATCAGAGCGGCGAAGGAGGAGCTACGTCAAGCCGGAGATATCACGGCTGGGAAGCCCTTTTTGTTGTGGAAGAAGTTCAGAGATCCTAAGTATGCCCTTCTGGATCAATTATGGAGTTCTGCGGACGCGTACTTGGATTTGGCAGCGAGTGCTGCTTATGCGACCAAGTTTTTCGAAGATGAAAAAGATCATGAAGTGGAAAAGTTGTTCCGGTCGCAGTTCAATGCTCCAGTGCGTCCGCTGCTGTTAAATGAGCAAATGGCCGAGTGGGCCGAGCTCCATAGGTTGTCCGGACTTGCCATGAGGTCCGTCGTGGATTGTCTTTGGCCGGAAGGACCAAGGCCGAATAGTTATTTTGGTCTAGTGCAACAATTCCTTGGTGTTGTGCCGCACATCAACGCTGTAAAGAGGTCGGCATGCATGGAGGGTGCGCGGATGGCTCTTGGCCGTGTCAAGATATACTGGGCAGGGATGGAGGCCATCGCTATTGCAACCCAGAATCCGGCCGTAGGCCAGGTTTCAGCCAAGCACTATTTTGAAGAAGTCCTAGAAGGTGCTCGTTTGATAGATGCTTAGTGCTCGAAGAGTGTCATGTTCGAGTGACATGTATCCTGATTGTAAAAACAATGCTATTTGAATTATAAAGGCTGTGTTTATACTTTTGCCTGAAAGTATTATTATGCCTCCTGTGCGGTCGTTTATGTATATATATATATATAACCTGAAAGTTTGCAGTCGTCGGCTTCAGCCCCCACGCATATAATGCGGGGGTGTTCGCAAAAGCGCGTGCTCACACTTGATCCAATGTCTTGGTCCATTAAGGAGGTGGTAGCGCGGCGAACGTGGCAATAGGACTATATTGCTTTAACACTTTCACTTAACCATAGGAGTTTGACAGTGGGGCTACTATATAGCCCCTGGTACTTCTGCGCTCCTCCGAGGACGGGCGCCAGACGTACATGACCGGAAAACCGGCCCCTTCGTTAATGCGGAGGAATCTCAAGATTCCACTAAGTCATCGAGTGGTTGACCAGTCTCGCGCTTTATCATGATAGTCAGTTTTCGGGTTTCTCTACTGAGGTGCTCATCCGGATGAACCAGGGCACAATCGCAGTAGTTCTCCCGATGCCACCTTAGCCGATAGAGCGGAACGTAAGGTAGAAAAACGCGGGAGCCGGGCAAACCCAACATTTGACCAAAGACATGATTCGGAGCTGGTGCATATAAGGCCAAACTCGCGACACCGAACACTCCCTAAGGTGTCCGGTCTTTACAACATGTACCGGCTGAGTAACGCCCTTGATAAAGGACCCTAAATTTTCAGGTACGTGCATTAGTCTGACGTGGCGAAATGCCAACAGCGCCAGCATCCCTCACGGTTGTGTTAGGTATCCGGGGGGTGTCAAGCAACAAGAGACAGTAAGAAAGGTTTACATAGGGTCTTAATCTAAAAAGAAACCTTTGAGCGGGGCCCTGTTGCACGTCTGCGTCTGTGTCTCGATTGTGTTGTATCCTGGAAGGGTGTAGCACGATTTTCATCTGTAAAAGAGAAAAACTTAGATGAAAGTCTTCGTGCGAAAAACTGATTATTCTCATTAAAAGTCAATCTAAATGAGGTAAAGCCGAACTGTAGTCCTTTTTACATGCGGGAAGCCCCTGGTACCGCCTATGGGGGTATATCCATCAAACCAATCTCAGGTTTATCTAAGCTGTTACAGCTAGTGGTGCGCCGGACTCGTCTAGCCGTGTCCGCGGTCTTGACGACCGACCATTTATTCTGGTTGGAGAGGCCATTTAGTGTTCGGCTGCTAAAGCCGCCACACGTTCTTCCGCGCGTAAGGAACGCTCAGTGTTTCCGCTAACTATGATGATGCCACGTGGACCAGACATCTTAAGCTTGAGAGAAGTGTAATGCGGTACTGCATAAAAATAGCGAAGGCTGTTCTTCCGAGTAGTGCTTGATAGCCGCTACGGAATGGAGCGATATCGAAGGTTAACTTTGCACTTCGGAAGTTGTCGGGAGAACCGAATACAATCTCTAGTACTTGAGAACCCGTACAGTGGGCCTCTGGGCCTGGTATTACTCCTTTAAAGGTAGTATTGCTTTGGCTGATTCTTTTCGGGTCTATCCCCATTTTACGGACTATGTCCTGATATATCAGATTAAGACTACTGCTGCCGTCCATGAGGACTTGGGTGAGATGGTATCCGTCGATTATTGGGTCTAGCACCAAGGCAGCCAATCCTCTGTGCTGGATACTAGTCGGGTGATCCCTGCGATCAAAAGTGATCGGGCAGGCCGACCAAGGGTTGAACTTAGGGGTAACGGGCTCTACGGCGCATATGTCTCGGAGTGCGTGTTTGCTCCTTCTTTTTGTTACGTGAATCATGTTCACTATTTTGACCTCTGGTGGGAATTTTTTCTGTCACCCAGTGTTTTGCTGGCGAGGCTCATCCTCTTCTTCACTTGGTGTCTCCCTCCCCTTGTGTTCGGCGTTTAGCTTGCCGGCCTGCTTGAAGACCCAGCATTCCCTGTGGGTGTGATTTGCAGGTTTATCAGAGGTGCCATGAATCTGACATAACTTGTCTAGAATCTTGTTTAGGCTGGACGGTCAATCTCTGTTGCCTTTAAAAGGTTTTTTCCGTTGACCGGGTCGAGAGCCCCTAAATCCGGCGTTTACCGCCGTGTTGTCTGGGTTGTCTTTGTTATTTTGATGCTTGCTTTTACTGCGTCGTGGTTTTCCATTGCCATCCCTGACTTCAGATGTGCCTGGGTCGCTGGTGCTACTACGGGCCAGCCAGCTATCTTCGCCCGCGCAAAAGCGGGTCATAAGGCTTGTTAGGGCTGCCATTGTCCTCGGTTTTTCTTGGCCGAGGTGTCTGGCGAGCCATTCATCTCGGACGCTGTGTTTGAAAGCTGCTAAGGCTTCGGTGTCCGGGAAATCGACGATTTGATTCTTCTTAGTGAGAAATCTGCTGCAAAGCTTTCGGGCTGACTCTCCAGGCTGTTGAATTATATGACTTAAGTCGTGTGCATACGGAGGTCGGACATAGGTCCCTTGAAAGTTAGCCCTAAAAGCATCCTCAAGCTCCTCCCAACTTCCAATTGAATTTTCGGGGAGGCTCTTCAGCCAGTGCCGAGCTGGTCCTTTCAGCTTGAGGGGCAAGTATTTGATGGCGTGGAGATCGTCTCCGCGAGCCATATGGATATGGAGGATGAAGTCCTCAATCCATACCCCGGGGTCTATCGTTCTGTCGTACGCCTCTATGTTCACGGGCTTGAATCCCTCTGGAAATTCGTGATCCAGCACCTCATCGGTGAAGCATAAGGGGTGCGCGGCACCCTTGTATTTGGATGTGTCATGGCATTCTGACGGTTGTAGTGTTTGGTTTTGAATCTGCGCTGGAGCGCGCTTCCGAGATCCGTAGATGGATCTGGTCACACTGGCTTTTTGATGCAAGTCCTCGCGTGAAGCGTGTGCTGACTTATGTGCGGCCTCGTTAGCCGCCCTATCGCGGCCACGAGGTGGTCGATCCGACCGGTCGGCCATTTTATTTTTCGGCTGTGTAGGCTCTAAGGCCTCATCATCGAATTCAGGCAACAACTTGCGCTTTGGATAGCTCTTTGTGTGGCGACTGCCACCATACTTTTCCTCAGTGTCGAGCACTTTGTTCCATCTACTGTTGAGCGTATTCTGCGCGGCTTTAAGCCTTTGCTTCTGGTTCTTCAGACTCCTTGCGGTGGCAATAAGCCTTCTATGGAGGTTCTCTTGTTCCAAGTGCCTCTCCAGGATGATGTGTGCATCGACGTCCGGACTGTTTTCCTCTCCGGAGAGAGGTTGATGAGCTTTATCCTCAGCGTCGCCGTGATTGGACAGCAGCTCCGTGCTATGTTCGCCGTCCACTGGTTCATCCTGCTCTGTCGCTGGGTCCATGTGGTCGTTGTTTCCTCTGGAGTCGACCGGGGTATTATTTTTCTTGCGTTGTTATCGCTGTTTTTGCCGAGGCGGGATTTGGAGCGGCGCCTACGTCGTCGTTTTGGCTGCTTCTCGAGGGAACTACCCCTCGTTGCATCCTTCCATTCCTCGTCATTGTTTTCTTTGGGTGTATCCACCATATATATATATCGTGTGATGAAGTGGTTGTCCAGTATACGGGCGGTGGTTCCTGTTCTTCTCCTGCATCGTCGTCCCTACCGTCGATGTCTTCGGAGTCGAAATCGAGCATGTCGGTTAAGTCATCGACAGTGGCTATTAAGTGGGTGGTGGGTGGGGAACAAATTTCTTCGTCGTTTGCCTCCCACTCGAGGCAAGGAGAGAGACCTTAATGAATTTAGCACATCGCCAAAAGGCGAGTGCTGAAAGAAATCCGTGGACGTAAACTCCATGATCGGCACCCAATCAGATTCGATAGGCATGGGCCTTGAGCAATTCGGGGCTGTGGCGAGGGGCGAATCCGAGGATCCGGCGACACAGGTCTCATAGGAGGTGAAGTCAGTATTCGGCTCTATCGCCACTGAGTGTGTGGCCTCCGAGGCGGGGTCCATCCACCCGTCCTCGGACGGCGCAATAGACTCCGGATCTAGGGCCGGAGTAGCCACAGGTGTGATCTCCCGAACACCGTCCGACGGCAGAGCTAAGTCGTGCTCGTCGTGACTGTGCGGCGCACCTGACATGGGCTCGAATCCGTCAAAGATCAAGTCTCCGGGGATGTCGGCAATGTAGTTTAAATTTCCAAACCTGACCTGACGGCCAGGGCGTAGCTCTCCATCTGCTCCAGATGGCCAAGCGAGTTGGCCCACAGTACAAAGCCGCCGAATACGAAGATCTGGCCGGGGAGGAAAACCTCACCCTGGATCGCATCGTTGTCGATGATCGAAGGAGCCATCAAGCCTTTATCGCGACGACACAGTGGAACTCTCAATGAAAGCACCAATGTCGGTGTCAAAACCAGCGGATCTCCGGTAGGGGGTCCCGGACTGTGTGTCTAAGGCGGATGGTAACAGGAGGCGGGGGACACGGTGTTTACCCAGGTTCGGGCCCTCTCGATGGAGGTAATACCCTACTTCCTGCTTGATTGATCTTGATGATATGAGTATTACAAGATTTGATCTACCACGAGATTGTAGAGGCTGAACCATAGAAGCTAGCCTATGGTATGATTGTTGTTGTCCTACGGACTAAACCCTCCGGTTTATATAGACACCGGAGGGTGCTAGGGTTACACAGAGTTAGTTACAAGGGAGGAGATCTACATATCCGTATTGCCAAGCTTGATTTCCACGCCAAGGAGAGTCCCGTCTGGACACGGGACGAAGTCTTCAATCTTGTATCTTCATAGTCCAACAGTCCGGCTGAAGTATATAGTCCGGCTGTCCGAGGACCCCCTAATCCAGGACTCCCTCAGCAGGTGCCTTCTTGTTCAAGCCAGGCTTGGTTGCAGCAGCAGTGCCATACTCCTTCTTCAGAGCTTTCTTCTTGGAGCTCACCTCCTCCTCAGTTGCCAAATAGTCCTCATCCTCAGAATCTGAGGTACTCTTCTTCCTTGATCTGGTGGCTGCCTTTGGCAAGTTGCCAGGAGTGCTCCTGCTGCCCTCATCATAGCTGCTTGAGGGACTAGTGCCCTCACTCATTTGCACTTGCTCTTGGATCTGTTCGGCTATCACTGCAGTCGATATGTTGGCAAGCAAACTGACAGCAAACCCTATGAATAGATATAGATGAGGTAGAATAGATGAGCATCACAAAGTGCAGAGTTTTTGCAAAACAGATGAGTCAACAACTTAGTTTTAGTTCTCCACAGAAAGCATTTTGGAGCTACCAATTTGATAAACTCGGTGATACCGAAGCAACTTTTGGAGTCTAAACTAGTGAACTCGGTCAGACCGAGTCATAGTTTGGTGGCTCCAAGATTGCTAGGGTTTCACAGAGAGTTGAACTTGGTTGCACCAATTTGCAATTTTCGGTCAGACCGAAAAGTGCATGTGCAATGGCCTAAGCCAAATCGGTGAGACCGATTTCTGCAACTCGGTCGATGCGAGATGAGTTCGGCGGAGAGCTAACTCTAAAGATTTGAATCAAACCTAATCTAAAGGATGTTTTCTCTGGATAGATTGACTTCATGCGTGGTAAAGATCATGGCAAAGCAATGTGCTACGAATCGGAGTAAGGAAATAGCACAAATGCTCGAACTCATACTCTAGCTCGGCGGTGAGTTTTCTACGACGATAACGGCGGGGCAGAATCCCGTTGACGACGACGGAAACCAGTGGCGGGAGGTCGCTGGCGACGAGGAGACGATCCGGAGACCCGAGGCGGCAGAGTAGGACACGCGCGGGCTGAGAAGTTTTGAAGAAATTTCCAAAATCTCACCCGTGGGTATATATATCCCGACCTTGTCGGTGTGACCGAGTGGAACAACTCGGTGGCACTGAGATGCAGAACCACAAGCGGTTACAACAACTCGGTGTGACCGAAAAGTTCAAATCAGTTGCACCGAGATTGAAACCCTAGATCAACTCAGTGAACTCGGTGTGACCGAAATGGATGAATCGGTCAGACCAAAATGCACAAAGAGGTTTTGGAATCTTAAGTCTATGACGCATCGGGGACTCCGAGTGCTCCTCACATAGAGTGGTTTGAGTCTGACTTGATCAAACTTTGTGATGCAGCATGAATAGAGTTTGAGACGAGAAAAACATAGATAGCTAGAGGAAGTTCTTAGGCATTCTTGTCCATCCACTTGGCAAAAGAAAAAGTGCCAATCAATCAAAGCAACAAGTGGATGTCCTCGAATGAGTAAAATATGCAATCAACATGCTCACACAATAAAATGGCGCATGAAATATGTGACAAAGCATGCACAAACACTCTAGCATCTATCAAGCAATTGGAGATGACTAGGTCATCTGTATATGAGTATATTGACTTAGGAGTCAAATGAGAACATTTGATCATAGGTTATACTCATCATTTAAGCACAAGTGGGGTTACCACTTTTACATAAACCATTGTTGTGTTAACACCATTAGAGTTGCTTTAGCTCAATTGAGTAAAGATCCCCCTAGATGTGATATCGCCCCTAAGAGGGATGAACTAACCTTGAGTTTTGTCGATGATGACTTCATGTAGATGCTGAAGATGTGGATGCTCAATGTTGATGTAGATCATTCGGAGCAATCCATTGGAGTGAGTTGCACTTTCAGTACCTACATGGGTTAGTCCCACAAGGAACAAACAAGGACATCCGTAGACATAGAGTGAAGTTCACACAATATGATGTCTATGAAAGTATTAGGTTACCTTGCCCCTTGTCTTAGCAACAAGAGGTTTTGTGAGTCCTTGAACTAGTGCAAGATGTGGAAGTTGTTTGCACTTGTCCTCGCCAAAATGATATGAGTGAAGTATGTTGGCGGAGTAACACTCATGAACTTTATTGTTATTCTTTTTCGGGATCCACATCTTTTTGATGGGATTTCTTGGTGTAGTTGTTGTACTTGACGTAGTAGAACTTGACGTAGTCTTGGGAACCCACTTGACCAAGGCCTTAGAAGCTTCTTCAAATGCATCAATCTCCTCTTGAAGCTTGCTTGCTTTTTTGCTTGTGGTCTTGTGGTGGAAGATCATCTTGAGCTTGTGTCCCTATGAAAGAAGTAGGATCATACTTCTCTTGTTGAGGAACAAACTTCGTCTTAGGGTATTGGTATTCTTCCCACTCAACTCCATTGGCATTGAACTTTCGTTCAAAACCAACACCTTGATTCTTCTGGTGTCTTCCTTGCTTGCGTACAATTTCCTCAAATTGCTTACTTCCCGCAAGGCTCTTGTAAACACCTTTCTCTATAATTCCCTTCAATAAGCTATTTTCTTGCTCAAGTGTAACTTGGCTAAGAGAATCATTAGTGGAATCAAGAGAACTACTAGAAGCAACAACATTGGATTTAGCATGATTATTGTTACTACTAGATGAAGAATCTTTCTTACTCTTGTTGCTCGATTTAACTTGAGGCATGTAAGTAGACA
This sequence comes from Aegilops bicornis, assembly GCA_021605145.1. Taxonomy (NCBI): domain Eukaryota; kingdom Viridiplantae; phylum Streptophyta; class Magnoliopsida; order Poales; family Poaceae; genus Aegilops; species Aegilops bicornis. The sequence continues at coordinate 477,720,517 of CM038674.1, read as the reverse complement.
AGAGTAAACGCTTGGCAATGTAAGAAGAACTTTTCTTGCGAAGATCATCATTGATCACTTTTAAGAACCCATGCTCTTGCTCAAGGTTGAGCTTTTCAAAGCGTAACTTTTCATGAGTCTTTAAAAGTTCTCGATGATCTTCCAAGGTAGTTTCATGAGCTAACTTAAGAATGTTTAGTTCTTTAGTTAGACGCTCAATCTCCTTCTTATCATCATCATTCGTTTTATCTTGGTTATCATGATTAATAGCAAGTTCATCATAGTTTTCATTACTAGAGTTGTCAACAACTAAATCATCATCACCTAGCAAGTCATCTTCATCACTATTGAAATCAACATACTCGGGGTGTGATACCTTTGGGCCTTTAGCCACGAAGCATCTTCCAATTCCTTCATTAGGTGAATCAAATATGTCGTATGAGTTGGTTGACACAAGTGCTAGACCGGCAACACCTTCATCTTGAGTATATTCGGAGTCGGAGTGATAACTTCTTCCGGAGTGATGATAGGAGTCGGAGTCGGATACCCATTCACCAACATGAGCTTGATGTGTTCGTTTTGTGTAGTTCCTTGATGATTTGTCCTTCCTTTCTGAATCCTTCCTTCTCTAAGAGGTTCTTCGTTCATAACGATCATCTCTACTCCTTCTCTCTCTTGGTGGTGATTCTTCTCTTATAGTTCTCCTTTTGGATGAATCTTCTCTTCTTTTGTAGGGGGCCGTACACTCATTGGAGTAGTGTCCGAGTCTTCCACAATTGTAACAATTACGTTCACAACTTGAAGATCTTTTGTCATTGTAGGACCTTGACTTGGAACTTATTTCCTTGCTTCTACTCTTGTAGAACTTGTTGAGATTATTCACCATTAGGCTCAATTCCTCATTGAAGGTTTGTTTCTCACTTGAAGATGTGGGCGCATCACATGAGGCTTTGTAATCACCACTTGACTTGTTGTGAAGCTCTTCCTTATCCTTGAGTGACATCTCATGAGCAACAATTCTTCCACTGACTTCCGTTGGCTTGAGATCTTAATAATTAGGCATCATTTGGATCAATGTGCACATATTTTCCATCCAAGGCTCTTAGGATCTTCTTGATGATGAATCTATCGGTCATCTCTTCACTTCCTAAGCCGGCAATCTCATTTGTGATGAGAGCAAGCCCAGAGTACATTTCAGCGACACCTTCACAATCCTTCATTTTGAACTTGTTAAGCTGACTTTGAAGCGCATCCAATTTGGATTCCTTGACGGAGTCGGTACCTTCATGCATATCAATCAAAGTATCCCAAATTTCCTTTGCATTCTCAAGACGGATGATTTTGTTGAATTATTCGGTGCACAATCCTTTGAAGAGGATATCGCAAGCTTCAGCGTTGTATTGCAGCATCTTCAACTCTTCCGCGGTAGCTTCACGGTTCGGTTCTCTCCCATCAAAGAATTCACCTTACAAACCAATACACACAATAGCCCAAACGGCGGTGTTATGTCCAATAATATGCATTTTCATCTTATGCTTCCAACTAGCAAAATTAGTACCATCAAAGTAAGGACCTCTACGGTGGTAATTTCCCTCGCTAGATGCCATACTCTCCTAGGTTGTGAAACCAAGGCTATGATCACCAAAAGCTATGGAAATCAAGGCAAATGGAGACTAAAGCTCCAATACCACTTGTAGGATCGAAAGTATGTCTAGAGGGGGTGATTAGACTACTTGACCAAATAAAAATCTAGCCTTTTCCCAATTTTAAGTCTTGGCAGATTTTAGCAACTTAGCACAAGTCAAGCAATCAACCTACACATGCAAGTCTAAGAGTATAGCAGCGGAATGTAAAACATTGCACATGAAGGTAAAGGGAGGAGTTTGGAGGGAGCAAATGCAATGTAGACACGGAGATTTTTTCCGTGGTTCCGATAGGTGGTGCTATCGTACATCCACGTTGATGGAGACTTCAACCCACGAAGGGTAACGATTGCGTGAGTCCACGGAGGGCTCCACCCACGAAGGGTCCATGAAGAAGCAACCTTGTCTATCCCACCATGGCCATCACCCACGAAGGACTTGCCTCACTAGGGTATATCTTCACGAAGTAGGCGATCTCCTTGCCCGTACAAACTCCTTGGTTCAACTCCACAATCTTGACGGAGGCTACTAAGTGACACCTAACCAATCTAGGAGACACCACTCTCCAAAAGGTAATAGATGGTTTGTTGATGATGAACTCCTTGCTCTTGTGCTTCAAATGATAGTATCCCCAACACTCAACTCTCTCTCACAGATTTGGATTTGGTGGAAAGATGATTTGAGTGGAAAGCAAGTTGGACAAGGCTAGAGATCAAGATTTATGTGGTTGGAATGGAATATCTTGACCTCAACACTAGAGTAGGTAGTTCTCTCTCAGAAAATGTATGCTGGAAGTGTAGGCATGTTCTGATGGCTCTCCTCACGAATGAAGAGTGTGTGGAGGGGTATATATAGCCTCCACACAAAATCTAACTGTTACACACAATTCACCAAACTCGGTGGGACCGAATCAGAAAACTCGGTCAGACCGATTTAGTTCATAATGTGACCGTTAGGCATTTCGGTGGGACCGACATGTCAACTCGGTGGCACCGATGTCATTAGGGTTAGGGCATAACCTAATCGCGGTGAGACCGATTACTCAAACTCGGTGGGACCGACTTTGGTAATAAGCTAACCAGAGAGTTGGTCAGGCAAACTCGGTGGGACTGATTCTCTCATTTCGGTGAGACCGAAATGTTACGAAGGGGAAACAGAGAGTTTGCATTGCGAACTCGGTGGGGCTGATCGCTCATCTCGGTTGGACCGAAACATTACGAAGGGAAACAAAGAGTTTGCAATCCCATCTCGGTGAGACCGAGATCCCTATCGATGAGACCGAAGTGACTAGGGTTTCTGGCAGTGGCTATGTCAAATGAACTCGGTGGCATCGGATAGAACAAATTGGTGGGGCCGAGTTTGACTTTTAGTTTGGGACATATGTGGATATGAGAAAGTGGTTGAGGCATTTTGGAGCATACCACTAAGCATTTTGAGAAAGTAAGCCATTAAGCAACACCTCATCCCCTTTTAATAATATTGGCTTTTCCTATGGACTCAATGTGATCTTGGATCACTAAAATGAAAATGTAGAGTCTTGAGCTTGAGACAATATGTGTCGTTAGTATTTTGAGGGGTCCACATTCCTAATCCATGCCATGCCAATCATTGAACTTTCTGAAATGATCATCTTTGAATAGCATTAGTTCAATGAGCTATATGTTGTTAGTAATTACCAAAACCACCCAGGGATAGTTGCACTTTCATTGCATCATCTTTCTTGGTTCTTGTTTGGTATTTCTCTTGGTGAGTTGTAGAGCTTATGGTCATCTTCATGATAAGCTCGAGTTCATCGAAAACGGAGTTCACATGCATCTTCTATGATGTTTACGATGTTGCAGGTTATGCCGGTTCTTCTCAGTTGGAGGTTTCACTCCTATATATCTTAGGCATACCTCCCCTGCCTCTTCTTCTTCTATAACCAGCCGTTGTTTGGATGCTACTCCTCGTCATCTATCCAACAAGCTTGAGTTTGCTCAATTCGGAGCTCATTTGCAGAAGTTGTGGCAGTTCCGACTTTATTGCATCCTCTATTTTCTCTGTTGTGTTCCTGAAAGCCTCAAGCGGTAGTACTGCTCTCTCGAGCGGTAGTACCTCTTGTAAGCGGCAGTACTTTGGCCCGTGCCGCGTGTAGTACCGCTGCCTCTGGGGATACAATTTTTCGTGTCGGAATTCACGGTTGTAGAGAGGTAGTAGCAAGCGGTGGTACCTCTTATAGGCGGTACTACCTCTCTGGGCGGTACTACCTCTCCCCCAAACGATTCTACCTCTCTATCAGAACTACAGCTTGTGTTTTTCTGTTTCGGGATGTTTTGATCATTCTAAGTGGTAGTACAGCTCCTCCTAGCGGTAGTGCCGCTTGTGCACGACCTGAGTGCATAACAGTTGATTCGGGGGGTGCCTATAAAAGTGGGTCTTCTTCCCCAATGAACCTTATCTTTTGAGCTTGTATTTGCCCCCCATTGTTGACCTTTCTTGAGCTTGCTATCTCTCAATCCCTCCATGGATTCTTGCTAGTTTTTTTTGGGGGGGGGGGAGAGGAGATCTAGATCTATGTTTCCACCAATCACATTCTCCTCTATGTGATGGGAACCCCTTGGATCTAGATCTTGAAGTTCATGGTGTTCTCCTTCTTGTTCTTCCTCTCATTTTTCTCCATAGCTTCTGTTGCTTTGGTGGGATTTGAGAGTGAGGGACTTGGGCACTCTGTGTGCCCTTGCCATTGCATTTGGTGCATAGGTTTGAGTTCTCCATGGTGATATGTGGAAGTTACAAGTTGAGAAGCTTATTACTCTTGGGTGCTTGTTACCCTTGAGCTTGTTCCTCTTGGGTGCTTGGGCGCCCTAGACGGTTGGTGGTGCTTGAGATCTCAATCATTGTGGTGTAAAGCTCCGGGCAAGCGTCAGGGTCTCCAATTAGGTTGTGGAGATCGCCCGAGCAATTTGATGGGTGCCGGTTACTGCCCCCAAGGGTTGCCAAAGTGTACGGGTTTAGTGACCGCCCCCAAGGGTTGCCAAAATGTACGGGTTCGGTGACCGCCCTCAAGGGTCCCTTAGTGGAATCACAACATCTTGCATTGTGTGAGGGCATGGGGAGATTATGGTGGCCCTAGTGGCTTCTTGGGGAGCATTGTGCCTCCACACCACTCCAAAAGGAGTTAGCATCCACAAGGGTGTGAACTTCGGGATACATTCGTCTCTGCATGCCTTGGTTATCTCTTACCCGAGCCCTTTATTTATGCACTTTACTTTGTGATAGTCATAGTGTTTCATGTTATATATCTTGCTATAACATAGTTGTTTATCTTTCTTAGCATAAGTTGTTGGTGCACATAGGTGAGCCTAGTTGTTCTAGGTTTTGTGCTTGACAAATTAACCGCTAGGTTTATTCCGCATTTGTTCAAGCCCGAACGTAATTATTTTAAAGCGTATATTCACCCCCACCCCCCCCCCCCCCTCGGCGACATGCTCGATCTTTCGAAAGCACCGTCATCGCTCAATCCCAGTGAGATCTAGGGTTTCTCCCAGAGTTGCCCACGATGACAGGGACATAGACCAGGGTTGAATCCCAGCGTGATAAGAAGAACCCATCGAGATCCGCCCAGTTTTCGGCGGGTCGCACCTGCTGATCGCTCTCTGACTATAGCGCCAGAAAAGCTCCTGTCTACTAGGACTTCGTCGGTATTTCCCCAAAGAGGAAGGGATGATCTAGCATAGCGACGGTAGGTATTTCCCTCAGTGAAGAGACCAAGGTTATCGAACCAGTAGGAGAACCAAGCAACACAACGTAAACAACACCTGCACACAAATAACAACACCTCGCAACTCGATGTGTTAAAGGGGTTGTCGATCCCTTTTGGATAACGATGCCAGAAAATTGTAGTAGATTGAAATAATAGATCGCAAATAAATAAAGTGCAACAAAGTATTTTTGTATTTTTGGTTTAATAGATCTGAATAAAAGTGCAAAGGAAAAGTATATCGCAAGCAAATATATGAGGAAGAAGACCCGTGGGTCGTAGGTTTCACTAGTGGCTTCTCTCGAGAAAGATAGCAAACGGTGGGTAAACAAATTACTGTTGGGCAATTTATAGAACCTCAAATAATTATGATGATATCCAGGCAATGATCATTACATAGGCATCACGTCCAAGATTAGTAGGCGACTCACCTGCTGCATCTACTACTATTACTCCATACATCGACCGCTATCCAACATGCATCTAGTGTATTGAGTTCATGGAAAAACGGAGTAATGCAATAAGAACGATGACATGATGTAGACAAGATCCGTTTATCTATGGCGTTAGATATAGATCCCATCTTTTTATCCTTAGTAGCAATGATACATACATGTCGTTTCCGTTTCTGTCACTGGGAGCGAGCACCGTAAGACCGAACCCACTACCGGGCACCTCTTTCCATTGCAAGATAAATAGATCAAGTTGGCCAAACAAAACCCAAATATCGGAGAAGAAATACGAGGCTATAAGAGATCATGCATATAAGAGATCAAAGAAACTCAAATAACTTTCATGGATATACAAAGATATGACTGATCATAAACTCAAAGTTCATCAGATCCCAACAAACACACCACAAAAGAGTTACATCATATGGATCTCCAAGAGACCATTGTATTGAGAATTCAGCGAGAGAGAAAGCCATCTAGCTACTAACTACGGACCGAAGGTCTACAAAGAACTACTCACGCATCATCGGAGAGGCACCAATGGAGGTGGTGAACCCCATCTGAGATGGTGTCTAGATTGGATCTGGTGGTTCTGGACTCTGCGGCAGCTGGATGAATATTTTGTCGATGCTTCTAGGGTTCTGGGATTTTTGGGGTATTTATAGAGCAAATAGGCGGTCTGGTGGGCACCCGATGTGGGCACAACCCACCAGGGCGCGCCTGGGCCTCCTGGCGCACCCTGATGGGTTGTCCCCTCCTCAGGACTCCCACAGGTGCAACCAGGGCCCAACTTCTTTCTTTTGGCCCATAAAAAATCATCGTGAAGTTTCATTGCATTTGGACTCCACCTGATATTGATTTCCTGCGATGTAAAAAACATGGAAAAAACAGCAACTGGCACTTGGCAGTATGTCAATAGTTTGGTACAAAAAATGATATAAAATGACTATAAAATGATTATAAAACATCCAAGATTGATAATAAAACAGTATGGAACAATAAAAAATTATAGATACGTTGGAGACGTATCAGCATCCCCAAGCTTAACTCCTGCTCGACCTCGAGTAGGTAAGTGATAAAAACAGAATTTTTGATGTGGAGTGCTGTCTATCATGTCATATCATATTCTTTTCTTTATAGCATGGACATTTGGACTTTTATATGATTCAAAGCAATAGTCTAGTTTTTATTTAGATACTCAAGCATATCAACAAGTAACCATGTCTTTCAAAATATCAATGCTAAAACAAGTTGTCCCTAGCCCATCATGCTCAAACATTGATCCATTCATGAAACACACTCGAATATTAGCTACACCCAATACTTAAGTACGATCATATTGCCTCCTAGTTGGTGATTTTTATGAGAGAAGATGGAGACTCAAATTTCAAAATAAAAATTGCATAAAGTTAAAGATAGGCCCTTCGCAGTGGGAAGTAGGGATTTGTAGAGGTAGAGCTCAGAGAGAAAAAATTAGAGATAAGAACATTTTGGGAGGTTTATCTATCCCACCAATGAAAAATACTTAGAGTTCCCAACACTTTCCATGCTAGATATGTCATAGGCGGTTCCCAAACAGAAAATAAAGTTTATTCCTTTTTCCACCAGACTTTCACTTTCCATGGCTAACCGTATCCACGGGTGCCCTCCATACCAACACTTTCCAAGGAATTTATTATTTGACAACATAAAGTAAATTCATTTTTGCATTTCAGGACTGGGCATCCCTAAGACCTTTGCCTTACTCATGCAATGACAAGTGAATAAACACTCATCGTGAGAATAACACATCCAGCATGGAAAATATTAGCCACCTGTTACCCTTCATGAAATAAACAAACACACAAAAGAGAAGTTTATTTTGAAAATTAGAGATGGCACATGCAAATTTACTTAGAACGGCAAAAGAATACCGCATATAGGTAGATATAGTGGACTCATATGGCAAAACTAGTTTAAAGGATTTTGGATGCACAAGTAGAGGTCATACTTGGTGCAAAGTGAAGGCTGGCAAAAGATTGGGAAGCGACCAACCAAGAAACGGATAATCTCATGAGCAAGCATTAAGCATAAATAACACCGAATAATGCACCACAAGTAGGATATAATTTTCATTGCATGATTACTGACTTTCGTGCATGCATAGGGAATCACAAACCTTAACACCAATATTCTTACTAGAGCACAATTACACATCAACATAACTCACATATCACATCATCATATCTCAAAACTATTACTAAGAATCGAGTTTATTTTGTCCAATGATCTTAATGACATTTTTTTACTTGATCCTTCTTGGATATCTATCACTTTGGGACTAATTTTCATGTGTTGCTTTTCATAAGCTCAAGCAAATATAAGTGAAGATCATGAGCATAACAAATTTTCTTTCTCTCTAAATAATTTAAGTGAAGCAAGAGAGAATTTCTTCAAGATTTTACTAACTCTCAAATAAATCTAAGTGAAGCAAGAGAGAATTTCTTCAAAAATAACAAAGCACACCGTGCTCAAAAAGATATAAGTGAAGCACTAGAGCAAGTCCTAGCTCATAAAAGATTTAAGTGAAGATAGAGAGCAATTCTAACAAGACATGATATAATTTTGGCTCTCTAAAATAGGTGTGTCCAGCAAGGACTGATGACTTAAAATATAAAATAAAACAAGCAAAGACACATATCATACAAGACGCTCCAAGCAAAACACATATCATGTGATGAATAAAAATATAGCCTCGAGTAAAATACCGATAGTTGTTGGAAGAAAGCGGGGATGCCACTCGGGGGCATCCCCAAGCTTAGTTGGTTGCTCATTTTTGGATAATAGCTTGTGATGCAGGGGAATCCCCAAGATTAGGCTCTAACATACTTCCTTCATCCATCGTAAGATAACCCAAAACTTGAAAACTTCAATCACACAAAACTCAACAAAACCTTCGTGAGATTCGTTAGTGTAAGAAAAATAAATCACTACTGTAAGTGTTGTGTCAAACCAATTCTTATTTTGTTTTTGTATTATATCTACTGTATTCCAACATTTCTATGGCAAAAACTCATCAAAGAAAACCATAGGGCCATCAAAATAAGCACAGAACACAAAGAAAACAGAATATGTCAAAACAGAACAGGCTGTAGCAATCTGATTTGTTTGAATACTTCTGGAACTCCAAAACTTCTGAAAACTAGTAAAACCTGGATAATTTGTATATTAATCTTCTGCAAAAAGAATCAGGGCAAAATCACTTTCTGATAAAAAATGAGAATTATTTTTGTGAGCACAAAGTTTCTGTCTTTTTCAGTAAGATCAAACAACTATCACCCAAGAAGATCCTATCGGTTCTACTTGGCACAAACACTAATTAAAACACAAAAAACACAATCATAACAGTAGCATAATTGTGCTAACACTAAAGAACATAAAACAAAAAGAAAAATAAAATTTATTCATTCGGTTGCCTCGCAACAAGCGCGATCGTTTTACGCCCTTAGCTAGGCATAAAGCAAGGATCTAAGTTTTGTCTTCCGAAGTTTTGGAAATTTTGGTAAGGGTTTTCTCAAACCCGGGAGGCTCTTTACGCTTCCCTAAGTTCTCTGGGAAATAAACCATCTTAATATCCAAAATATCCAATCGCTTATTGCAAAGAGTAATCAAAGTATTCATGCGATTGATACTACCATTGAGGTGCTTGAGGGGTTCATTATATTTCTATATTTCAACCATATGTTTATGCAAATCACCGAGTTTGTCCAACATTTGAACTCCCTCGGGGGTAAAGGAAAAGCCCTTCTTTTGAGGAGGAATTCCAAAAATTCCTTCCAAAATTTATTAGGCAACGTTTGCATCAAGCTCAATAAAATTTCCTTTAGCGGCAAAATAAAGAAGTTGTCTATGATGCAAAGCTAATCCTATGTAAGAATTATGAAGCAAAACCTTAGCATCCCCCTTCAGATTGGAAACACGATACGATTCCATAAGCCTATACCAAGCATCTTTCAAATTTTCACCTTGTCTTTGCTTGAAGTAAAGAACTTCAAAATCTGGTGACAAAGGAGGAGTAGGGACACTAGCCATCAGGACTAGAGACAAGAGATCGGTGAAAATGAGAGGCGAATAAAATGACAAATTTTTGTGAAGTGGGGGAGAGGAAAACGAGAGGCAAATGGAAAATAATGTAAATTGGGAGGAGATGAGATTTGTGATTAGGAACTTGGTTATGCTGAAGATCCTCCCCGGCAACGGCGCCAGAAATTCGTTTTGATCGCTCTCTGCCTATAGCGCCAGAAAAGCTCTTGTCTGCTCGGACTACGTCGGTATTTCCCCAAAGAGGAAGGGATGATGCAGCAGAGTGACGGTAGGTATTTCCCTCAGTGAAGAAACCAAGGTTATTGAACCAGTAGGAGAACCAAGCAACACAACGTAAATAACACCTGCACACAAATAACAACACCTCGCAACCCGATGTGTTAAAGGGGTTGTTAATCCCTTTCGGGTAACGATGCCAGAAAATTGTAGTAGATTGAAATAATAGATCACAAATAAATAAAGTGCAGCAAAGTATTTTTGTATTTTTGGTTTAATAGATCTGAATAAAAGTGCAAAGGAAAAGTAGACCGCAAGCAAATATATGAGGAAGAAGACCCGGGGGCCGTAGGTTTCACTAGTGGCTTCTCTTGAGAAAGATAGCAAACGGTGGGTAAACAAATTATTGTTGGGCAATTGATAGAACCTCAAATAATTATGACGATATCCAGGCAATGATCATTACATAGGCATCACGTCCAAGATTAGTAGACTGACTCCTGCCTGCATCTACTACTATTACTCCACACATCGACCGCTATCCAGCATGCATCTAGTGTATTAAGTTCATGGAAAAATGGTGTAATGCAATAAGAACGATGACATGATGTAGACAAGATCCGTTTATCTATGGCGTTAGATATAGATCCCATCTTTTTATCCTTAGTAGCAACGATACATACATGTCGTTTCCCTTTCTGTCACTGGGACCGAGCACCGTAAGATCGAACCCACTATCGGGCACCTCTTTCCATTGCAAGATAAATAGATCAGGTTGGCCAAACAAAACCCAAATATCGAAGAAGAAATATGAGGCTATAAGAGATCATGCATATATGAGATCAAAGAAACTCAAATAACTTTCATGGATATAAAAAGATATGACTGATCATAAACTCAAAGTTCATCAGATCCCAAGAAACACACCGCAAAAGAGTTACATCATATGGATCTCCAAGAGGCCATTGTATTGAGAATCAGCGAGAGAGAGAGAGAGAGAAAGCCATCTAGCTACTAATTACGGACTCGAAGGTCTACAAAGACTATTCACGCATCATCGGAGAGGCACCAATGGAGGTGGTGAACCCCATCCGAGATGGTGTCTAGATTGGATCTGGTGGTTCTGGACTCTGCGCTGGCTGGATGAATATTTCGTCGACGCTTCTAGGGTTCTGGGATTTTTGGGGTATTTATAGAGCAAAGAGGCGGTCCTGGGGGCACCAGAGGTGGGAACAACCCACCAGGGCGCGCCCTGGTGGGTTGTCCCCTCCTCGGGACTCCCCCCAGGTGCAACCAGGGCCCACCCTGGTGGGTTGTCCCCTCCTCGGGACTCCTCCCAAGTGCAACCAGGGCCCAACTTCTTACTTTTGGCCCATAAAAAATCATCGTGAAGTTTCGTTGCATTTGGACTCCGTCTGATATTGATTTCCTGCGATGTAAAAAACATGGAAAAAATAGCAACTGGCGCTTGGCACTATGTCAATAGGTTAGTACCAAAATAATGATATAAAATGACTATAAAATGATTATAAAACATCCAAGGTTGATAATAAAACAACATGGAACAATCAAAAATTATAGATACGTTGGAGACGTATCACCCGCCACCGCGCCATCCGCAACCCGGTGACCATGGGTCAGTCACCGGACATCACGAACACGTCCAGCCACTAGCCATGGCCAAATCTGGCTGAGGCCAGCGACCCCAACCAGCGATCCCGTGCCGCCGCAGCCCTCGCGACATATGCTTGGATATGATGGAGCCGTCGTCACAGCTAGCCATCCCGCCTCCCCAACGCGCCAGCATGTCCCACCAGAAATTCCGTGCAGCAGTCGTCGCACCGTCACACTACCGCGCCCACTGCACGACGAAATCGCCGCGAAGCCGCCCCGCGCGAACGCCTCACTCCTCACCAGCACACCGTGTCCCGCACCGCAGAGCACCAGGAGAGCAGGAGAAAATTCCCCCCCCCCCCCGCCACCAACGCCAGTCGGGCGCGTTGGCGAGGAGTAGGGGAGGTGGGTGAGAGGCCTCTGGCGGGCGGCAGCTAGGGTTTCCCCCTGGCCGCCCATGGGGGCAAACGAGGGGGAGAACGCCCTTCACCCGACCCCAACATTTGGCCTTAAAAATTGGGGAGAATTTCACTTCCCCGGCCTGTGCCTCAACTAGGGATGCATATAGCCTTTTAAGTATGAGTACTAGGATTTTTAATCTCGGTTATGCACCGTGACTAGTCATCAATGATAAATGCGTGAGTACCAGAAAAGTGTGATCCGCAATATTTAAATGTTAATTATTCATGTGTCCAACCTGAACTGAGATGACCAACACCTTGGATCAATCTGAACTGAGCTCAAGATTATCTTGTATGAAATAATTGACAGATGTCCAGCTTCCAGTTAACCGGATATTATTACTTTGTCATTCCATGCCATGCATGCAAATTACTCCCTCTATACCGAAATACTTGTAGCAGGGGAAACTAGTACACAATGTGTCTCAAGTTTCACCCCACCCATTGGCCAGTGCCGCAACATGACTTTCCATTTCCAACATCTTTAGGGCCAGAGGCAATGTCATGTTCACGCTTCTGACTTTTGATACGCTCATGGCCATCGGAAGCAACGGCGGCAGCAACAGTATCTTCTATCTTGCATTCTAGGAGCAAGTATAATAGGGTGACGTAGGCGGACTATAAGACATGCCACAGCAGATTTGTGCCTAGGTGGAGGAGAGAGGAGAGGAGAGAGAAGAAAAGAGGGCTACAAACTTACACCCGGTTGTAGCACGAGCTCCAACACCCGTTGTGAGAGAAAGTGATGGGTCATATATTAATAGTATAGCATACTAGTATGGCTAACTATTGTATGAATGAGCTATTAGGTTGGCTACAAGTGACCCGGCAACTTCATATAGCTGGCTGTGGGCTATATGTAGGATCGAAAGTATGTCTAGAGGGGGGGGGTGATTAGACTACTTGACCAAATAAAACTTATCCTTTTCCCAATTTTAGTCTTGGCAGATTTTAGCAACTTTGGACAAGTCAAGCAATCTTAACACAATTCAAGCAAGCATGCAAAGAGTATATGAGCAGCGGAAAGTAAAGCATGCAACTTGCAAGAATGTAAAGGGAAGGGTTTGGAGGATTCAAACGCAATAGGAGACACAGATGTTTTTGTCGTGGTTCTGGTAGGTGGTGCTATCATACATCCACCTTGATGGAGACTTCAACCCACGAAAGGTAACGGCTGCGCGAGTCCACGGAGGGCTCCACCCACGAAGGGTCCATCAAGAAGCAACCTTGTCTATCCCACCATTGCCGTCGCCCACGAAGGACTTGACTCACTAGCGGTAGATCTTCACGAAGTAGGTGATCTCCTTGCCTTTACAAACTCCTTGGTTCAACTCCACAATCTTGTCGGAGGCTCCCAAGTGACACCTAGCCAATCTAGGAGACACCACTCTCCAAGAAGTAACAAATGGTATGTTGATGATGAACTCCTTGCTCTTGTGCTTCAAATGATAGTCTCCCCAACACTCAACTCTCTCTCACAGGATATGGATTGGTGGAAAAAAGATCTGAGTGGAAAGCAACTTGGGGAAGGCTAGAGATCAAGATTCATATGGTAAGAATGGAATATCTTGGTCTCAACACAAGTGTAGGTGGTTCTCTCTCAGAAAAGGTAAGTTGGAAGTGTAGGTTCGTTCTGATGGCTCTCTCCCCGAATGAAGAGGAGGTGGAGGGGTATATATAGCCTCCACACAAAATCTAACCGTTACACACAACTTTCCAATCTCGGTGGGACCGAATTGATAAACTTGGTCGAACCGATTCAGCAAATCTAGTGACCGTTAGGATTTTCGGTGGGACCGACATGCAACTCGGTAGGACTGATATGGTTAGGGTTAGGGCATAACGTAATCTCGGTGAGACCGATTACACAAACTCGCTCAGACCGATTTTGGTAACAAGCTAACCAGAGAGTTGGGCAGGTAAACTCGGTGGGTCCGATTCGCTCATTTCGGTGAGACCGAAGTGTTACGAAAGGGAAACAGAGAGTTTACGTTGCAATCTCGGTAGGACCGATCGCTCATCTCGGTGAAACCGAAACGTTACGAAGGGAAACAGAGATATTACAATCCCATCTCGGTGAGACCGAGATCCCTATCAGTGAGACCGATTTGCCTAGGGTTTGTGGCAGTGGCTATGACATCTGAACTCGGTGGCGCCGGATAGAAAGAATTGGTGGGGCCGAGTTTGACTTTTGGTTTAGGTCATATGTGGATGTGAGAAAGTAGTTGAGGGCTTTGGAGCATATCACTAAGCATTTTGAGCAAGAGCCTCATTAAGCAACACCTCATCCCTCCTTGATAGTATTGGCTTTTCCTATAGACTCAATGTGATCTTGGATCACTAAAATAGAAATGTAGAGTCTTGAGCTTGGAGCTTGAGCCAATCCTTTGTCCTTAGCATCTTGAAGGGTCCACTTTTATCATCCATGCCATGCCAATCATTGAGCTTTCCTGAAATATTAATCTTGGAATAGCATGAGCTCAATGAGCTATATGTTGTTAGGAATTACCAAAACCACCTAGGGATAGTTGCACTTTCAATCTCCCCCTTTTTGGTAATTGATGACAACATATAGATCAAAGCTTAGACAAATGATAATAAGAGTGAAAAACATTCTCGCTTTGAGAAGTATGTGAAAAGCAAGAGCTCCCCCTAAATTTGTGCATAGTTTAAGATTTGCTTTGGAATGCAAATGCACAATGAGTTAGGATCATGGGTTACTCTTCCATGTCACATACATCTTGGTGGAGCGCTCAAAATGATAATAACTAAATACATGCACTCATCACCAAGCAAAGTGAATGATCATATGGGGATATAAAAGGATAATGTCATCCAACAAGCATTAAGGTAGCATATGATCAAACACATGACCATCCAAGTATCACACAAAATCATAAAGTATCTCAAACAAGCAAATAACAAAGTTCAACCACCAAAAAGCAAGACAGAACAAAAAGCAACTCTCTCTCTCTCGAAGCCTATAATCTATACATTTTCTCCCCCTTTGGCAACAAGTTACCGAAAAGTTCATAAAAAATGCATAGTGCTAGATCGACTCTCAGGCTTGATCTTTAGGTGGTGGTGTAGATAAAACTCCAAGGATGAAGGCATCAGTTGATGTAGATGGAGCTGGTGGAGTGGAGTCTTTGGAGTGGTGGCACTTGAAAGCTGTAGCTAGTGCAGGATGAAGTTGTTCTGGTGTCTCAGAATGGCGACATTGCAGCAGATCTACATCCTCTGGGCACTCTAGCAAAAGCATCGGTGGTAGACTTTCCCTTCTTCTCCTGCACTTCATCTTGAAGTTGCTCAACAACTCGATCAGTATCTCAAAGCTGACCTTCACATCTAAATCAGAGAACTTCTGCTCCATGATCCTCTCCAAGCTCTCCTGGTTTTGAGTCAGGGTGGCCAATCCCTTCTCAATCCTCAGAGTGGAGGCAATCAATTAGCCAAGCTGATCTTGCTTGCTCTTCAGAAGATACTGAGATGGCTCATCAATGGTTGGCATCTTTGCAGCCTTTTCAGTCCTTGCCTTCTCCCTCTTTGCTTGTGCTTGCACAGAAGATGGTTCATTCTCATCCATTACCACTGTGTTGTCGTCAAAATCTGGGTAGATGGGCAGGTGCTCCTTATCCAATAGATATGTACCACTGCCCATCTTGGAGTTGATTAGCTCCTGGATCTGTGGGGCATACCCACAACTTCTCTTATGATCTGCAGTTGTTCTCTTTATAGTTTCCACAATTAGGCTCATGACTTTGAACTTTTGAGGAACATCAAATATATGAAGCAAGTTGATGGAATGTCCTCTGATCATTCTGTGATCTCCTGATTTTGGTAGCAATGTGTGCCTTAAAATCCAATTGATTGTAGGCAGGCACGATGACAAGTGTTTCACAGAACCAAATTGGTGAGTCTCAAGATCTGCATCAGGAATCTCCTTGTACATGCTAGCCATTTGGTTGTGATCCTTCTTCTTCTTGGCATAGACATCAAAGTCATCTTCTTGTTCTTCTGGGGCATTGATCAATTTTGCCCATTCTTCAACTGTTGAATGGTACCTAGTACCTTCAGACATCCAGACAATCCTTCCATCTGGGTAGAAATGAGTCATGGAGTAGAGCGCATAATAAGCTCATCATTCCATTTCGTGAGCTTCTGCCCAACAAAGTCCTCTACTCCACAAGACTTGAAACTATCATAGACTCCAGGATAGTGTTCTTCATTTTCCCTAATGTATTCCTAGTCCACCCATCTCATACCACAGACTATAGGCTTCTTGTCAAGCAGAATTGTCTCATAGAAGTCCTGATGTTCCTTAGTGTGGAATCTGTAGTCCATAGTAGTCCTTCTCCTGGTAGCATATGGATCAGACTCTCTCCATAGTCTCAATCCTGAATCCTTCCTGATTTTCATGTTCTCAGCTAGTGGATGAGCATCATTGTGATCTGGAATTTTGGGCTTCAAATTCCTCAAGACATGTAATTCATCATCTTCTTATTCTATAGCAGCTTCAGGCACTGGGGCCTTGTTCTTCTCTGCAGCTGGAATATTCCTTATACTCCTCTTGGGTGCAGCTTTGGGTTTTGGAGCAGCTACCTTGGGAGCTTCTTTGGGCTTAGATGGAGCAGCCCCTGATCTTATAGCATCTCCCATAAGCTTTTGAGCTTTAGGTGCTGGTGCAGCAACCTCTTCCTCTTCCAACATTGAGGGCTTCCCAATTACTCTGGCCATGGTCTTCTTGACCCTTTCTTTCCTCTTCTTCTCTGCCACAACCTGTTCTTCGGGTTCAGATCCCAAAGTTTCTTGGGTGGATGTTCTGGCCTTTGATATAGGAACTCTCTTGGCAGGAACCTTTGTCTTCATTCCTGGCTTAGTGGCAGCAGCTGTGCCATATTCCTTTTTCAGAACTTTCTTCTTTGAGGTGGCCTCTTCCTCAAGCGCCACATAGTCCTCATCCTCGAATCTAAGGTTCTCTTCTTTACGTACAGTGGCTGCCTTAGGTAAGTTGCTGGGTGTACTCCTGCTTCCTTCATCATAGCTGCTAGAGGGACTAGTGCCCTCACTCATGTGAACTAGCTCCTCAGACTTGTTCTTACGGTCACTCTGATCTGACATGATGCAAACACTGACAGCTGACCCTGTGAATAGATATAGATGAGATAGATTGGATTAGCATCACAAAGTGCAGAGGTTTTTGCAAAAGAATGAGTCAAAAACTTAGTTTTAGTTTTCCACAGAAAGCATTTCGGATCTACCGATTTGTAAACTCGGTGATACCAAGTAGCTTTTGGAACCTAAACTAGTGAACTCGGTCAGACCGAGTCACGGTTTAGTGGCACCGAGACTGCTAGGGTTTCACAAAGAATTGAACTCGGTCACACCGATTTGCAATTCTCGGTCAGACCGAGAATCACATGTGCAATGGCCTTAGCCAAATTGGTGGAACCGATTTCAACAACTCGGTTGGTCCGAGATGATTTTGGCGGAAACCTAACCCTAAATTTTCAATCCACAACTAAACTATGGGGTGATTTCGCTGGATAGAGTGATCTCAATCGTGGCAAGATACATGGCAAAACAATGTGCTAGGAATCAGAATGAGATTAGCACAAGGATCAAGTCCATACCCTAAGTGCGGTGATGGACCTGCTTTCGGCTGACAGCGGAGACGATTTCCATTGACGGCGGCGGAGACCAGCGGCGGGAGGCAACTGGCGATGAGGAGGACGATCCGGAGACCCAGGGAGGTAGAGCAGGCTGAGCGCGGGCGAAGGGGTTCGGAAAATTTTCCAAATTTTGGCCCAGGAATATATAGCCTGACCCTGTCGGTGTGACCTAGTGGAACAACTCGGTGGCACCGAGATGCATAACTGCAAGCAGTTACTGCAACTCGGTGTGACCGAAAAGTTCAAATCATTTGCACCGAGATTGAAAACCTAGATCGACTTAGTGATCTCGGTATGACCAAAATGGATGAATCGGTCAGACCGAAACGCACAAAGAAGTTTTGGAAGTTTAAGTCTATGAATGAATCGGGGACTCCGAGTGCTCCTCACCTGCAGTGGTACGAATCTGACTTGATCAAACTTTGTGATGTAGCATGAATAGAGTTTGAGACAAGAAAAGCATAGATAGCTAGAGAAGGTTCTTAGGCATTCTTGTCCATCCACTTGGCAAAAGAAAAGGAACCAAACAATCAAAACAACAAGTGGATGTCCTCGAATGAGTAAATTATGCAACCAACATGCTCACACAATAAAATGGCAAATGAAATATGTGGCAAAGCATGCACAACCAATTCTAGAATCTATCAAGCAATTGGCGATGACTAGGTCATCTATATATGAGTATATTGACTTAGGAGTCAAATCAGAACATTTGATCATAGGTCATACTCATCGTTTAAGCACAAGTGGGGTTACCACTTTTACATAAAACGTTGTTGTGTTCACACCATTAGAGTTGCTTTAGCTCAATTCTTAGAGTAAAGCTCCCCCTAGATGTGAGATCCCCCTAATAGGGATGAACTAACCTTGGGTTTTGTCGATGATGACTTCATGTAGGTGTTGAAGATGTGGATGCTCAATGTTGACGTAGATCATTTGAAGCAATCCTTTGGAGTGAGTTGCACTTTCAATACCTACACGGGTTAGTCCCAACAAGGATATCCATGGACATAGAGTGATGCATACACAAGATGATGTCCTTGAAAGCATTAGGTTACCTTGTCCCTTGTCTTACCAATAAGAGGGTTTGTGACTCCTTGAACTAGTGCAAGATATGGAAGTTGATTGCACTTGTTCTTGCCAAAATAATAAGAGTGAAGTATGTTGGCGGAGTCACCCTCAAGAACTCTCTAGTTCTTCTTCTTCTGGATCCACACCATCTTGATGGGAATCCTTGGAGTTGTAGTCGTACTTGATGAAGTAGAACTTGATGTAGTCTTGGGAACCCACTTAACCAAGGCCTTAGGAGCTTCTTCAAATGCATCAATTTCCTCTTGAAGCTTGTCCTTGTCTTTTTGCTTGTGGTCTTGTGGTGGAAGATCATCTTGAGCTTGTGTCCCTTTGAAGGAAGTAGGATCATACTTCTCTTGTTGAGGAACAAACTTCGTCTTGGGGTATTGATCTTCTTCCCACTCAACTCCATTGGCATTGAACTTTCATTCAAAACCAACACCTTGGTTCTTCCGGTGCCTTCCTTGCTTGCGTACAATTTCCTCGAATTGCTTACTCCCGGCAAGGCTCTTGTAAACACCTTTCTCTATAATTCCCTTCAATAAGCTATTTTCTTGCTCAAGTGTAACTTGGCTAAGAGAATCATTAGTGGAATCAAGAAACTACTAGAAGCAACAACATTGGATTTAGCATGATTATTGTTACCACTAGAGGAAGAATCTTTCTTGTTCTTGTTACTAGACTTGACTTGAGGCATGTAAGTGGATGAGAGTAAACGCTTGGCAATGTAAGAAGAACTTTTCTTGCGAAGATCATCATTGATTGCCTTTAATAACTCATGCTCTTGCTCAAGGTTGAGCTTTTCAAAACGTAATTTCTCATGAGTCCTTAAAAGTTCTCGATGATCTCCTAAGATAGTTTCATGAGATAACTTAAGAGTGTTTAGTTCTTTAGTTATAAACTCAATCTTCTCCTTATCATTGTCATTCGTTTTATCTTGATTAGCATGATTAATTGACGTTTCATCATAGTGTTCATCACTAGAGTTGTCAACAAGTAAATCATCATCACCTAACAAGTCATCTTCATCACTATTGAAATCAACATACTCGGGATGTGTTATCTTTGGACCTTTGGCCATGAAGCATCTTCCAATTCCTTCATTTGGTGAGTCAAATATGTCATAGGAGTTGGTTGACACAAGTTCTAGACCAGCAACACCTTCATCTTGAGTATATTCGGAGTCGGAGTGATAGCTTCTCTCGGAGTGATTGTCGGAGTCGGAGCCGGATACCCACTCACCAACATGAGCTTGATGTCTTCTTTTTGTGTAGCTCCTTGATGACTTGTCCTTCCTTTCCGAATCCTTGCTTCTCCGGGATGTTCTTCGTTCATAACGATCATCTCTACTCCTTCTCTCTCTTGATGGTGATTCTTCTCTTCTACTTCTTCTTTTTGGAGAATCTTCTCTTTTCTTGTAGGGTGTCGTACACTCATTGGAATAGTGTCCGGGTCTTCCACAATTGTAGCAATTACGCTCTCGACTAGAAGATCTTTTGTCATTGTAGGACCTTGACTTGGAACTTTTCTCTTTGCTTCTACTCTTGTAGAACTTGTTGAAGTTCTTCACCATTAGGCTCAATTCTTCATTGAAGGTTTGTTTCTCACTTGATGATGTGGGAGCTTCACATGAGGCTTTGTAAGCACCACTTGACTTGTTATGGAGCTCCTCCTTATCCTTGAGTGACATCTCATGAGCAACAATTCTTCCAATGACTTCCGTTGGCTTGAGATGTTTGTAATTGGGCATCATTTGGATCAATGTGCATACAGTATCATATTTTTTGTCCAAAGCTCTTAGGATCTTCTTGATGATGAATTTATCGGTCATCTCTTCACTTCCTAAGTCGGTCATCTCATTTGTGATAAGAGCAAGCCTAGAGTACATTTGGGCGACACCTTCACCATCCTTCATTTTGAACTTGTCAAGCTGACTTTGAAGCACATCCAACTTGGATTCCTTGACGGAGTCGGTACCTTCGTACATATCAATCAAAGTATCCCAAATTTCCTTTGCATTCTCAAGACGGCTGATTTTGTTGAATTCTTCGGGGCACAATACATTGAAGAGGATATCACAAGCTTGAGCATTGTATTGCAGCATCTTCAACTCTTCCGCGGTAGCTTCACGGTTCGGTTCTCTCCCATCAAAGAATTCACCTTGCAAGCCAATACACACAATAGCCCATCTGGTAGGGTTATGTCCAAGATATGCATTTTCATCTTATGCTTCCAACTAGCAAAATTAGTACCGTCAAAGTAAGGGCCTCTACGGTGGTAATTTCCCTCGCTAGACGCCATACTCTCTTAGGTTGTGAAACCAAGGCTATGACTACCAAAAGCTATGGAAATCAAAGCAAATGGAGACCAAAGCTCTGATACCACTTGTAGGATAGGAAGTATGTCTAGAGGGGGTGATTAGACTACTTGACCAAATAAAACTTATCCTTTTCCCAATTTTAGTTCTTGGCAGATTTTAGCAACTTTGGACAAGTCAAGCAATCTTAACACAATTCAAGGAAGCATGCAAAGAGTATATGAGCAGCGGAAAGTAAAGCATGCAACTTGCAATAATGTAAAGGGAAGGGTTTGGAGGATTCAAACGCAATAGGAGGCACGGATGTTTGTGTCGTAGTTCCGACAGGTGGTGCTATCGTACATCCACGTTGATGGAGACTTCAACCCACGAAGGGTAACGGTTGCACGAGTCCACGGAGGGCTCCACCCACGAAGGGTCCACGAAGAAGCAACCTTGTCTATCCCACCATGGCCGTCGCCCATGAAGGACTTGCCTCACTAGCGGTAGATCTTCACGAAGTAGGCGATCTCCTTGCCCTTACAAACTCCTTGGTTCAACCTCATAATCTTGTCGGAGGCTCCCAAGTGACACCTAGCCAATCTAGGAGACACCACTCTCCAAGAAGTAACAAATGGTGTGTTGATGATGAACTCCTTGCTCTTGTGCTTCAAATGATAGTCTCCCCAACACTCAACTCTCTCTCACGGGATATGGATTTGGTGGAAAAAAGATTTGAGTGGAAAGCAACTTGGGGAAGGCTAGAGATCAAGATTCATAAGGTAAGAATGGAATATCTTGGCCTCAACACAAGTGTAGGTGGTTCTCTCTCAGAAAAGGTAAGTTGGAAGTGTAGGTTCGCTCGATGGCTCTCTCCCGAATGAAGAGGAGGTGGAGGGTATATATAGCCTCCACACAAAATCAAACCATTACACACAACTTGCCAATCTCGATGGGACCGAATTGATAAACTCGGTCGGACGGATTCAACAAATCTAGTGACCGTTAGGATTTTCGGTGGGACCGACATGCAACTCGGTAGGACCGATATGGTTAGGGTTAGGGCATAACGTAATCTCGGTGAGACCGATTACACAAACTCGGTGAGACCAATTTTGGTAACAAGCTAACCAGAGAGTTGGTCAGGTAAACTCGGTGGGACCGATTCGCTCATTTCGGTGAGACCGAAGTGTTACGAAAGGGAAACAGAGAGTTTACATTGCAATCTCGGTAGGACCGATCGCTCATCTCGGTGAGACCGAAACGTTACGAAGGGAAACAGAGAGATTACAATCCCATCTCGGTGAGACCGATTTGCCTAGGGTTTGTGGCAGTGGCTATGACATCTGAACTCGGTGGCGCCGGATAGAAAGAATCGGTCGGGCCGAGTTTGACTTTTCGTTTAGGTCATATGTGGATGTGAGAAAGTAGTTGAGGGCTTTGGAGCATATCACTAAGCATTTTGAGCAAGAGCCTCATTAAGCAAAACCTCATCCCTCCTTGATAGTATTGGCTTTTCCTATAGACTCAATGTGATCTTGGATCACTAAAATAGAAAATATAGAGTCTTGAGCTTGGAGCTTGACCAATCCTTTGTCCTTAGAATCTTGAAGGGTCCACTTTTCTCATCCATGCCATGCCAATCATTGAGCTTTCCTGAAATATTAATCTTGAAATAGCATGAGCTCAATGAGCTATATGTTGTTAGGAATTACCAAAACCACCTAGGGATAGTTGCACTTTCACAATACTATTTAACCATGCTCTAATACTATCAAGCTAGGACGGGGAGGAGATTATTGAGAATACCGAGGACGCGCCATGATCAGGGGAGGAGGAGGAATGCATCAGTATGATTAACCCTGCAGATCACAACGTCAACCAGCCGGTAGATTGTTTAGTACCACTAGCTAAAAGGCCCGTGCGTTGTAACGGGAGAAAAAATACCACATGCTCTTAATTTACAAAAAAAAGGTCTATAATCTAAGAATTTGTAGCTACGGCCCAAACAAAGATGGTCTTAACTTATAAAAAGCACAGTTTAATATTCTACAAATGTTCTATTTCAACACGGCTTGCATGTAGATTTAATCCATGCAAAGAAACGGGCAAGTGATCATGCATTTATTCATGTCATGTTCGGAATGGGGTGTTGTTATGGGTGAGTAAAGAAAAACGACAAAAACAAACGATGGCACATTAGCACACTACGGAGACATGTGTGCATCAATGGCACTTTCAGTTTAAGAATCATCAATTTAGGGTAACTCTTGAACACTTTTTTCACATGCATATTTCTTAAATACATGAAGAGTTGTTAAAAAGGTTGTTAAAAAGATACATTATTTTTTAATCATGAAAAGAGAATTTTTGTCTGGAAAAGAATATTTTAGTATGGTCTCCTCTGGACGTAGGTACCTACCCCTATTTCATCACTATTTCTTGGCATACAAGTCATAGGTATTGGTCTCTGTTTCATCATTATTTTTGTCTGGAAAAGAACATTTTTTCATTCATAGATATAAATTAAAAAAGTGTGGTACCTACGCCCCTCTATCCCTTCTAACATGTTGTAGCTACAAATTCTTAGATTATAGACCATTTTTGTAAATTAAAAGTTTTTTCTCCCCTTGCAACACACGGGCCTTTTAGCTAGTAGATAAGATATAGATTGGGATTATGCCCCAACCACGTAAGGAGAGTCTAAGGCGGTAGGAGGCGATCACCAGGCGATCGTGCACCCACGCTAGGGTTAGGGTTTTCGTCGCGGGGGTGCTTGGAATTCGGTGGTGGCTAGGGTGACGACGGCGTCTCCCTGGGCACGGGTCGGCTGATCTGGTTCCTCTGCTAAGGGGCGAAGCCAATGGTAGGGAAAGCAGGTGAAAAGGCGCCGGTGGATCCGAGTACGAAGATGAATACCCCTACCCAAAGGCGGCGGCAGCTCTGGTAGCGCCAAGGCGGTGTAATGACTAGCCGGGGAGGCCTCGAAGTCACCGGTGGAGAGCAAAACGCATGAATCCGTGACAAGTCTTCGGCAAGGCTTGGAGGGATGATGCTGATGGATAAGGAGGCAGAGGGTCTCGTCTTTGAAGATCCCGAACCGGTTATTCCAAAGTCGAGGTGGTTGGCGGTGGGCAAGTCCTTTTTGTCAAGGCCGCTTAACAAAATGGTGCTGGAGAAGGCCATGCATAGAGCTTGGGGCCTGCATAGGGAGGCAAAGTTCAAAGATCTGGGATCCAATACTTTTTCTGTCCACTTTGGTAGCGAAGGGGATTGGAAACATGCCATGAACAATGGCCCGTGGCAATATGATTTCAGTGTCCTGATCTTAAAGGAATATGAAGGTAACAAGAGGCCGTCCGAGATGGTTTTGACAAGATTGATGTCCGGGTGAGAGTTCTGGACTTACCACGACAAAAGAGCGAAGCTTTCGGTAGGGCACTTGGGAATTGGCTGGGTGAGGTTGTGAAGTTAGATGTGGATAAGGAAGGATTAGCAAGAGGACAACAGCTAAGGGTTTTTGAACCTCTGGTAAGGGGCTTTTTCTGGAAAAAATCAAAATAGGATACTGAGCATACATGGTTTGACTTTCATTATGAGAAGATTCCCCACTTCTGCTTTGAGTGTGGAAGGCTTGTTCATGTGGGTGGAGTATGCGAGCCATCTCTCGACTCTTCGTCTCAATGGGGAGGTTGGCTGAGAGCTTCTCCGGGGAGAAATAACTTTCGAGCAAAGAGAAGTGCGATTAGTTGAGCAACAAGTAGCAACAACAGCTTCGGCTGCTCTCAAACAGGAGCGGGCTCTAGACCTCATCATGAACAAGGAAGGGTTAGGGATGTGCCTTAAAAAGGAATTTGCACTATGAATTCACTCGGTCTACGGATGCACGCACTGGCGGGCACTCCAGGTCACACAAAGGAGAGGTTAACAGTCCAAGAAAAGAGATAAACAGGCATGAGATCCCAGGAGAGAATGATCTCCGTTATGGGATTGATAAAAAAGGGGAAAAGACCTGCGGAATAAACTAGTGGGACAATCACAGCAGCGTCAGAGAGAGGAATCTTCGAAAGCAATGGGGGAAAGGAAAGGAAAAGACAAAGCCGGCAGCCCGTATGGTGGGCGCCATGCAAGCGAAGCGGGTAAAGAGGACTATGGACCCGGTATGCATGGGGATCTTGGTAGGCGGAGGGGCATGTTCAGGCGCAAACCAAGGTAGGATTTTGAGCATAAACAGTACTACAACCCAATGCCTAGATATGACAAGTAGTGTAGGAAGAGGGGACCCAGGCAGATGTGGGTGGCCAAGGGAGATTTGGATAGGCAGAGTGGGCATGATGCGTTCATTCGCGACATGAGGCAGAAGACGTCTACAGTGTTTGATCGTATCTCGGTAAACAATGATGAAGCGGCGGACCCTGGGCACCAGGGCCGCCGAGAGCAATGAATCTGCTAGCCTGGAACTATCGAGGACTGGGGTTGGACTCGACAGTTGGCGAACTTCGTGACCTGATTAGGTCCCACAACCCAGCGGTGGTTTTTTTGAGTGAGACAAAAAAGAAGGCAAGGGCTATGGAGAAAATTAAATGGAGTCTCAGTTTCAGATCGGGGGAGCGGTGGACTGTGTTGGACGAAGTGGTGGTTTAGCTCTATGGTGGAGGGACCATTTGCAGGTAACAATTTGACTGTGGTGTCAGTATTTTCTTGATGCAAAAGTTGTGTGCGATGGTAAAACCTTTAGAGTCACTAGATTCTATGGTGAACCGCGCAAAGAATTAAGGAATAAATCATGGGATGCTCTTAGATACTTGAAGTGTCAAGACAATCTCCCATGGTTGTGTGTTGGGGATTTTAATGAGGCTATGTTCTAGTCCGAGCAGCGAGGAGGGAATTCGAGAAGTTTCTCTCAGAAGGAGGACTTTCGGGACTGCTTGGCCGACTGCGGACTTCCAGATCTGGGGTTCTCTGGCTACCCGTACACTTGGGATAACAAGAGGGACGATGGAGAAAACGTCCAGGTGAGGCTAGATAGGGGTATGTGCCTTTGACAGGTTTACTAGCTTTGTACCTTGATACATGTGTTGAGGATTTGGTCCTTTGAGGAGTTTGTCATATTGCCTTGCTGGTCTGTGTGCATCAGACGGCTCATGTGCACAAGAGACAAGGGGCAAGGCCTTTTAACTATGAAGAAGCTTTGACTCGGCATGGTGGATATGAAGTATTGGTAGCAGAAACATGGGAGGCTGCAAACACAAATAATTGTGGGTTGGCGGACGTGTGCACCCGGCTGGGCACGGTCACAAAGGGCATGCGGGAATGGGGAAGAGTGATTTTTGGGTCTGTGAGAAGGCAAATCAGCAAGCTAAAATCTCATCTAGAAGATGCCAAGTTCCGGGCGCTCGAGTTAGGTACCTCACTGGAGGTGCGTGACCTAGAGGAGCAGCTACGTGAAATGTACGCCCGAGAAGAAATACTGTCTCGCCAAAGATCAAGAGTGGACTGGTTATCCGCCGGAGACCAAAATACTAAATACTTCCAGGGTCGGGCTGCACATCGTAAAAGGAAGAATACTTTCAAGGCGTTGAAGAGAGAAGATGGGACAAAATGCATGGTGAACGAAGAGATACGGGAGATGGCAGCTGTCGGTGATAAAACCGGCAGATCTCGGGTAGGGGGTCCCGAACTATGCGTCTAAGGTCGATGGTAACAGGAGACGGGGGACACAATGTTTACCCAGGTTCGGGCCCTCTCTATGGAGGTAATACCCTACTTCCTGCTTGATTGATCTTGATGAATATGAGTATTACAAGAGTTGATCTACCACGAGATCGTAATGGCTAAAAACCCTAGAAGTCTAGCATGTATGACTGTATCCGTTTCTGGACTAAGCCCTCCGGTTTATATAGACACCGAGGGGACTAGGGTTGTACAATGTCGATTACAGAGAAAGGAATCTTCATATTTAGTCACCAAGCTTGCCTTCCACGCCAAGGAGAGTCCCATCCGGACACGGGAGAGAGTCTTCGGTCTTGTATCTTCACAGCCCATTAGTCTGGCCCATGTCCAACAGGCCGGACGCCCGAGGACCCCTTAGTCCAGGACTCCCTCAGTAGCCCTTGAACCAGGCTTCAATGACGAGGTGTCCGGCGCGCAGATTATCTTCGGCTTTGCAAGGCGGGTTCCCCTTTCCGAATACTCCAAGATAGTCTTCGAACGAACGTGTCCAGACCTGCAACACAAGTACCACAACCGTAGAGAATATGATATTTCACGAGTCCAATCTGCCGACAACTTTTCATAATGTGACATCAAGCTTGCCCGGTCATTATATCGAACCGTTTCCCGTCCTGCCGTTCCATGTTTCGAGGCGAGGTTTTTATTGGCACGTTTTGTCGAAGTAGAGATCGTGTCCCCTTATTGCGGGATTGTTATTAATACGAGCGTGGGTAACCCAACCGTTCCATTGGAAATATTCCTTAGGAATAGGCAGGTTTTCAAGCTTAGGAGGAGGCGTTCGATACCCGTTGCCTTTATAAAGGAGCCAAGGGCCGTCTTTATTTAAGCCAAACCTCTCCTCAGCCTCCCCAACCTCGAGTTCTAGCACCTAAGGTTTGACTCCATTGCTTAAAGCTTCCCAGTCATGTCCGGACCCAGCCCGCAGGGCCGATGGGTGGCTTCCTCTGTTACAGAGGAGGACATTGCGAAGCTTCGGGCAGCCAGATACCTGACCGCGGACATCCCCCACAGGCTTCCTGCTCAAGGACAGGTTATTCCGACTCCCAGATCCGGCAAGCGGGTCGTATTCATCTCTCACTTCCTCCGAGGGTTAGGGTTCGCTCTTCACCCCTTCGTCCGGGGGCTCATGTTTTATTACGGACTAGATTTTCACGATCTAGCCCCAGATTATTTCCTCCACGTCTCAGTGTTCATCATCACGTGTGAGGCCTTCCTCGAATTCCCCACACTTCATCTTATGGCTCAAGACCTTTAGTGTGAAATTTGAAGGTGGTCAGCAGGGAAGCAGGTGGAGTGCGGCTATTTGTAGTGAGCAAGCTTACCAATGCTCTTTGGCCAAAAGGTTCTTTCACCGAAACTTCCAACCAATGGCAGCGGGAGTGGTTTTACATCACAGAACCCCACAGTACCAAGTGGGCAGCTATACCTGTGTTCCGTTCGGGCCCTCCATTACAGCTTGCATCATGGATTAATAAGGGGCTGGACTGGGGATCAGATGATGAAGTGCAGACTCTACAGACTCCTTGAGAGGGACATCGATCTTGTCAACGTGATTCAAGTAATGCTAGTCCGCCAAGCCCTGCCCTGCCAGCGTAGGCCTCTTCGCATGTGGGAGTTCAATCCGGAAGGACCACGAACCCTCCAACACTTCTTCGGCACTACGCACAAAGGGATGTGGAAGTTGTTTTTTGGAAAGCAGCAGTGTCCAGGACACCACCGAGGACATTGGCCTCATTGCAACCATCCGGATACCTCGGTAAGCGCTCAACTCCCCAACACTTTGTAGTTAAGCATGCCGTAATACGTTACTGAGCAAACTATCTTCTTCCAGGGCTGGCTAAAGAAAGCGGAGCGAATTAGGTGTTTGGACCCCCTCCCCGAAGACTCAGCGGACCCCGTACTAACAAGGATGTTGGCCCCGGCACCATACCAGATGCCTCTGGAGGAGGACAAGGCGGAAAGCGGGAGGACCAAATGCGGTCTCCATCCCGAAGGTATATCAAACATTGTCTCCGGGAGAATCAAAATTCCATCGTCCGAAGACAAAAGTGAAGGAGAACTCAACGTCTCTTCGCCCCATGGTAAGAAAAGGGCTACCTCCGAAGATTGGGAGGAAAGGGCTCCTAAGCGAGGCAAGGTGCCCCAGTCAGGTGGCTCGGGCTTGGAGGATGGTGTCTTCGCACAATCCCACGATGAGGACAAGCCTCTAGCCGAATGTGAGTGAACAAGGATGTTTTTTTAAACACATCCTGTTCCTTTCCTGTTACCAAGGTAACATCTAGAATATATGTTTTTTGCAGCTCGGCAAATAGTCTTCTTCACCAATCCTCTTCCTCTGGAGATCTTCTTCCGGAGATGATGGAAAGCGAGACACCTCCACCGGTCTCCTCGCCCACTAAGGAGGACGATTTGAGGTGTCGTCCCGGAGGGTCTCTCCTGATCAACAAGTGGTGCGAGGGGTGATGAAGACACTACCCGAAGGTGATACTTTGGTAGCCCAGGATCCAGGGGCAAACAATAAAGGCCTCGGACTGTCCGGTTTACAGCCGGAGACGACTCTTGGGACAGATAAGTGGATTCCTTCGAAGGGAGGCCGTACTCCTACAGCAGCTTCCGGAGGTCTTGAAGCGCTAGATATATTGACGAACATGCTGCGACAGGCGTCCGTCTCGGAGGAACATCGTACCTTGATGGGTATGGTGGTTGAAAAGGTTCTGTCCGCGAAAAGTGGATTGAATGAAGCCTTCGCGAGCCTGTTAAGAGGCTTCGAGGTTTGTACTGGGAAAAAAATCTTTGAATGTGTTTTATTCACGAACTGCGCCTATGTGTAGGTAGTAGCCCCTGAGACTCTTATTTGCTTCCCAAGGGGGAGCGATCAGAGGATCAAAAAGATATGCCCAGGAAATAATGATTAATTGGAACACGGTATTACCCCCGGTATTTGCACGGACTATGGAGGTTGCAGAGCTGCAGCGGAAGCTTGATGTAGTGGATGATGACATTACGCTTATCAACAGGCGGCTTGACGAGGTGCAAGGTATGTCTCGGGGGTGGTCATTACATGCACATGCCTGTATTTGATCATGACGCTAAGAATTGTATGCTGAAATATGCATGACTGCAGATGGTGCCGCCGCGGTCGAGATCCTTCGGGCTGAGCTGGCCCGAGCCAAAGAGTGGGCCCGAATTAATAATGCGGCTGTCGAGAAGGCATCTGCCGAGTTAAAGGCCGAACAGGCTGCTCGGCGCCAATGCGAGGAGAGAATATCCACGATGACGCGTGAGCTAAAGGATGCCGCTAGCCGCTGTGAAATCCTCGAGAAGGATAATAAAACCAAAATGGCTGATCTTGACAAGGCCTTACGAGAGGCGAAAGAAGTGCGGTCCGTATCTAGAGCGGCCCGGGAGGAGATCCGACAAGCTGGGGAGATCGCGGCTGGTAAGCCCTTTTTATTGCAAACTAAGTTCGGTGATCTGAAGGTGTGGAGTTCTCCAGACGCGTTATTGGACCTGCGGAAGAGTGCTTCCAATGCGGCGCAGTTTTACCAAGCGCAAGAAGGGTATGCAACGGAGAAGCTTTTCTGGTCGCAGTTTGGTGTGTCAAAACACCCACTGTTGCTGAACGAACAGATGACCCAATGGGCCGAGCTCCATAGACTATCTGGTTCTGCCATGAAGGACGTCTTGACCGGGCTGTGGCCGAACGAGCCAATTCCGAATAGTTATTTTGGTTTGGTGCGGCGACTTGCTGATGCGGTGTCGCGTATCGACGTCATTAAGCGGTCGCCGTGCATTGAAGGTGCACGGATGCCCATTGCCCGTGTCAAGACATACTGGGCGAAGATGAAGGCCATAGATGTTGCCGCGAAGGCTCCACCCAAGGGCAAGGACCATCACGCACCAGAGCATTATTTCGAGGATGTCCTGGAGGGTGCCCGCTTGATAGAGGGTCAATGCTCGAAAAACATGATATTCGAGTGAAATGTATGGAAATTTTGTAAAAGACAATATTTATAATAAGGCTATTTTTTGTAGTTTCGCCTAAAACTTTTGTTCATACGTGCTGCCATTTTGTATTATTAGGAAAGTTTTCCGATCGTCGGCTTCAGCCCCTCGTATAAAAAATCTGAGGGTGTTCGGAAAAGCATTTGATCACTCTTAACCCAACGTCTTGGTCCATTAAGGAGGTGTCAATGCGGTGAACTAGGCAATCGGACTATAGGGCGTTAACACTTTCACTTAGCCATAGGAGTTTTATGGAGGGGCTACAATATAGCCCCTCGTATGTACACGGCTTATTCCGATGTGGTGCGTTACATATATGACCTGAAGAAAAAGGTCCTTCGTATAATACAGAGGGAATCGCGAAAGATTCCGATAAGTCATCGAGTGGTTGACCAGCTCTCGCCGCATCATGACAGTCGGTTCGACTTTCTCTATTGAGGTGGTTGACGGATGAGCGGCAATTGCAGTAGTTCTCCTTTACTACCCTAGCAGATAGAGCGGAGCGTAAGGTAGCAAGCACGAGCCGGGCAACCCAACTATTGACCCAAGACATGATTCGGAGCTGATGCATATAAGGCCAAACTTCATGACGCCTTGAAATGCGCTATAAAGCTATTAGGGCTTGTCGGCAACTCATTTGTTCCCATACCGAGCCTGGCAAGTTATGCCAAGGTATATGTGTGAAACAACCACGAGGAGCCAAATTCAGTTTTTGAAAAAAGCGAATCTTTGGATGTGGATTATGTTTCTTTGGGACACGAGTGATATGCCAATATTTATTTTATAGATAACAAAGCCGCAACCCGGCTATTTGACATGCACAGGGTGAAGAGCGGAGGAAAAAGGCACATTACGGGCTTGAAATAAAGAGTGCGGTCTACAAAAGTTATTTTGGACCTCCTGCCATGCGTCTGCGCCGCTTTGTCCTCGGTGAGGGGACTCCTTGACGGAAATAGCCCTTAGGTGAGTGTCTGAATCCGAACTCCGATAGAGTCCATGAGATGATTAGCCTTTCGTCACCTGTGGTAAAGGATAATGAAAGGGAAAGAGTAATTAGAAAAGAAACAAAGGTTATGGGAGTGCTTGCAGGCTCGTCTGTATTGTGCTTCCGCTGATGCCCAGGGTATTTTAAGTGCATAATTATGTATGCACGGTATAGATTTCGCAGGTATATGAGGTGGGCGGCGGAAGCCGAACTACTAGTTCCACTCCGGAATTGGTCAATCCTGTTGAATGGAGACCGGTGGCTTAAGGGCCGACAAGGTATGCGGTTTAATAAGACCGCTTTGTACTACGGTTGAGGTCGCCGTAGTATGATCTTCAGTCTGGAGGGAGTGCTTCTCCTGCTCCCTTGTAGCGTTGTGTGTCACGTATACCATGTTCACTGTTTTTACTTTGGGGGGAAATTGCTTCTGACCCCCGGTATTTGGTTGGTGAGTCTCTTTGTCGTCGCTATCACCGGGCGGCCTCCTCCCCTTGTGTTCGGCGTTGAGCTTGCCGGCTTGCTTGAAGACCCAACAGCTTCTGTTGGTATGATTAGCTGGCTTATCGGGGTGGCCATGAATCTGGCAGGGCCGGTCCAATATCTTGTCTAAATTGGATGGTCCGTCTCTGTTTGCCTCGAATGGCTTTTTCCGTTGACCGGGTTTGGGACCGTTGAATCCGGCATTGACCGCTGTGTCGCGCGTTCTTTCGTTATCATTGTGACGTTTGTGCTTGCTGCGCCGTGGCTTGCCGTTGCCGTCTCGGACTTCGGAAGTGCCCGGATCGCTGGCCCTGTTGCTTCTACGAGCGAGCCAGCTGTCTTCTCCCGCGCAAAAGCGGGTCATCAGAGCGGTAAGGGCTGACATGGATTTTGGTTTTCCTTGACCGAGGTGGCTGGCGAGCCACTCGTCCCGGACGGTATGTTTGAAGGCCGCTAGGGCTTCGCGTCGAGACGATCAACAATTTGGTTCTTTTAACTAAGCACCTAGTCCGAGCTTCTGGCTGACTCTCGGGCTGCTGGACAATGTGACTTAAGTCATCGGCATCTGGTGGCCGAACATATGTACCTTGGAAGTTGTCGCGGAAGGCGTCTTCCAAGTCCTCCCAGCTGCCAATAGAATTTTCCGGCAGACTGTTTAACCAGTACCGAGCTGGTCCTTTGAGTTTTAACGCCGGGTATTTGATGGCATGAAGGTCATCTCCGCGGGCCATGTGGATATGGAGGAGGAAATCCTCGATCCATGCCGCAGGATCAGTCGCTCCATCGTATAATTCAATATTCATGGGTTTAAACCCATCTGGGAATTTGTGCTCCATTACTTCGTCTGTGAAGCAAAGAGGATGTGCGGTGCCTCTATATTGGGCCACACTGCAACGTAGCTCCGATGGATTCCTTCTGCGGTTTTCGGCCTGGACATGACTAGGCTTGTCGCGTCCGAGTAGATAGTCGTCGCCGCGCGTCGGGGTACGTCCTCGTGATCCGTAGATCGATCTAGTATATCTTGCTCTGTTGTCCAGGCCCTACCGGAGGTCATATGTATAACCCTGAGCTGTTTTATCTCTACCTTTACGGTGAGGTGGGGCGGGCTGGTGTTCGGCTTGAGTTGCCGCTCTGTCGTGACCGCGTTGTGGTCGATTAGCCGCATTGTGTGATGATGGTATGGGCTCCGGCGCCTCATCACTGGACTGAGATAGCAATTTGCGCTTCGGATAATTTTTGGCTGGGCCACTAAGGCCGTATTCCTCGGCGGCTAGGACTTCGGTCCATCTATCATTGAGTAGATCTTGGTCAGCTTGAAGCTGCTTGCTTCTTTTTAGGGCTCCTTGCGGTGGCTATTAGCGGCGTTTAAAGCGCTCTGTTCGAGAGGTTCCTCAGGCACGATGAAATCCTCATTGCCGAGGCTCTCCTCATCCTTGGAGAGCGGAAGATAGTTACTGTCCTCCGAGTCTTCGTGTATGGCCTGTTCGTCAGGGCTAACGTGCCCGTCTTCCCGTTCATCCTGTTCGGTCGTTTGCTCGTCGAGATCTTCTCTGTCTTCGGCACCGTCCGGAGTGTGATCGTCCCTTGTGCCGGTGTTGCTGTCCTCGCTGCGACGAGATTTAGAGCGGCGCCGCTGACGCCGGCGCTTTGGTTGTGTCTTAGGAGGCCCGTCCTCAACTAGATTTTCCTTGTCCTCGTCGTTATTCTCTTTGGGTGTATCCACCATGTATACGTCGTACGAAGAAGTGGCCAACCAGCGTCCGGTAAACGGCGGGTTTTGGCCATGCTCCTCATCTGCATCGTCGTCCATACCGTCGATGTCTTCGGAGCCGTAATCGAGCGTGTCAGTTAAGCCCTCGACAGTGGCTATGTAGTGGGTGGCGGGTGGGAAGCAAAATTCCCCGTCACCAGCCTCCAGTTCAAAACGGACATAGTTCAGTTGCGAGTCCCCCACTAAGGACAGATTTTTTAATGAGTTCTGCATGTCACCTAAAGGTGAGTGCCGGAAGATGTCCTCTACGCTGAATTCGGCGATTGATGACCGATCCGGCTCGACATAAGCGGACGCACATGGTTCGGAACTTATCACCGGAAACGAGTCCGAGGTTCTGGAGACATAGATATTACCCGAGGTTAGGTCTGTGTGTGGCTCCAACGCCGCGGAGTCTGCGGCTTCCGTGGCGGGGTTGAGCTTCCCGTCCTCGGATGTCGTGATCTGCTCCGGATCTAAGGCCGGAGCAGTTACAGGTGCAATTTCCTGAGTATGGTCCGATGACAGATTTAAGTCATGTTGATCGTAGGGATAGGGAGCGGTTGCCGTGGTCTCGAATCCGTCGAAGATCAAGTTTCCACGGATGTCCACGACATAGTTCAAGCTCCCAAATCTGACCTGATGGCCAGGGGTGTAGCTGTCGATCTGCTCCAGATGGCCAAGCGAATTGGCCCGCAGTGCGAAGCCGACAAACACGAAGATCTGTCCGGGGAGGAAGGTTTCCCCTTGGACAGCATCATTGTTGACGTTTGAAGAAGCCATTGAACCTTTTAGGGACGGCACAGTAGAACTCTCAATGAAAGCACCAATGTCGGTGTCAAAACCGGCGGATCTCAGGTAGGGGGTCCCGAACTGTGCGTCTAAGGTCGATGGTAACAGGAGACGGGGACACAATGTTTACCCAGGTTGGGCCCTCTCTATGGAGGTAATACCCTACTTCTGCTTGATTGATCTTGATGAATATGAGTATTACAAGAGTTGATCTACCACGAGATCGTAATGGCTAAAAACCCTAGAAGTCTAGCTTTGTATGGTGTATCCGTTTTCGGACTAAGCCCTCCGGTTTATATAGACACCGGAGGGACTAGGGTTATACAAAGTCGGTTGTGAGAAAGGAATCTTCATATTTGGTTGCCAAGCTTGCCTTCCACGCCAAGGAGAGTCTCATACGGACACGGGAGAGAGTCTTCGGTCTTGTATCTTCACAGCCCATTAGTCCGGCCCATGTCCAACAGGCCGGACGCCCGAGGACCCCTCAGTACAGGACTCCCTCAGAAATGAATTTCTATGAGGCGTTATTTACCTCTGAAGGATCTGCAGGATTGGATGGACTGCTGAATAGTATCGAACCTGTAGAAACGGAGGAGATGAACACAAAGCTAGTAGCCCCGATTACAGATGAAGAGGTTGAGACAGCTCTCTTTCAGATGGGTCCGACCAAGGCACCGGGTCCGGATGGGCTGCCCGCCATGTTTTATCAACGATACTGGTCGTTGTTAAAAGGCGATGTTTGCTGTGTTGTTCATGATTTTCTTGCAGGAGTCGCAGCACCGGACTCTTTTAGTGCAACGGTCATAGTGATGATACCAAAGGTTAACTCACCGGAGTTACTTTTGCAATTTCGTCCTATAAGTCTATGCAATGTTCTGTATAAGATTGCGGCAAAGGTTCTAGCCAACAGATTGAAGGTCATTTTGCCTGTTCTTATCTCTGAAGAACAGAGTGCATTCGTCCCAGGGGGCTTATTGCGGACAATGTACTTGTGGCTTATGAATGTGTGCATGCGATCCGAACAAGGAAACGAAAGAAACCGCTATGTGCGGTAAAGTTGGATATGATGAAAGCGTATGATAGGGTGGAATGGATGTTCCTAGAAGCAATGTTGTCGAGGTTTGGTTTTGCTCCTGTGTGCATATCAATGATCATGAGATGTGTTGCCTCGGCCAATTTTATGGTGAAACTCAATGGGGGCTTGTCCAGAAGGTTTACACCGTCTCGAGGGCTCAGGCAAGGAGACCCTTTGTCTCCCTATTTGTTTCTATTTTGTGTCGAGGGTTTTTCTGCTCTTCTAAAAAAAGCACAAGACGATAATTCTATAAAGGGTGTAGCATTTGGGAGCACTGGCCCCCAAGTTACTCACTTATTGTTTGCGGATGATGATGTCGTTTTTACTTAAGGAACACAAGATAATATCTGGTATTTGAGAGACATTCTGGTCAAGTACGAAGCGGCATCGGGACAGAAGGTTAATTTGCAAAAATCTGCAATTTTCTTTAGGAAAGGATGCCAACAGGAGCAAAAGGATGTGCTAAAAATAGAGACAGGTATTGTGTCTGAGGCGTTAAGTGAAAGATACTTGGGACTCCCAACAGTTGTGGGCAGAGCAAAGGATGGTACCTTTAAATATGTAACCGAGTCTGCCAAAGGTAAAGTGACTGGATGAAAGGAGCCGGGACTCTCCAAAGCTGCAAGGGAAGTGTTGGTCAAATCCGGCCTCCAAGCAACTCCCACATTCACCATGAGCTGTTTTCACCTCTCAAAGAAGATGTGCCGGAACCTGACTTCAATCTCGTCTAAATTCTAGTGGGGTGCAGTAAATGGCGAGCGCAAGGTGCATTGGATAGCATGGGATAATATGTGTATGTCGAAGAGAAACGGAGGCATGGAATTTAGAGACCCGGAAGCGTTTAATCAAGCGTTCATGGCAAAGCAAGCATGGAGAATTCTGCAGGTCCCATCATCCTTATGTGCTCGTGTCCTCAAAGCTCGTTGTTTCAGCGGCGGTTCAATATTGAATGCCACATGTCCAGCAGGTGGATCTTACACTTTCAGAAGCATTCTTCACAGAAGAGACTTGCTTCGGGAATGATCGATATGGGGATAGGGGATGGATCCACAGTGAACATAGATCACGACCAATGGGTGCCGAGAAAGGGAAGCTTGCAGCCACTGGGCGGTGAGTTTGTCCCTGGTTTTACAAAGGTTCGCCATTTGCTGAACCAAGCCGGTACAATTTGGGACAACCAGAAGGTGGAATCAATGTTCTCCAACGATGAGGCGCGAGAGATAAAGAAAATTGATGTCGGTGGACCGGGAATGAAGGATTACATAGCCTGGAATTATACAAAAAATGGATGGTTTTCTGTCAGGTCAGCGTATCATCTTAAAATGTCTATGAACATGGTAAAAATTGGATGGCCAGAACCATCTTCATCCGTTCAGACGCACAAAAGCTAGCTGGCACTATGGGACACCCCAGCCCCAAACAAGGCAAAGATACACATGTGGCGGCTGATGAGAAACGGATTAGCAGTCGGGACTGAGCTCCAGCGGCGATGCATCAAGGCAGGAGTTTTTTGTCCGGCGTGTGGGCGCGAGGAAACTGTTCACCATCTCTT
Source organism: Aegilops bicornis (assembly GCA_021605145.1). Lineage (NCBI taxonomy): Eukaryota > Viridiplantae > Streptophyta > Magnoliopsida > Poales > Poaceae > Aegilops > Aegilops bicornis. Next base: position 477,682,919 of record CM038674.1, on the reverse strand, counting down.
TTGGGGCTGCCCTCATTGATGACGATTACGGAAGAAGCTACGCTCGGAAAAGGAATTACGGTGGCGACCCCGTCGTGTTACAATGATTCCCAGGGCGTGCTATCAAGGTGGCTGATGGAATGGTTCGCGCATGCAACAGCGGATGAATGGGCAATGATGGTACAGGCTGTGTATGGATTGTGGCTGGCTCGCAACAAGACGAGAGATGTGCTACCTCTTGAGCACTGCGTTGGTTTTCCCTTGAAGAGGAAAGGGCGATGCAGCAAAGTAGCGTAAGTATTTCCCTCAGTTTTTGAGAACCAAGGTATCAATCCAGTAGGAGACCATGCTCAAGTCCCTCGCACCTACACAAACAAATAAGAACCTTGCAACCAACGCGATAAAGGGGTTGTCAATCCCTTCACGACCACTTGCAAAAGTGCGATCTGATAGAGATGATAAGATAATATTTTTGGTATTTTTATGATAAAGATAAAAAGTAAAGATTGCAAAATAAACGGTAATAAAAATAGCTTGTTGACGGAAGATTAATATGATGGAAAATAGACTCGGGGACCATAGGTTTCACTAGTGGCTTCTCTCAAGATAGCATAAGTATTACGGTGGGTGAACAAATTACTGTCGAGCAATTGATAGAATTGAGCATAGTTATGAGAATATCTAGGTATGATCATGTATATAGGCATCACGTCCGTGACAAGTAGACTGACTCCTTTGCATCTACTACTATTACTCCACACATCGACCGCTATCCAGCATGCATCTAGAGTATTAAGTTCATAAGAACGGACTAACGCTTTAAGCAAGATGACATGGTGTAGAGGGATAAACTCATGCAATATGATATAAACCCCATCTTTATCCTCGATGGCAACAATACAATATGTGTCGTTTCCCTACTGTCACTGGGATCGAACACCGCAAGATTGAACCCAAAGCTAAGCACTTCTCCCATGGCAAGAAAGATCAATCTAGTAGGCCAAACCAAACTGATAATTCGAAGAGACTTGCAAAGATAACCAATCATACATAAAAGAATTCAGAGAAGATTCAAATATTGTTCATAGATAATCTTGATCATAAACCCACAATTCATCGGATCTCGACAAACACACCGCAAAAAGAAGATTACATCGAATAGATCTCCAAGAGAATTGAGGAGAACTTTGTATTGAGATCCAAAGAGAGAGAAGAAGCCATCTAGCTAATAACTATGGACCCGAAGGTCTGAGGTAAACTACTCAAACATCATCGGAGAGGCTATGGTGTTGATATAGAAGCCCTCCATGATCAATGCCCCATCCGGCGGAGCGCCGGAAAAGGCCCCAAGATGGGATCTCACGGGTACAGAAGGTTGCGGCGGTGGAAATAGGGTTTTGGCTCCTCTGCTGATGGTTTGGGGGTACGTAGGTATATATAGGAAGAAGAAGTAGGTCGGTGGAGCCACGAGGGTGGAGGGCGCGCCCAGGGGGGTATGCACGCCCCGTGCCTCGTGGCCTCCTCGTTGATTGCTTGACGTCCACTCCAAGTCCTCTAGATCATGTTTGTTCCGAAAATCATGTTCCCGAAGGTTTCATTCCGTTTGGACTCCGTTTGATATTCTTTTTCTGCGAAACACTGAAATAGGCAAAAAAATAGCAATTTGGGCTGGGCCTCCGGTTAATAGGTTAGTCCCAAAAATAATATAAAAGTGTATAATAAAGCCCATTAAACATCCAAAACAGAATATATAATAGCATGGAACAATAAAAAATTATAGATACGTTGGAGACGTATCAAGCATCCCCAAGCTTAATTCCTGCTCGTCCTCGAGTAGGTAAATGATAAAAATAGATTTTTTGATGTGGAATGCTTCTTAGCATATTTCTCAATGTAATTTTATTTTTTGTGGCATGAATGTTCAGATCCTAAAGATTCAAGATAAAAGTTTAATATTGACATAAAAATAATAATACTTCAAGCATACTAATCAAGCAATTATGTCTTATCAAAATAACATAGCCAAAGAAAGCTGATCCCTACAAAATAATACAGTTTGTCCATGCTTCATTTTCATCACACAAGATGCTCTCATCTTTCACAACCCTGATGACAAGCCAAGCAATTGTTTCATACTTTAGTAATCTCAAACTTTTTTCAACTTTCACGCAATACATGAGCGTGAGCCATGGATATAGCACTATGGGCGGAATAAAATATGATGTGAGGTTGTGTGGAGAAGACAAAAAAGGAGAAAGTCTCACATTGACACGGCTAATCAACGGGCTAGGAAGATGCCCATCAATTGATGTCAATGCAAGGAGTAGGGATTGCCACGCAACGGATGCACTAGAGCTATAAATGTATGAAAGCTCAACAAAAGAAACTAAGTGGGTGTGCATCCAACTTGCTTGATCACGGAGACCTAGGGAATTTGAGGAAGCCCATTGTTGGAATATACAAGCCAAGTTCTATAATGAAAAATTCCCACTAGTATATGAAAGTGATAACATAGGAGACTCTCTATCATGAAGATCACGGTGCTACTTTGAAGCACAAGTGTGGAAAAAGGATAGTAGCATTGTCCCTTTTTATTTCTCCTTTTTTTACTTTTTTTTCTCTTTTTTTGGGCCTTCCTTTTTTTGGGGACAATGCTCTATTAATGATGATCATCACACTTCTATTTATTTACAACTCAATACTAGAACAAAAATATGACTCTATGTGAATGCCTCCGGCGGTGTACCGGGATATGCAATGAATCAAGAGTGACATGTACGAAAAATTATGAATGGTGGCTTTGCCACAAATACGATGTCAACTATATGATCATGCAAAGCAATATGACAATGACGGAGCGTGTCATAATAAAAGGAACGGTGAAAAGTTGCATGGCAATATATCTCGGAATGGCTATGGAAATGCCATGATAGGTAGGTATGGTGGCTGTTTTGAGGAAGATATAAGGAGGTTTATGTGTGATAGAGCTTATCGTATCACGGGGTTTGGATGCACTGGCGAAGTTTGCACCAACTCTCAAGGTGAGAAAGGGCAATGCATGGTACCGAAGAAGCTAGCAATGATAGAAGGTTGAGAGTGCGTATAATCCATGGACTCAACATTAGTCATAAATAACTCACATACTTATTGCAAAAATCTACAAGTCATCAAAAACCAAGCACTACGCGCATGCTCCTAGGGGGATAGATTGGTAGGAAAAGACCATCGCTCGTCCCCGACCGCCACTCATAAGGATGACAATCAAAGAACACCTCATGTTTCAAATTTATTACACAACGTTTACCATACGTGCATGCTACGGGACTTGCAAACTTTAACACAAGTATTTCTCAATTTCACAATTACTCAACTAGCACAACTTTAATATCACTATCTCCATATCTCAAAACAATCATCAAGTATCAAGCTTCTCCTAGTATTCAATGCACTTATATGGAAGTTTTTATTATATCCATCTTGGATGCCTATCATATTAGGATTAATTTCACAATTAAAGTAAATTACCATGTTGTTTAAGACTCTCAAAATAATATAAGTGAAGCATGAGAGATCAATAATTTCTATAAAATAAAACCACCACCGTGCTCTAAAAGATATAAGTGAAGCACTAGAGCAAAAACTATATAGCTGAAAAGATATAAGTGAAGCACATAGAGTATTCTAACAAATTCCGAATCATGTGTGTCTCTCTCAAAAGGTGTGTACAGCAAGGATGATTGTGGTAAACTAAAAAGCAAAGACTCAAATCATACAAGACGCTCCAAGCAAAACACATATCATGTGGTGAATAAAAATATAGCCCCAAGTAAAGTTACCGATAGATGAAGACGAAAGAGGGGATGCCTTCCGGGGCATCCCCAAGCTTAGGTTTTTGGTTGTCCTTGAATTTTACCTTGGGGTGCCTTGGGCATCCCCAAGATTAGGCTCTTGCCAATCCTTGTTCCATAATCCATCAAATCTTTACCCAAAACTTGAAAACTTCACAACACAAAACTTAACAGAAAATCTTGTGAGCTCCGTTAGCGAAAGAAAGCAAAACACCACTTCAAGGTACTGTAATGAACTCATTATTTATTTATATTTTTGTTAAACCTACTGTATTCCAACTTCTCTATGGTTTATAAACTCTTTTACTAGCCATAGATTCATCAAAATAAGCAAACAACACACACAAAACAGAATCTGTCAAAAACAGAACAGTCTGTAGTAATCTGTAAATAACGCAAACTTCTGGAACTCCAAAAATTCTACCAAAATAGGAAGACCTAGATAATTTGTTTATTGATCTACTCCAATTGGAATCAGTGTTTTATCACGTTCTGGTGATTTTCAAAAATTGTTTTCGTGAACAGAGAGTTTCTGGAATTTTCAGCAAGATCAAATAACTATCATCCAAGAAGATCCTATAGGTTTAACTTGGCACAAACACTAATTAAAACACAAAACCACATCTAACAAGAATCTAGATGGATTATTTATTCCTAAACAGAACCAAAAAGCAAAAAAGTTAAAATAAAATTGGGTTGCCTCCCAACAAGCGCTATCGTTTAACGCCCCTAGCTGGGCATAAAAGCAAGGATAGATCTAGGTATTGTCATCTTTGGTAGGCAATCCATAAGTGGCTCTCATAATAGATTCATAAGGTAATTTAATCTTCTTTCTAGGGAAGTGTTCCATGCCTTTCCTTCACGGAAATTGGAATCTAATATTCCCTTCCTTCATATCAATAATTGCACCAATCGTTCTAAGGAAAGGTCTACCAAGAATAGTAGGACATGAAGGATTGCAATCTATATCAAGAACAATAAAATCAACGGGCACATAATTCATATTTGCAACAATAAGAACGTCATTAATTCTTCCCGTAGGTTTCTTGATAGTGGAATCCGCAAGATGCAAATTTAAAGAACAATCATCAAATTCTCGGAAACCTAGCAAATCACACAAAGTTTTTGGGATCGTGGAAACACTAGCACCCAAATCACACAAAGCATAGCATTCATGATCTTTAATTTTAATTGTAGGTTCCCATTCATCATAAAGTTTTCTAGGGATAGAAACTTCCAACTCAAGTTTTTCTTCATAAGATTGCATCAAAGCATCAGCGATATGTTTAGTAAAGGCTTTATTTTGCCTATAAGCATGAGGAGAATTTAGCATGGATTGCAACAAGGAAATACAATCTATCAAAGAGCAATTATCATAATTAAATTCCTTGAAATCCAAGATGGTGGGTTCATTGCTATCTAAAGTTTTAACCTCTTCAATCCCACTTTTAACAATTTTTGCATCAAGATCTAAAAGCTCCTAATTTTTGGGACGCCTTCTAACTAAAGTTGACTCATCTCCAGTCCCATCATTATCAAGATTCATATTGCAAAACAAAGATTTAATAGGGGACACATCAATAACTTTTAGATCTTCATCTTTATTCTCATAAAAACTTTCCGGTTTGGCGGCCATCTTATTAACTAAGGTGGCCTGCTTATCCAAAATTTCAGCTATTAATTTTTCAAGATGAACAATCTGAGATTTCAAACCATAAAATTTCTTAGACATGTCATCAAGTTCTTTATTCATGTACTCCATAAAGCATTTTTGTTCCTTGAGCTCGTTTCTAAAGACATTATTATGCTCAAATTGTAAAGTCATAAAGCTTCTGACGTCGCTTTCAATCTCTTCCAACCTTTTAAGGTGAAGATCACCAAATCTAGGCAGGGCCATAAGGGCAACAAGCATCAAGAGGCAAGCGGAAAAGAGGTGAACGGAAAACAGGGCGAATAAAATGGCAAGGGTGAAGTGGGGGAGAGAAAAACGACAGGCAAATGGCAAATAATGTAATGCGAGGGATAAGAGTTTGTGATGGGTATTTGGTATGTCTTGACTTGTGCGTAGACTCCCGACAGCGGTGCGGTAAATCCTTCTTGCTACCTCTTGAGCACTGCGTTGGTTTTCCCTTGAAGAGGAAAGGGTGATGCAGCAAAGTAGCGTAAGTATTTCCCTCAGTTTTTGAGAACCAAGGTATCAATCCAGTAGGAGACCATGCTCAGGTCCCTCGCACCTACACAAACAAATAAGAACATTGCAACCAACGCGATAAAGGGGTTGTCAATCCCTTCACGGTCACTTGCAAAAGTGAGATCTGATAGAGATGATAAGATAATATTTTTGGTGTTTTTATGATAAAGATAAAAAGTAAAGATTGCAAAATAAACGGTAATAAAAATAGCTTGTTAACGGAAGATTAATATGATGGAAAATAGACCCGGGGACCATAGGTTTCACTAGTGGCTTCTCTCAAGATAGCATAAGTATTACGGTGGGTGAACAAATTACCGTCGAGCAATTGATAGAATTGAGCATAGTTATGAGAATATCTAGGTATGATCATGTATATAGGCATCACGTTCGTGACAAGTAGACCGACTCCTGCCTGCATCTACTACTATTGCTCCACACATCGACCGCTATCCAGCATGCATCTAGAGTATTAAGTTCATAATAACGGACTAACGCTTTAAGCAAGATGACATAATGTAGAGGGATAAACTCATGCAATATGATATAAACCCCATCTTTTTATCCTCGACAGCAACAATACAATACGTGTCGTTTCCCCTCATCCTTTGGGATCGAGCAATCGCAAGATTGAACCCAAAGCTAAGCACTTCTCCCATTGCAAGAAAGATTAATCTAGTAGGCCAAACCAAACTGATAATTCGAAGAGACTTGCAAAGATAACCAATCATACATAAAAGAATTCAGAGAAGATTCAAATATTGTTTATAGATAATCTTGATCATAAACCCACAATTCACCGGATCTCGACAAACACACCGCAAAAGAAGATTACATCGAATAGAACTCCAAGAGAATCGAGGAGAACTTTGTATTGAGATCCAAAGAGAGAGAAGAAGCCATCTAGCTAATAACTATGGACCAGAAAGTCTGAGGTGAACTACTCACACATCATCGGAGAGGCTAGTGTGTTGATGTAGAAGCCCTCCGTGATCAATGCCCCCTCCGGCAGAGCGCCGAAAAAGGCCCCAAGATGGGATCTCACGGGTACAGAAGGTTGCGGTGGTGGAAATAGGGTTTTGGCTCCTCTGCTGATGGTTTGGGGGTACGTAGGTATATATAGGAGGAAGAAGTAGGTCGGTGGAGCCACAAGGGGCCCACGAGGGTGGAGGGCGCGCCCAGGGGGGTAAGCGCGCCCCCCTGCCTCGTGGCCTCCTCGTTGATTGCTTGACGTCCACTCCAAGTCCTCTGGATCACGTTTGTTCCGAAAATCACGTTCCCGAAGGTTTCATTCTGTTTGAACTCCGTTTGATATTCTTTTTCTGCGAAACACTAAAATAGGCAAAAAAAACAGCAATTTGGGCTGGGCCTCCGGTTAATAGGTTAGTCCCAAAAATAATATCAAAGTGTATAATAAAGCTCATTAAACATCCAAAACGGAATATATAATAGCACGCAATAATCAAAAATTATAGATACGTTGGAGACGTATCAAGATGGAAGAAAGATAAAGGAACCACATGAAATCATGAATTCTGTGGTGACTTTAGCTGAAGAATGGAGGTCGGTCCATACAAAGAGTTTAGCAGAGAGCAAGCCAAAGATCAGAATGAAGTGGGAACCCCCTGAAGAAGGATGGATTAAGGCAAATTCGGATGGAGTGCTTACAAAGCTGTGTATATCCTCAAGCAACAACTCGAGCTACAACCACGCCAGTCTACAACAACCTCCACACGGGATTTATACCCAGGCCAGCATGTCCACGATCCCCACGCTTCCACCTGTGCGAGCCCACGATCAGGTCCACCACGCCGCGTCCACCACGCCGCTCATACGCGACGCATCACGGCAAGCTCACCCCGATCGCCTCGCTCTCCCGACCAAGTCGTCAACCGACCACGCCTACTACGACGCGTCCCGGTGTATATGCACACGCGCCCAAAACACTACCCACACGCACACAACACCTACGCCACGGAGCCGGCGCGCCCGACTTCGCCCGACGCGAGCCGATGCACCCGGCGGACGCCGCCATCACGGGCATGGCTTGCTTGCTAACATTCACGCCCAAGCCATGCCCCTAGCACATGTCGAGCTCGTCGTCGGCGTCGCGCCATAACCGTCGCGCGGCGCGCTGCGGCCTCCGCCGTGCAGCACCCCATGTCCCGCGCTCGAGCTCGTGTACACGACATATGCGTCTGCGGTCGCCACGGCCCGAAGTCCAGCGCCACGACGCGGTCGATCCTCCGCTGCCTTCGTGTTCTTCCTCGGCGATCGCCGCCGAAGCTTCTTCTCCACAGGCCATGTCGAGCTCCTCGGCGACGCCGCTGAAGCTCCTCCATGACGCGACGCCAGACGCCCGGCTCGCGCACACGATCACGCAATAGCGTGATCGACGCGGCCGCTCCCTGCGCTCCATTGACGCGTTCTCCTCCGGTGATCCAGACGCCAAGACGCTGCGCCATGGGTCTCGACGCTTCGACGCGTCCAATGCGCACCCATAACACGCACCGGTCGCGCCCGGCTCGCCGCCGCGCTTATTGTCCTGCACCGCTGCGCCCGCAACCGCAGCGCAACGCCTCCACGGTCATCGCGCCGAGCCGCCGCGACCTCTGCGCCACCACGCATGTCCTCTGCGACCTCCTCGTCTCCGCGACCGCCGTGCTAGCCTCGAGCACGACATCACACCGCACGGCCGTGGACTCGCCGTGTGTCAAGGTCGCCACGCGCTCCCCGCGCGCCATGGCCTCCATGTCCGCCGTGGTCGCCACATGTGTAGCGGACGCCGCCGCGCGCCACGGCCGCCCCTCGAACCTTGTGGCTCTGATACCAATTGTTGTTGCCAAACGGCAACCCTAGCTACCTCTCCCTCTCCTCACTCGCTCGAACAAGAAAGAAGAAAGGAGATGAACACAGTGGACACAAGTTTTCTGGCTGGCGACGAACGCCGCCACGGGTGCACGAACGCCCGAATCTTTTTTCTCTTTGCAATGCCTACATGGTGCTCAACTTCAGTACAAACACACACCCACAACAGCAGCTTTGTAGTCCTACAGCAAACGCAACGCCCACGTTTTTCCAGCTAGCTATCCGTTGCATGCAAACGATCAGCCCGGCCATGCACGCTACACGCGCTTGACGCGGCCATCTCCATCGGCCGCTGCTAACAACCTGCTAAACACCGCAACTAATACATGCATGCATGCCCATCTAGCTAGCTCACGTGCTGACCACCACGCCACGCATACCACGAGCACACACGCACACCCATGCACACAGATCACACACACGAGCACATACTCATGCGTGGCTTATTCTTAACATTCTCCCCTTTAAGACACGACCTCGCCGCCCATCCTGACAGGACTCCGGCCTCTCGTCGATCGCCACGGAGAACGCTTCTTCATCTCCGGCGACACACGCCGCAGCTTCTCTTCTGGGCGCACTAACGCCTTGATTCCTCGAGCTCGAACTCGACTCGCACTGCCATTACAACGCACACGGGTGTTTTATACCCGAGGACGCGCCGGCATGCACCCACGTCCCAGCCCACGCCGGCGCGCCCCGCCCGCTTCGCCCGCGCCCCCGACATGCACGCACACGCCTGGCGCGGCGAGCCCGCGATGGACCAGCTCAACGCGCAAGACACCCCCGCCGCCAATGGCTACCCTACACCATGGTCCCGCTGCGCCGACACGCCCGGCAAGACGCCCATACACGCTGACACATCCGACACGAAGCGTTGCGGCTCTGTACACGCGCGCCTCCATAAATCATCGCCCGAAACCGCCACGACGTGCTCGCCGCGCCGTCGTCGTCGTTGAAGCCTCCACCACGCAGGTCCTCCGCAGCCTACTCACCGTGCCGCCGCAGCCACCGCGGCCTCCTCGCCACGCCGCGCACCTCCATAGGCCGACACACGGCCCGGAGCATCGCGCAGCCGCCGGCGAACTCCGTCACCGCCGGCACGCCTCCGGCAAGAAGAACGACGCCCAAGATGAACCAGCTCAAGATACCAATTGTTGGAACCGTGGCTATGCCCTAGCTCTTGCGCTAGTCTACCTCTATCTCTCTGTCACTTTGCTCTAGCACAAACTGAACCAAGGAAGAAGACATCAGACAGAAAGAGAGGGCACGGTGGTGTTCTGGCGATTTAACGCCCCCGCAACAACGGCTGTGTATATCCTCAAGCAACAACTCGAGCTACAACCACGCCAGTCTACAACAACCTCCACACGGGATTTATACCCAGGCCAGCATGTCCACGATCCCCACGCTTCCACATGCGAGCCCACGATCAGGTCCGCAGCCGCGTCCACCACGCAGCTCATACGCACGTACCGCGGCAAACTCACCCTGATCGCCTCGCTCTCCCCGGACCAAGTCGTCAACTGACTACGCCTACTACGACGCGTCCCAGTGTATATGCACACGCGCGCCCAAAACACTACCCACACACGCACACAACACCTACGCCACGGAGCTGGCCGCGCCCGACTCGCCCGACGCGAGCCCGTGCACCCGACGCGGACGCCACCATCACGGGCATGGCTTGCTGCTAACAAAAGTAACGTGGGTAAGTAGGAGTGCAAATTCTGTCGCCGATAGGCTAGCGAAATTAGGCTTGAGTGAAGGACTTAGCAAAGTTTGGTTTTCTTTTCCTCCTGATGTTATTCTGGAGATTGTTTCGCATTTAAATTCCCAGCTACGTTTAAGTAATAAAGTGGCGGCATCGATCCTAAAAAACATAAGAAATAGTTACCGGCCCCAGTTTATAGGCCAAAGGTAGGGCAGGGCATCCGAGCCACTCTTTCAGGCGCTCTTTTTCTTTTCTTTTTTAAGCGAGCTCTTGACATGAAGGATAACCACATGGCTTCTCCTGTTGCTGCTCCTGGCCATGGCCATGTGGGGCTTTGGAACCGCCGAATAGGGGAAAATTGCAGGAGTCTGGAGCCTGTGGGGAGGCTCTTCTGGTCTTGGGGAGCTCTCGTATGTGTCGTGGGCGAAATGATGTCTGCTTTGCTTCGCCTGATAAAAGCGTGTGAGGGCTTTGCTTCTCTTGGGCTTTGCCCCCACCACCTTGACGATTTGAGAGCATCTCCAGCAGCCCCCCACCCAACCCAACAGGTCCTTCCTGGACGATTTTTTCGTGCCGGCGTCCAAAAATCAGCCCAGTCACGTCTTCAGGAGCCCTTTTTCGCCGGTTTGGGCCGAAACTGGCGCCGGCGGACCCAGGCCGAACCCGGCGCGCTGGGGGGCGCCCGGGGGCGCCGGGGCGAGCGTTTTTTGCGTGAAAGAGGATGGGCCCGTCCAATCAGCGAGACGCCGCTTCGTCGCCCTCATCGGCTCGGTTCCCGCGGGAGTCAATGTGAAGGCTGCTGCGCTGCCGCGCCGGTCAGCCTCCATTGATGCCTCACGGACGACGCAATGAACGCGGGCGCGCCTGCTCTACGAGGCCGAGTACCCGGCGCCCCGGGACATGCGAGAGACTGGCCTGGTCCCGGTGAAGCCGGAGCACGTCGAGATGGCGGCCCCCGACGACGAGTCCGCCCTCAAGTGGGCGAAGGAGGACTATGTCCGGGAGCAGGTACGCCGTCAGCATCGGGCATACGCGGAGCTCAGTGCCGGCCATGGGCGCGAGGTGCGTGGCGTCATCGCCCTCGGCAATGACCAGAGGAGGGCGAGGTCGGCCGTCAACGCGCCACCGCGGGCGACTTCGCCAGCCGCCGAGGATAGCGCCGGCCCAAGTCAGCCGCATGACGACGACGATGGCGACGGCGGCGACTACACCCGCTTCTACAGGCTTCTCGGCATATAGAAGACGGCGACGGCGGCAGGTGATGGCGGCTAGGCATAGTTTGGCGTAGTTTAGACGTAGTTCGGGCATAGTTTGCAAGTTTTAATGTTTTTTGTACAAATTTCAATGAAGTTTCGCCGAGTTCGTGCAAAAATCACCGAGTTTGCATACATTTGTACCGAACATCGCCGAACCCGGGGCGACCTGTGGGCCGACGACTGGAAACAAAGTCGCCCCCACGTGCCAATCTAGCGCCGGCTCACTCCAGGCAGCTCTTTTTCGGCGTCCTGAGAGGCCGAACGGCTGGAGATGCTCTGACAAGCCAGGGGGAGCCGGCCCTCGAAGCTCATCATGGCTGGCTTGTTTGAGCCGGCGTGCTTGTTCCGGCAAGTCATACTCTGTTCGTAAATACAAGTCTTTTTAAAGGTTCTAATATAGTACATACAAAGTAAAATTAGTAAATCTACATTCTAAATTAGGTCTATATATATTCGTATGTAGTTCATATTGAAATCTCTAGGAAAACTTATACTCCCTTCGTCCCAAAATTCTTGTCTTAGATTTGTCTAAATACGAACATCCGTATTTAGACAAATCTAAGACAAAAATTTTGCGACGGAGGGAATATTTAAAAACGGAGAGTATAAAAGAGAAGGTACAATCAGCGACTGCAGTCCAGTCCATCTTCTACCCAAGCCTGGATTATCCAAGAAAAATGCAATGACGAAACCAAACCGCAGCATCTCCTCATGCTAGCTTTCCTACCTTACAGTTACAGGGGTGCAGTTCATTTCAGTTTTAGGCGACCATGACAATCGGAAGATGTAGCACATCCATCTGCAAATAATCTAGCATCCCAGACACATTCTTCAGGGTATCAGCAGATAGGACATAAGAGGCTAACAGGGCTGACTTCAGTACGGCCTCACTTTCCTGTGTACAAAGGTCTTCTTTTCTCTGCAAATGCAGCTAGACCTTCAAGGCGATCCTGAGTGTGCAGAACTTGCTCGTAGCACTCTTCTTCGACAGCCAACGCAGAGGACAGGTCTACCTCCATCCCTTCGTTGATGGCCTTCTTGGCCATCCTTATCGCTAACGGACCCTGAAAGAAAGAACTATTATCAGAACATCTAGAATACCGCTGTACTCGTAGAATTAAATTCAAGCAAGTTTGTTATTGCAGACAGAACTGGAAACTGCATTTCCAAGGAATGCAGATGGTCACAAATTTGCAAAAAAAGAACTGTGCCACAATCATATCAAATGAAGCACACAATATGCTCAGAAAAAGTCTGACTTTCTGATTTATCTCCCGGGCAAGTTCAAGAGCCTTTTGATAAGCCTCGCCACCAGGAACACAGTAGTTCACTACTCCTGCATGCAAACATACATGTCATGCTGATTCTTCTAAAATGTGTTACTAAAAGCTTAATTAAGTAACAAGAAGTCATAACAATAGAAAGAAACCATAACAAGTTTAGCCTTACCAATATTTACAGCCTCTGTCGCATCAAATCTACGACCAGTGAATATCAATTCCTTTGCTCTGGATCTTCCAACAATCCTAGGAAGACGCTGTGTTCCTCCAGCTCTATATATTGTAAGAGGTGGATGTTAACAGCTGAAGCACATGATTTCACTCTGGGGATTCCAGCAATTTGCAAACCAATTCAACTATGATATGCTACTTTTACGCAAAAAAAAACCCTATGATATGCTACTTCAAGTACAATAAGCCCAATAACAGCCTGCATCTTTTAGCTACAAGCTTAAAATCACAAATGATATTCCCCACCTTATTTTGATGTATGGACTGATGCACAAGACTACCAGAGTGAGCGAATCGCATAATAAATGAAAAGGTTTGGGCAGTACTTCATTATTATTCAAGATAACATCAACAATACATGCAGGATTTACTTACAAAAGTAAAGTGCCATCCTGGATACATACCCAGGAATAATAGCAAGGCCGGTCTCTGGCAAGCTAAATGTCGCATTCACCCCTGCAAAACATATTGAAGAAACATATTCAATTGTTTGAAAGGAAGGGGAGAAACTGGATTTCATAAAATGTAATTTTTTTCAGGGGATTATAAGACGTATGAAATTTTATCACTACAGGATAAAACTAATACCACATATACGAAGATCACATGAAAGAGCCAACTCTAGCCCACCGCCAAAAGCAGCTCCTTCAACAACAGCTATTGTAGGAATGGGGAGTGCCTGTTCACACAGGCAAAACTTTGCAAGTATTATGAACATACCAGATAATGACATGCACAATGAGGCTTTAAGAACCATTATATAGCACTGTATAATAAGGAAGATGAGCATGCATATAACTTGAACTGTGATATGCATGGTTTTCTCTCATCACCAAATGGCATAATGGTTAACTAAATACTGGATGCAACATAACATATGATATATTAAACCGTTGCATCAAGATACAAACCTCAAAGGATGAGAATGTAGCTCTCAAGGAATTAACAAATTCCCGAACTTCACAAGGGCCCATTAACCTCCTTTCCTGTCAACATACCACCAGGACAACACAAAGAGAAGGATAGATCAAGAAACTTGGCATTCACCATTTTGTATGCAACGAATCTGATAATGTTAAGTTACTGCTTTGCTAAATCTAAGCCATACGGAATTTTCATATGCCTAAGCCGTCCGATGTCTCTGCATTAGATTCACGCAGGGGTGGAGGTTATTATTAGATCAGACAGCTAGCCCGCATATGAAAATCTAAGTTGACTCAGATGTAGATGAATCCTTTTAGTTATATAACCGGCATGAAGATCATCCATGCCACAAAATTAATATCCAGTTTCAAGGTTCAAACGAACTGCTTGAGAAAGCAAATAGCAGCAAAACAACAATTTTATTAGTTGGTATCATAGTGATAAGCAGTGTTCCTGTAATCCACCTGATTAAACACATTTGCATTTTTCTTTATAAGTAGAGCCTGATCTTAGCCTCGTAATTTATCAATTTATTTCTTACACAAGGTGCAAACCTGATGAATGTTTTGGCATTATCTCAATTGACATTCCTTGAGAAACTAGCTCATCCATATATTGTTTGAACCCAACAAGGGCATGTCTTATTTCTTGAATCAGTTAGCTCTTGATTAACCTCGGAGTATGAGCCAATAATTCTATAGCATTATTCACCACTGTACCAATGTGGCAATCTCACACACCTATTTGCTAACCAATCTTGCCAGCTACCCTATCATTTAAATTTTGAACAGGTACTTAAACATACTTATTTCACTACAGAACAACCTAAAATGAAATTAAGTAGTGGACCACTCCATCTTAGACTCTCTCGATTTCCTCAACAGGAATCAAAATCAGCTGACGAAATGACTAGAGCACAAATTCATCAAGCTTGCAGCATAGGAGTGGTGGAGGTGGCACCTTGAGGTCAGCGCCCGCGCAGAAGACCTTGGGCACGGAGCTCGCCACCAACACGACGTTGGCCGTCGGGTCGGCCTTCACCTTGTCCATGGCGCTCCGCAGCCCCTTGAGCATCTCCTTCCCGATGGCGTTCCTGGCCTCCGGCCGCTCCAGCCTGAGCTCCACGATCCCTGAAGCCAACCACAGCCTGAGAACACAGATTCCACAAGCCCCAAGGAACCAGGTGCGATGGTCAAGTGACGGACCGGAGTCGGGCGCGGAGAGCTTGTGGAGGCGGACGGGCTCCGGCTGGGAGAGGATCTGGAGGGCACGGGCGAAGAGGACGCTGTGGGGGGACGAGGAGGCGCCGCTCGGCGGCGCGCGGCGGGCGGCGAGGTGGCCGGAGACGGCGAGGAGGCCCCGTAGGCTGCGCATAGTGGAGAGTCGGGCGAGAGTGGGAGACTGGTGCTGGGCGGAGGAAAGAGCAGAGGCAGCGTCAGCAACCGACGCGCTTGGATAGACATTACTACCCTCGTGGCAGTCAGTAGCACGCGCGTGAGGAGACGGCCAAATGCCCCCGACTCTTCCCACGTCGCTGTCGTGAGAGATAGACCGCTGGCGACGTGACCAGCCGGAAACCACGCCGCGGCGCCGTCGGCCAGTCACCCGGAGAGCGCCCGTACGCCGCCGATAAAAGGCACGCAGATGCTGGGACAAGAGAAGAAAGAGAGGCCCGTCGTGGGCGTCGGCCCGCCTTAGATTGGCCCAGTGGCCCGGTCTTGCTAAGATGAAGAACGGAATAACCAGCCAGGCCCACGGTAAAATATCCATTCACCATTATCACGGGGTGACCGGAGTAACCAATCATGGCACATCAACACTGTTCTCTTGCGCATCTGAAAAAGGAAAAAAAAACTGTTCTACTGTGTACACAATGACACTACTCTCCAGTGTACACGGGCTCCCTCTTCTCAGCGAATGCAGCCAGGCCCTCGAGGCGATCCTGCGTGTGCAGCAGCTGCTCGTAGCATTCCCCTTCGACAGACAACACGGAGCGCATGTCTGCTACCTCCATCCCTCGGTCGATGGCCTTCTTGGCCATTCTTACCCCCAGAGGGCCCTGCGATAAAGAACCGACTTCAGCACACCTACAACGATGGATCTTATACACAGCCATGTTGCACGGCATACAAAATGATCGAACACAACTCTACCCTCATGATATGCTTATACTGAATTTTGGACTTCATATACTGGAACCGATAGCATGCTCTCGCAGTCTCGCTGATAATATTTTCTATGAATGTTCAAAACTGAAAATGGTTCTTACTTTCTTCGCTATCTCACGGGCGAGTTCAAGAGCCTTGCCGTGAGCCTTCCCTGCTGGAACGCAGTAGTTTGCCAGTCCTGGGGCGCAGAGATGCATTTTAAGTGTTCTTTGAAGAACTGATGATGGTGGGAGGAAAACACGATGAGGCTAGTGTTACCCATCAAGACGGCTTCAGTTGCGTCGCATCTGCGGCCTGTGAATATCAGCTCCTTCGCTCTGGACCTTCCGATGATCCTTGGAAGACGCTGTGTGCCCCCGGCTCTGCATAGTACAGCAAGCAAAGGGAGGTTATCCATTGACTGAAGAACATTATTTAAGCTAGTTTTGGAGTATTAGTTTTGGTAAAAGAAAGCAGATATACTTACGGCAGTTAAATGCATGCAGCCAGTTTTCATCATAATTACAGATGCCGTTTTTATTCCACTAGAAAATGAATTTGGCACACATGCCTCGTCGTTGAGATAGCAACTGATATTATTAAGGATTGTCCTGTTATTTAAATTATTCCAATATGCAAGTATGAAAAAGAAAAATTCAAGACCCCTTATCAGATGCGGATTCCTAATTCCAAAGCAGGTAGGAGGTAGGACTCCTCTTTCTGAATCCTAACAGGATTCGATTAGAGTCGCCTTCCTCGGCAAAGCACGAACGATTCAAAGGAGAAAAGCATATCACTTTCAGGGCATCTTTATAACTTTTCAACCGATTTATTATCGAAAGCAGAGCATTGTGTGTCTGTGTTGGCCACTTGGCCACATACCCAGGAATAATAGCAAGGCCTGTCTCTGGCAGTCCAAGGGTTGCATTTTCTCCTGCGAATCAGTAGGAAGACATGCATTCAAACATTCAAAGAACTGCAGCAAGATTATGTTCGATAAGGTGAAAATGTTTAGCATATACTGATTATTAAAGGCAGCACCACATATACGCAGATCACATGACAGAGCAAGTTCTAGCCCACCACCCAAAGCAGCTCCTTCAATGACGGCAATTGTTGGAATGGAGAGTGCCTATTCAAACAAGCCGCTGGTAAGAGATATGATGTAAGAACAACTTAACATATAGAACAACCAATGACATATGATAAGAGAGATGAGACATGCCCATACTTCGCATACAATGTACTCCCTCCAATCCATATTTATGTCACTGGTTTAGTACAAAGTTGGTAGTTAAATGTGTAATCATTACTTATGTTGTTGATATACAATTATATGTGGAGGCAAAAGGGCATGCTTAAGGTATGGATCCAGGTACAAACCTCAAAGTATGAGAACGTAGACCTTAAGGAATTAGCATATTCTTTAACCTGTGAAGAGCTCATGTGCCTCCTTTCCTGAGTAAAGAAATGCTCCAAGATATTATCCATGTGAAATATATGCAACAAATCTATATTGCAGAAATACAAATTACATAATACAAGTGTCACATGGTCTCAATATTCGTCATAGTACGGTAAAGGACAAAGTTGATGTTTCAAATTCTTTAACTGATCTGAAGACCAAAACTTATGTGACACTGGCAACTCAGAGCATGCTAGTTATGATAGGTCAAATAAATTGGTTGAGAAATCAGTATCAACTGTCCTGCGCAACGATGAAATCTCATCAACTGCTACCCAACTGATTAGGGCCATGCTGAAAATGCCTCTAATCATGCATCTGATAATTCATAGCTGCTCCTCTTTAAGCCACACCGTCGACTAGCCATTGACCCCACTACCTTTATGTCCTTCCTAGCAAAATAGCAAGATTATCTTTCTTGTCTCGTACTTAGATATTCTTCTAGATGCCAGCTCTTTTCATATTCTCTCCCAGCCACGAGTCTCTGTTTTTGACAACCCACCTATTTTATTACTATAGCATCTTCAGTTTCTTCGTGACACAGATTTTTAATATTTATATTCCTTTTCAGCTATGCACATCACCAGTCTATTTCTACGAAAACTTTACACAAGAGCTGCTAATGAATTTTATCATCCGGACACGGAATCAGCACATCCACCTCAGGTGTTCTCGAGTACTCGGTGTTCTCACATGTATCGTACTCAGACATGAACACTCACACAATCCCCTGTGGTGTCAATCTAAAATAACCACTGCCTCACCAGGCTGAGGAAGATCAGACCTTGAGATCGGCGCCTGCGCAGAAGACTCCCGGTACGGAACTCGCAACAAGGACGACCTTGGCCGTCGCGTCGGCCTCAATCTTGTGGATCGCGCCCCGCAGCCTTGTCATCAACTCCCAACTGATGGCGTTCTTCACCTCTGGCCGCTCCAGCGTCAGCTCCAGGATCCCTGCTCCCAACCAGAATTTAGGGCCACCAGAAGTGGAGACTTTAGGTCAATTTGTCTCGGAGGGGGTGAGGGTCTTAAAGAAGACGGTGAGGTAGGGGGGAGGGGGGGGGGTCAGATTCAGCGATCACGGACCGGTGTCGGGGGCCGAGAGTTTCTTGAGGCGCATAGGCTCCCGCTGGGCTAGGGTTTGGAGCGTGCGCACGGGGAGGGAGTGGTGACCAGGAGCCGCTGGAGCTTGGCGCCCGGCGAGGTGTCCGGAGACGGCGGCGAGGAAGCTCCGCGGGCTGCGCATTCTGGATGCGCGAGGTGGATAGTGACAGGAGCAGTTAAATGCGATGCTGTCTGTTCTGTCAGCCCATCTGAGCTCGAGAACGGAGCAGCACTTTGGCTCGTCAGTGTGATCCAGAAATAAAAGAAGGATGGATGGCTGAGCCTCCTCATAGCTTAGTGATTCTGGGCCGTTGGATGCGATCTCTTGATGCGTTTTCGTTCGTTGGATCGAGAGGTGGAGGAATCTGGACCGTCGGATTCGGAAGAAACACTGCTGAAATGAATAGTAATGTCAACATAATGTAAATATCATGCCCCCACCGGGGCATTTCAGTAATTTCACGTGATGGGGGTATAAAAGGGGGCCGCTATTTGACCCAGACCTAGCCGCTTCCTCCCTCGCTCGCCTCCGTGGTGCCCTAGCCGATGCCTTCCTCCTCCCACACCCCCGCCTCCCTCTCCTCTTCCTCTCCCTCTAGCGCCGCCAAGGCCTCCTTTCCTCCTCTCGCCCCTAGCGCCGCCACCATCGCCTCCTTCCCCGCCGCCCGGCCTCCTCACGTTCCCTCCTTCCACCTCCAATCTGGCGCCGCCTAAACCCTAATGCCCTGCCCGGCCCGGCCCCACGGGAGGAAGAGGAGTTCTGAGGCGAGGCGAGTCAGCGGCGGCAGATATGGCACGCGGCGCAGCGGCGTGGCCTGGGGTCGGCGGCCATGCTTCGTCGTCTCCGCCATCGCTCGGCGCCTCACGTTCCCTCCTTCCACCCTCCGATCTGGCGCCGCCCAAACCCTAATGCCCCGCCTACCGGCCTCCCACGGGAGGAAGGAGGAGTTGAGGCGAGGCAAAGGCGGCATATATGGCACGGGCGCGGCGGCGTGGCTCTGTGGGTCGGCGCCATGGCTTCGTCGTCTCCGCCATCGCTTGGCGCCGATGCTCTGGGCCGTGCCGCCAAGACATCATGAGGTGGAATGCGACCCATTCCCCCGCCGTCCCCTCGGCCCAGGCTACCCCTAGCGCCACGGTCGCTATGCCCCTGTCGTCTCCTCAACAGGAGGAAGAGCGAGGCCACAAACGTATCTGGAGATTGAATCGGGCTCCAATGGCTCCTGTGCGGCATGATGCCTGTTAAGGTGATCTTTTTGTACATCTGTTCTTCCTCTGTCCTAGGTTCTCCATGCTTCCAGATTTTGATTTTGCCTTCAATTTTGACGCAGGGTGGTTGCTATCTCAGATATCTCCTCGTTCCTCTTCGTGTGTTGCTAGGTGAGCTTCTTCTCCTCTAATCTTGTGTGCTGCGGTCTTCCTTGAGGAGCGGGATTAGCGATTTTTGTTTTCTTCTTGTGGGAGAGATTCTCAGGTTTAGCTAGGTTTCAAAGAAGAGATTTTTTTCTTTATCTTTCTTGTTTGCTTGTACCTTCATCGCCAAGGAAAGCCTTGGATCTAGCTAATATTTTACAAAGTACATGCTTCCTGCCTTGTTTGGTTGGTTGGCCATATTCTGACCTATGTCTGTGTATGCATAGATGTGCTAGGTAAGATATATTTGTATGTATATACGTGTGTGTTTTATTTGCTTTGGCTGAAGATATACTGATTTTGCCCCAAACGAAATCATGCATATTGCAATTTGCTTGATTCCCACTTGTGGTACTGTTAAGCATGGTTTATTTTTTTCAGAAGCCTATATGTGATGTGTACTTGTGTTGGTGCCTTTACAGAAGATCCATTATGCCTTCCTCTCGGTAACAACAACAAGCTTTTATTTATACTCTGAAACATGGTGTGGATGCTGCCAATATAATGTATTTGGCAATTTTACCTTCTCTTCTTTTATAATTTTACCATGTTCGTACAGAGTGACGCTTTATGTTTCAAATGCTCTAATACTTCCATGTTACAGATATCCGTGGAGCTTAATTATGTATATCTCTCATTGTAAGTTAATTTTGCCCATGGACCTTTTGTCACACATCTACTTTCTGCTGACATGAATAATGGAGTTCTGATGTTGATGTGATGATGTCAAGGATTATAGCTATGTTCACATATCTGTAGTGCTTGGAATTGTTGATAAATTGATATGTACCATAAATATTGGATGGCCAATAAAGCAGGGCACACGATGATTATAAATTTTATAGCTTGTGTATAGAATGGTAATGTTAAACTTTCATTTCTTAGGATATTATAGTTGATTTAGTCTATTTGTGCTTGTCGTTCGTGTTGGTCTGCAGATTGTAAATGAGTGAATCTGTTTATTGCCTTCTTATTGGTAGTGGCAAAGAGTACTATTCCCTGCTTGGATTTTTGTGGTCTCCTTTTCTTCCTTGCTTGTTTTATATGTTGTTTCTTTTTGGCCTTTGTCATACCAATGACCTACTATTTTGTTTGTTTGTCCTGCTTGCAGGTGTGTGTTGTTGAGGCTATCAAACAAGCCAATGGCGTTGCATAAATGGTTTGTGAAGATTGTCATTGGAGTCTAGCTGGGATAGTAGGCTGTCAAAAAGATGTGGTGCTGCAGTCTACGTTTAGGGAGGCTCACAAGGAGACCATAGACCATAGAGCAGCAGATTGTCTGCAATGATGGCATCAAGCCCAAATACAACATGCTCTTTTAGTTAGAAGTTAGCATTATGGCCATATGTTTCTATTGGTTGAGTGGGCTGGACCATTTTTGCTGCCTTTGATCGTACTCATTGGATAGTTTTGTACTTTTGTCAGGTCATATGTACTGATCTGTACATGGTTCTTTTTAAATTCAGGGCCTTACACCATTGTCGTTCCCCAGGACTCGGAAGGAGGATGGCCGCCCGTGAACAAAGAGGAGGTTGAGACATCTGCTGTGCCTGCTGCAGCGACCATGACTACTACATCAAAAGAAAGGTACTACTGCATCAACTCAGGCCGCCCTGAACAACCATTAGATAATGATGCATTGTTTCGCCGTGTTAATTTAATTGGTAGCAGTGATTGATAAGCTGAGCCAGCCATGACTGTTGTGGCAAGAGAGTTTCAGATTTTTTTGGTAGAGGCAAGGGAGAGCCCATAGGCTTTGTGTTCTGTGGAGGAACATCCTTTCAGAATTCAGTGAACACCATTTTTTATTTTTGATCATTTTCTATGTGATTTACTTTTGCCATGTTTGTATGCCATGCAAATTTCTTAAGTAGTAGTTTGGTGGAAGATGCATTTGTATTACTAATGTTGAGCTGGGTATTACATTTTCTTTCAAGGGAACAGACTAAACTAAGCTGCAATTTTACATGTAAATATAAAAAAACATATTATGTCTCTTATGTGGTCTCGGAGCACTTTTACCTTCATTTTGAAAATGCCTTTGTCTTTATATGTGATGTATAAAAGGAATACATGAAGGCACAAGCAATAAAGAGATACATTACCGATATCACATGAGAGACATAATTAGATTTTTTGAAGTATAAACAGAAGATAAAGTTCATATCACTTTTTCAGCCCCACTCAAAGCCTGAGCGATCTATAATTTTACACTATACACATCCCCAAAATCTCGAAAGAAATGGATGGCAGTATCTCTTAAATTGCAAGCCTAATGCTAGAAAAAATGGACTTATATGATTTTTTTTTTCAACTTCTCCAGGTTGACCGGCCGGTGCCGCGCGAATCTGGTTCGACGAGGTCGTTGGCGACCTCCTGCGGTAGCGGGATAACGGGATCAGCTCCGGGAGGTCCGGGGCACGCTGCTGCCGCTCATGCAGTAGAATGGCGGCCGCAGCGGCGATGCAAAAGTTCTTCGTCCACTTCCACGACCCCAAAGACAGTACGCCTCCATCTCATCTAATGCTTAATTGTTTTGCTTCTTTTCATCAAGATCAGGGCTCTTATGGTTTGCTTATGGACCCTAGCGTTGTGTTGCACTGGGGTAGAATGCCTCTAAGAAGGTGTTTTGAACCTCTATGAATGCTTCTTTTTATCTTGTATATTATCTGTAGTCGGTAATGCGGATGAGTACTCTAAACATGTACTATCCGGCAGACTGTACCTGTCCAAAATTGTTGTTATGTGTTTATTGTAAGATATAGTAAATGTTAATCGTTAGATTCAATATGATGCTAATTCCCCTGTGCCTGACACTTGATTATGTTATTAAAGAAATAGACATCATGAGTGGATTTCCTTTTACCTGAACACTTGCCGAATTCAGTGCTCAGAGAAGTCTGCTATGCCAACTTGTGGGTTCAGAACTTGAGATCCTTGTTATCAGATCGTGTCACTCTTTCCAGTCCAAAACTGATGAGCTCTGAAAAACGGTATATCTCTGCAGTCTCCTGTTCCTAGCACTACTCATTTATGAAACAATTCATTTCCTATACTGCATTTAAATATCTAGCATTTGCACACAATTTGTATTAGTAATTCGTGGCTTTTATATAATAAGGTGAAACCTACTCTTGCAGGCTCCTGATTGTGTGTGTATATTTCGTAGCTTCAGAATTATTTTATTTTTCGCCTTATGGCATCAAGATGCAGCTGCTCATATGATTTCATAGTTCGGCAAGTACCACAAAATTTGTGGTTTACTGCTTACATACAAAATCATCGTGTTAGTACTTAGTACTGAAGTTAATTTCTACATTGTTATTAGAGTTGCCTTGATGTTTCCTGTACTATAAAGATCTATCTATACTCTATTTTTTAACCATCTAAAACTGTAGTCATTTATACTCCAAGCAGCAACAGTATATGTTGTTGTCGGTTTGCTGATTCATATTTATCTCTCCCACCTTATTTTTATGTGTCTGCTCAGATTGCACAAGAAGCTGACATGTAAATGTAGATTGTGTAGCTTTATGGGCATGCATCAGAT
Source organism: Aegilops bicornis (assembly GCA_021605145.1). NCBI lineage: Eukaryota > Viridiplantae > Streptophyta > Magnoliopsida > Poales > Poaceae > Aegilops > Aegilops bicornis. The sequence continues at coordinate 477,658,952 of CM038674.1, read as the reverse complement.
TCATATTATAATAAAGTTTTGCCTTCATACTATAAATCCATTAATTGGAGCTATATATCATATGCCGTACCATTTAGTCTGGTTCATGAGTAAAATGTTGTTTCAATAAATTTAAGATCATTCTTTGTTTGCTTGCTGTTTGCTAGCACTAATGCTGATGTATGAACAAATATAGAGCTTCAGAAGAAAACAAAGTATAGTTCATACTTTTAATCATTTATGTCCATATCATGTGATACTAATGTATGAACTTGATATGGTTTGGTTTAAACGATATAAAATAAAAGAATATACATTCTGGAAATTAAATAAACCCTACAAATCAAATTAGGAAACTATTGTTACTGGCAAAATGAATTTATAGAATTAGGGATTTGCAAGGCTTTTGTTTGCGGCTGGAAATACTTTCACTAAGCGCTATATGAGTATTTTGATTTTTGTACATTTCCTGATATTTTTAAGAATTTGCGATCATCAATTTAAAGTCAATTATTAATTTGTGTGGTTCATTAAATAGTCAAGATAACACACGGAGGCCCATTCGTCTTTGGGCCAGCAGCCTTCTCGCCAACTAAGGCATTTCTACTTGGTCCTTTTTTTTAGCCTGCTGCAGGGACCAAACACTATACCTTCTTCTTCGGTGAGCTCTTCTTCTCTTGCCTTTCTCCCTGCGCCCGCTTATTCGGTTGTGGTTGATATCTCCTTAGACCCTTTTCTCTTTTGCCTGACTATTCTATCCTTTCCTAGGTCTTCAATATGTTTTCTTCTTCAATGAAGCTAACCACGACATCCTGCACGTACTGCACCGCTCCTAGAGGTATATTTCTCTCTTCCGGATCCAGTTATACTATGAAGAGATAGTTACTGAGGAAATGATGCATGTATCATATTCTGTTATTATATTTGTATTAGTATTTTCTGATATGTCATGCCATTTCTCCCCTAACTCTAGGTGAACAGAGTCATAAAAATCAACTTAGAATCAGACTCTTTGGGTGAACAGAGTTGTAGAAACGAGCAGAGTCCCACACTCTCAATGGTGGCAAGTTATTATATTAAATCTTGCTAGACAGTTGCTCACATAGGTACTATGTATGCATGATTTTTTAACTTGAAGATTAAAGGATTATAAGAACTGAGAACATTGCATGGAAATCAGCTTAGCACCATAATAATGAGGTAGTGTATCATGCAGTCCGGGCAGGATCACCAGCTTGGTAGCATCTATCTTTTTGTTTATTTGTGTTATATCAATGAATGGGAAGCATCATGATGCTATTCCCGTTCCATGTTCTGAATATGCACTAATCGAGCATCTATTTTGTTTCATATATGCATATGCATTTATTGTATCATTCAGCTCCGTCACCACATTTTACGGTTCTCGTTTCCAGTTTCCACGGTGGCGGCTCGAATCGACGCTCTCAGCCACGGCGCGCCTGGATCGGTCAGTCGATCGAGGGACAATCTTGGCAATCGCCGTCTGCGTCCGATCTTCGACCGAGATAGGTAAGATATCCTCTCCCATCTGTTTCTCCTCTCTTGGTCTCTTCTACATCTACGTCATGGAAGTCAGGCAAAGTACATGGACATTGAGAACACTGTTGGGGAACGCAGTAATTTCAAAAAATTTCCTACGCACACACAGGACCATGGTGATGGCATAGCAACGAGAGGGGAGAGTGTTGTCTACGTACCCTCGTAGACCGTAAGCGGAAGCGATCACAACGTAGAGGAAGTAGTCGTACTTTCTCCTCACGATCCTGCCGATCCCAGCGCCGTTACTCCGGCACCTCCGAGTCGATGATAACGTAGAGGAAGTAGTCGTACGTTCTCCTCACGATCTAGCCGATCACAGCGCCGTTACTCCGGCGCTTCCGAGTTCTTGGCACACGTTCAGCTCGATGACGCTCCACGGGCTTCGATCCAGCAAAGCTCCGGGGAGGGAGTTCCGTCGACCTGACGGCGTGGTAGCGATCTTGATGTTTCACCGTCGCAGGGCTTCGCCTAAGCACCGCTACAATATGACCGAGGTGGAATATGATGGAGGGGGGCACCGCACACGGCTAAGGAACGATCTCAAGGATCAACTTGTGTGTTCTAGGGTGCCCCCTTGCCCCCGTATATAAAGGAGCAAGGGGGAGGGCCGGCCAGCCTTGGGGCGCACCAAGGGAGGAGTCCTCCTCCTAGTAGGAGTAGGACTCCCTTTCCTAGTCCCACTAGGAAGAGGGAAGGGAAAGGAAAGAGAGGGAGAGGAGAGGGAAAGGGGGCTGCGCCCCCTCCTAGTCCAGTCGGACTCCCCATGGAGGCGCACCACCTCCTGGTGCAGCCCTCTCTCCCTCTTGGCCCAATAAGGCCCATAACTTTCCCGGGGGTTCGGTAACCCTTCCGCACTCCGATTTTCTCCGGAAACTTCCGGAACCTTTCCGTGTCCGAATATAACCATCCAATATATCAATCTTTATGTCTCGACCATTTCGAGACTCCTCGTCATGTCCGTGATCACATCCGGGACTCCGAACTCCTTCGGTACATCAAAATACATAAACTCATAATAACCGTCATTGAAACCTTAAGTGTATGCGGACCCTACGGTTCGAGAACTATGTAGACATGACCTAGAACTATTCTCGGTCAATAACCAATAGCGGGACACGGATGCCCATATTGGTTCCTACATATTCTCTGAAGATCTTTATCGGTCGGACCGCATAACAACATACGTTGTTCCTTTTTGTCATCGGTATGTTACTTGCCCGAGATTCGATCGTCGGTATCCAATACCTAGTTCAATCTCGTTACGGCAAGTCTCTTTACTCGTTCCGTAATACATCATCTACGCAACTAACTTATTAGTTGCAATGCTTGCAAGGCTTATATGATGTGTATTACCGAGAAGGCCCAGAGATACCTCTCCGACAATCGGAGTGACAAAACCTAATCTCAAATACGCCAACCCAACATGTACCTTTGGAGACACCTGTAGTACTCCTTTATAATCACCCGATTACGTTGTGACGTTTGGTAGTACCCAAAGTGTTCCTCCGGTGGCAGGAGTTGCATAATCTCATAGTTATAGGAACATGTATAAGTCATGAAGAAAGCAATAGCAACATACTAAGCGATCAAGTGCTAGGCTAACGGAATGGGTCATGTCAATCAGATCATTCTCCTAATGATGTGATCCCGTTAATCAAATGACAACTCATGTCTATGGTTAGGAAACATAACCATCTTTGATTAACGAGCTAGTCAAGTAGAGGCATACTAGTGACACTCTGTTTGTCTATGTATTCACACATGTATTATGTTTCCGTTAATACAATTCTAGCATGAATAATAAACATTTATCATGATATAAGGAAATAAATAATAACTTTATTATTGCCTCTAGGGCATATTTCCTTGATCTCCCACTTGCACTAGAGTCAATAATCTAGTTCACATCGCCATGTGATTTAACATCAATAGTTCACATCTATATGTGGTTAACACCCATAGTTCACATCGACATGTGACCAACACCCAAAGGGTTTACTAGATTCAGTAATCTAGTTCACATCGCTATGTGATTAACACCCAAAGAGTACTAAGGTGTGATCATGTTTTTCTTGTGAGAGAATCTTAGTCAACGGGTCTTTCATATTCAGATCCGTTATGTATTTTGCAATTTTCTATGTCTACAATGCTCTACTTGCGGAGCTACTCTAGCTAATTGCTCCCACTTACAATATGTATCCAGATTGAGACTTAGAGTCATCTGGATCAGTGTAAAAAGCTTGCATCGATGTAACTCTTTCTGACGGGCTCTTTTATCACCTCCATAATCGAGAAATATTTCCTTAGTCCTCACTAAGGATGTTCTTGACCAATGTCCGATGATCTACTCCTAGATCACTATTGTACTCCTTGCAAAATTCAGAGCAAGGTATACAATAGGTCCGGTACATAGCATAGCATACTTTATAGAACCTATGGTCGAGGCATAGGGAATGACTTTCATTCTCTTTTCTATTTTCTGCTTGTGGTCGGGATTTGAGTCTTACTCAATTTCACACCTTTGCAACACAGGCAAGAACTTTTCTTTGACTGTTCCATTTTGAACTACTTCAAAATCTTGACAAGGTATGTTCTTATTGAAAAAACTCATCAAGCGTTTTGGATCTATCTCAATAGATCTTGATGCTCAATTTGTACGCAGCTTCACCGAGGTCCTTCTTTGAAAAACTCCTTTCAAATACTCCTTTATGCTTTGCAGAATAATTCTACATTATTTCCGATCAACAATATGTCATTCACATATACTTATCGAAATGTTGTAGTGCTCCCACTCACTTTCTTGTAAATACAGGCTTTTCCAAAAGTGCGCATAAAACCATATGCTTTGATCACACTATCAAAGCGTTTATTCCAACTCCGAGATGCTTGCACCAGTCCATAGATGGATCATTGGAGCTTGCACATTTTGTTAGCTCCTTTAGGATTGACAAAACCTTCTGGTTGCATCATATACAACTCTTCTTTAATAAAACCATTAAAGAATGTAGTTTTGACATCCATTTGCCGATTTCATAAAATGTGGCAATTGCTAACATGATTCGGACAGACTTTAAGCATCGCTTCTGAGTTGAGAAAATCTCATTGTAGTCAACACCTTGAACTTGTCGAAAACCTTTCTGCGACAAGTCGAGCTTTGTAGATAGTAATACTACTATCTGCATTTGTCTCCCTCTTGAAGATCCATTTATATAATATGGCTTGCCGATCATCGGGCAACTCCATCAAAGTCCACACTTTGTTCTCATACATGGATCCCATCTCAGATTTCATGGTCTCAAACCATTTCGCGGAATCTGGGCTCATCATCGCTTCCTCATAGTTCGTAGGTTCATCATGGTCTAGTAACATGACTTCCGAATAGGATTACCGTACCACTGCAGTGCGGAATGTACTTTGGAAGACCTTCTAGGTTTTTTATTAACTTGTTCTGAATTTTCATGATCTTCATCATTAGGTTCCTCACTAATTGGTTTAGTAATCACTGGAACTGATTTACGTGATGAACTACTTTCCAATTCGGGAGAAGGTACAAATTACCTTATCAAGCTCTTACTTTCCTCCCACTCACTTCTTTCGAGAGAAACTTCTTCTCTAGAAAGGATCCACCTTAGCAACGAATAACTTGCCTTCGGATCTGTGATAGAAGGTGTACCCAGTAGTTGCCTTTGGGTATTCTATGAAGATGCACTCCTCCGATTTGGGTTCGAGCTTATCAGGTGAAACCTTTTTCACATAAGCCTCACAACTCCAAATTTTAAGAAACGACAGCTTAGGTTTCTTGTTAAACCATAGTTCATACGGTGTCACCTCAACGGATTTAGATGGTGCCCTATTAAACGTGAATGCAGCCGTCTCTAATGCATGACCCCAAAGCGATAGTGGTAAATCGGTAGAGACATCATTGATCGCACCATATCAAAATAAAGTACGGTTATGACGTTCGGACACACCATAACGTTGTGGTGTTCCGGTGGCGTGAGCTGTGAAACTATTCCACTTTGTTTTAATTGAAGACCAAACTTCGTAACTCAAATATTCATCTCCACGGTCGGATCGCGAAACTTTATTTTCTTGTCACGATGATTTTCTACTTCACTCTGAAATTCTTTGAACTTTTCAACTATTTCAGACTTATGTTTCATCAAGAAGATATACGCATATCTGCTCAAATCATCTGTGAAGGTCGAAAATAATGATACTTGCCACGAGCATCAACACTCATTGAATCGCATACATTGGTATGTATTATTTCCAATAAGTCAAGAGCTTGTTCCATTGTTCCGGAGAACGGAGTTTTAGTCATCTTGCCCAAAAGGCACGGTTCGCAAGCATCAAATGATCCATAATCAAGTGATTCCAAAAGTCCATCAGCATGGATTTTCTTCATGCGCTTTACACCAATATGACCTAATACGGCAGTGCCACAAATAAGTTGCACTATCATTATTAACTTTGCATCTTTTGGTTTCAATATTATGAATATGTGTATCACTATGATCGAGATCCAATGAACCATTTTCATTGGGTGTGTAACCATATAAGGTTTTATTCATGTAAATAGAACAACAATTTATTCTCTTACTTAAATGAATAACCGCATTGCAATAAACATGATCAAATCATATTTATGCTCAACACCAAATAACACTTATTTAGGTTCCACACTAATCCCGAAAGTATAGGGAGTGTGCGATGATGATCATATCAATCTTGGAACTATTTCCAACACTCATCGTCACTTCCCCTTCAACTAGTTTACATTCATTCTGCAACACCCGTTTCAAGTTACTACTCTTAGCAATCGAACCAAAGATCAAATACCGAGGGGTTGCTACGAACACTAGTAAAATACACATCAATAATCTGTATATCAAATATACCTTTGTTCACTTTGCCATCCTTCTTATCCGCCAAATACTTGGGGTAGTTCCGCTTCTAGTGACCAGTTCCATTGCAGCAAAAGCACTTAGTCTCGGGCTTAGGTCCAGACTTGGGCTTCTTTACTCGAGCGACAACTTGCTTGCCGTTCTTCTTGAAGTTCCCTTCTTCCCTTTGCCTTTTCCTTGAGACTAGTGGTCTTGTCAATCATCAACACTTGATGCTCTTTCTTGATTTCTACCTTCGTCGATTTCAACATCACGAAGATCTCGAATCGTTTTCGTCATCCCTTGCATCCTATAGTTCATCACGAAGTTCTAGTAACTTAGTGTTGGTGACTAGAGAATTCTGTCAATCACTATCTTATCCGGAAGATTAACTCCCACTTGATTCAAGCGATTGAAGTACCCGGACAATGCGAGAACATGCTCACTAGTTGAGCGATTCTCTTCCATCTTTTAGCTATAGAACTTGTTGGAGATTTCATATCTCTCAACTCTTGTATTTTCTTGAATTATTAACTTCAATTCCTGGAACATCTCATATGGTCCATGACGCGTTCAAAACGTCTTTGAAGTCCCGATTCTAAGCTGTTAAGTATGGTGCACTAAACTATCAAGTAGTCATCATATTGAGCTAGCCAAACGTTCATAGCGTCTACATTTGCTCCTGCAATAGGTCTGTCACCTAGCGGTGCATTAAGGACATAATTCTTCTGTGCAGCAATGAGGATAAACCTCAGATCACGGATCCAATCCGCATCATTGCTACTAACATTTTTCAATACAATTTTCTCTAGGAACACATATAAAAATATAGGGAAGCAACAACGCGAGCTATTGATCTACAACATAATTTGCAAAATACTACCGGGACTAAGTTCATGATAAATTAAAGTTCAATTAATCATATTACTTAAGAACTCCCACTTAGATAGACATCTCTCTAGTCATCTAAGTGATCACGTGATCCAAATCAACTAAACCATAACCGATCATCACGTGAGATGGAGTAGTTTTCAATGGTGAACATCTTATGTTGATCATATCTACTATATGATTCACGCCGACCTTTCGGTCTCCGTGTTCCGAGGCCATATCTGCATATGCTAGGCTCGTCAAGTATAACACGAGTATTCTGGCGTGCAAAACTGGCTTGCACCCGTTGTAGATGGACGAGAGCTTATCACACCCGATCATCACGTGGTGTCTCGGCACGACGAACTTTGGCAACGGTGCATACTCCGGGAGAACACTACTTGATAATTTTAGTGAGAGATCATCTTAAAATGCTACCGTCAATCAAAGCAAAATAAGATGCATAAAGGATAAACATCACATGCAATCAATATAAGTGATATGATATGGCCATCATCATCTTGCGCTTGTGATCTCCATCTCCGAGCACCGTCATGATCACCATCGTCACCGGTAGCGACACCTTGATCTCCATCGTAGCATCGTTGTCGTTTACGCCATCTATTGCTTCTACGACTATCGCTACCGCTTAGTGATAAAGTAAAGCAATTACAGTAGCGTTGCATTTCATACAATAAAGCGACAACCATATGGCTCTCGCCGATTGCCGATAACTTCGGTTACAAAACATGATCATCTCATACAATAAAATATAGCATCACGTCTTGACCATATCACATCACAACATGCCCTGCAAAAACAAGTTAGGCGTCCTCTACTTTGTTGTTGCAAGTTTTACGTGGCTGCTACGAAAGAGCAAGAACCGTTCTTACCTACGCATCAAAACCACAACGATACTTCGTCAAATAGACTCCGTTTAACCTTCTCAAGGACGGGCGTATGCCTCGGTTCAACTAAAGTGAGAGACAGACACCCGCCACCACCTTTAAGCACGAATGCTCGTAACGGTGAAACCGGTCTCGCGTAAGCGTCTGGCGTAATGTCGGTCCGGCCGCTTCATCTCACAATACCGCTGAACCAAAGTATGACATGCTGGTAGGTAGTATGACTTGTATCGCCCACAACTCACTTGTGTTCTACTCGTGCATATGACATCAACGCATAAAACCTGGCTCGATACCACTTTGTTGGGGAACGCGGTAATTTCAAAAAATTTCCTACGCTTTTACAGGACCATGGTGATGGCATAGCAACGAGAGGGAGAGTGTTGTCTACGCACTCGTGAGACCGTAAGCGGAAGCGATCACAACGTAGAGGAAGTAGTCGTACTTTCTCCTCACGATCCTGCCGATCGGTAGCGTTACTCCGGCACCTCCGAGTCGATGATGACGTAGAGGAAGTAGTCGTACGTTCTCCTCACGATCTAGCCGATCACAGCGCCGTTACTCCGGCGCCTCCGAGTTCTTGGCACACGTTCAGCTCGATGACGCTCCACGGGCTTCGATCCAGCAAAGCTCCGGGGAGGGGAGTTACAAGACGACGGGCGTGGTGACGATCTTGATGTTTCACCGTCGCAGGCTTCGCCTAAGCACCGCTACAATATGACCGAGGTGGAATATGGTGGAGGGGCACCGCACACGGCTAAGGAGCGATCTCAAGGATCAACTTGTGTGTTCTAGGGTGCCCCTTGCCCCGTATATAAAGGAGCAAGGGGAGGGCCGGCCAGCCTTGGGGCGCACCAAGGGAGGGAGTCCTCCTCCTAGTAGGAGTAGGACTCCTTTCCTAGTCCCACTAGGAAGAGGGAAGGGAAAGGAAAGAGAGGAGAGGGAGAGGGAAGGGGCTGCGCCCCCTCTAGTCCAGTCGGACTCCCCATGGAGGGCGCACCACCTCCTGGTGCAGCCCTCTCTCTCCCTCTTGGCCCAATAAGGCCCATAACTTTCCCGGGGTTCGGTAACCCTTCCGGCACTCCGGTTTTCTCCGGAAACTTAGGAACCTTTCCGTGTCCGAATATAACCATCCAATATATCAATCTTTATGTCTCGACCATTTCGAGACTCCTCGTCATGTCCGTGATCACATCCGGACTCAACTCCTTCGGTACATCAAAATACATAAACTCATAATAACCGTCATTGAAACCTTAAGTGTATGCGGACCCTACGGTTCGAGAACTATGTAGACATGACCTAGAACTATTCTCGGTCAATAACCAATAGCGGGACCTGGATGCCCATATTGGTTCCTACATATTCTACGAAGATCTTTATCGGTCAGACCGCATAACAACATACATTGTTCCTTTTTGTCATCGGTATGTTACTTGCCCGAGATTCGATCGTCGGTATCCAATACCTAGTTCAATCTCGTTACTGCAAGTCTCTTTACTCGTTCCGTAATACATCATCTACGCAACTAACTTATTAGTTGCAATGCTTGCAAGGCTTATATGATGTGTATTACCGAAGGCCCAGATACCTCTCCGACAATCGGAGTGACAAAACCTAATCTCGAAATACGCCAACCCAACATGTACCTTTGGAGACACCTGTAGTACTCCTTTATAATCACCCGATTACGTTGTGACGTTTGGTAGTACCAAAGTGTTCCTCCGTAAACAGGAGTTGCATAATCTCATAGTTATAGGAACATGTATAAGTCATGAAGAAAGCAATAGCAACATACTAAGCGATCAAGTGCTAGGCTAACGGAATGGGTCATGTCAATCAGATCATTCTCCTAATGATGTGATCCCGTTAATCAAATGACAACTCATGTCTATGGTTAGGAAACATAACCATCTTTGATTAACGAGCTAGTCAAGTAGAGGCATACTAGTGACACTCTGTTTGTCTATGTATTCACACATGTATTATGTTTCCGGTTAATACAATTCTAGCATGAATAATAAACATTTATCATGATATAAGGAAATAAATAATAACTTTATTATTGCCTCTAGGGCATATTTCCTTCAAACACCGGTCGCTCCCATTTGGTTGACAGTAGAGGTTTTCTTCATCCTTGCGACATCCAAACTCCAGTCCCCGAGCAAACTCGCTTGACACTCCCCACCCCACCCCCTCTTCTTGACTATTTATGCCTTTATGTTTTCATATCATGCTAATAAACCATGTATTGATACTTTCCTGCTGGTATGCCATTGGCACAAGAGTGGTGATACGCCTGGGCGTGATGTTGTTATTGATCGGATGTATGAACGTGCCTATAACTGCTATGCTTGCTACTATTTGTTTGTGAAAAGAGTGGTAACAATAAGATTACTGCTTGATGTACAGAGTTCAGGTTATCACACCATATGAAGTGAAAGCGCCGTTGGGACTGCTTTCGCGGTGCATAGAACTTCCATGGCAGTGGCGATTCCAAGGCCCACTTGAGCTCCTCCTGGCGATGTCGACGGTGAGGTTTCTCAACCTCCACTCTATTAGCCATGTAAGATTGCTTTGCTAGAGATCATTTGCTTCTTGCCATCCATTGGTTATAAACTTAATTCTTCATCACGAATGGATCCTTAATTATGTGTGTCATGTTGTTTCCAAAAGCAGACGGTCGAGTCACATTTCTTATTTTCTGTTGTGAGTTGAGGAGCTTGCGGTTTTAAAAGTACGTCTCAGATGTAAGAATGTGGAAATGATGGACAGGTAGCAGTTTTTAATATTTGCTGTTTATATCCAATATTAAGTAGTTATTAACTCCATGGCACAAACTATACTTTTTGTAGACGTAGTAGCTTTTGATTTCCATTTAGTTATGGCTTTATCTCCGCTTTTACATACTGATTAGGATTTCCATTTAGTCAGGGTCACAAAGTCTTTGTGCCGTGATTCTTCCCTTTGTAAATGTGAAAGCGGCTTGTACGATCTATTCACAGACTTGCTCTGCTGCTTTGTAGCCCAACTAATTATGTACTCTTGATCGTCCTCATGGCATCTGTCAACTCCATTGTGAATCGTCTCTTTATCTTAAGGCTGTACTCGCTATGCTAGAATGATAGATGATATAGTAAATACATCTTTTCTTTTTACAAGGCTCATATCGTAAGGAATGTCGTGTCTTTGTGAACCAAGTTCGGTATGTTGTCTATTAAATATATTCCTGTTTCTTCTTCAAAATATGATGCTCCGATTCAGATAATCAGTAGTGCATATTTTGGTGATATTTCTACTACAAAGCACTTGGTGGTGATGGATAAGTGTCAGACGGGTTGGGTTTCTTGTTTGAAGAGACTTGCATTGTTGACTATTATAGCCTTTTACGTGTAACTTAACAAGTGTTAACATATTTTTAAAATATTACTATAATTTTGAAATTTGTTAACATGTTTCAAAAATGTTCGTTCACTTTTAAAAGTGTCCGCACATCTATGTCCCGCTCCTATCATATTCTTCACTGCATGTTATCCATTATGATTGCATATATTAAACTTGGGTTATCTTGACTTAGCATTACCTGTTTTGAAAACGTTGGGACTGGTACCCTTGCGCTGTATGCGAACCCGATCTAGTTATCTAGGAGGGGAGAGTATTCAGGTGATACGGAAGCACCTAAGCTAAGGTGCTCCGATGCGACCTCAGCCGTAGATCTGTGAACCAATGGGCACTATTGTGGGGATGTGAACCAAAGCGTAATTTCAGAAATGTTCGTGGGGAGGGGGGGGGGGTGTTCTGCAAACTCACACTGACCAAATGCTAGCCGTTGGATCTGAAATCCAACGGCCGACGCCACATCGAGCATGGGAGCAAGAGCATCCTCGGAAGCCAAAAGTTCATTTTATCACCCGTCATGGCGGTGCGGAAGGAAGACCAACTCTTCATTGCCGCAATGTAGCAGCTCATACGTGTGCAAGAGTAACCTTGTCCCTAGACACTATGTCTATCTCTTTTTCTGTAGTCCCTGATTTTCTAATTGATATTGTACAATTGGATATGATCCGCCATAATGAAAAAAAAGCCTTGAGGGCGGTTCTAAAAAACTCTTCATTGCCGACTGGGACGAAAAGGAAAGGTATCTGGTGTGCTATCGGTGCACCAAATGTCGTATCGCATTTTAAAATATTTCAGAAAATCCGAAGAAAAAAATCTAGTGCATTGAGACAACATTAAGGTATATTGTCATAAGATCTCATATCAAAATTTGAAATATTGCACGAGATTCCATATCGGCGTGTTCAACTGCTATATGCATATATATGGTTCCTCGCCGTTGAGGCGACCGCGGAGCGCTCTGTTCGCGTCCCACCGCGCGCTCTGTCAGCGGTTGGGCCTGCGCACGATCACGTCGGGGGCCCCATATGCATGCGGTTGCGCCGCGGCGTTACCACGATGCGATTACGTGCGGCAAAGACGATGGAGTTACGCGCTGCAAATTAGAACTGCCATAAGGGCGTGCAGATATTCCAGGCCGTCTGGCTTCCCCTTTAATTCCCGTGGCCATTATAACCTTAGTCTCTTCAACCTTTCGATTGCGCCCCACAACACAACAAGCACACCCACGACGACACATAGAAAGGGGATGTCTAGCGGCGCTCCAATGGAGTTCGGCGAGCATAAAGTGGAGACCCACAGGAGGGAGACGGATCTCTCGGTGGTGTACACCATTGACCCGGCCGTGGTGGACAACTACATCAACACCATTGAGAAGTTTCTTGCTCGAGACAAGTACAAGGTGGTCGGCATCGACCTCCAGTATACCGCCGGTCGTCCCAACAAAGATCAGAAGGTTGTCGTCGCCCAGTTGTGTGTGCGCCATCATGTCCTCATCTACCACTACTACATGGCCACCGTTTCGCCAGGTTTGTCAACAACACCAACTATAAGTTCGCTACGGTGGAAACCACCGACGATGCAAAAGCGCTCAGGGTTACGGGATTGGCCTGCAAGAACCTTGTCGAAATCCGTGAGCACTACAGGGTCTGGGGCAGCACGAAGAAGGACTCCCTGGTTGAACTCGCCTCAGCATCATTGACCCATACTACGAAAATATGAAGCAGGATGCCAACAGAACACGTCCCGTGTCCTGGCACGGGGCCTGGATGTGGCAACTGGATGAACATCACCTCAGGTTCGCGGCCAAGAGCGTGTACACATGCTACGAGATGCACAGGCGGATCATTGACATGAGGAAGTGCCTCGTTATCCAAATCGACGAGGCCGGATCGAGCCACAAGCAGAGCAAGCGTCACAAGAAGTAGATGATGATCAGATGATCGTTTATCCTAGTCAATCATGCATGTAATATATAGTTTACTTTGGTGTGTGGAAATGTCATGTGTGTAGTAGCCACCTATGTAATTATGCATGTAATAGTTGTTGGGGAACGTAGTAATTACAAAAAAAATCCTACGCACACGCAAGATCATGGTGATGCATAGCAACGAGAGGGGAGAATGTTGTCCACGTACCCTCGTAGACCATAAGCGAAAGCGTTATGACAACGCGGTTGATGTAGTCGTACGTCTTCACGATCGACCGATCCTAGTACCGAAAGTATGGCACCTCCGCGATCTGCACACGTTCGGCTCGGTGACGTCCCATGAACTCACGATCCAGCAGAGTGTCGAGGGAGAGCTTCGTCAGCACGATGGCCCGATGATGGTGATAATGAAGCTACCGTCGCAGGGCTTCGCCTAAGCACTGCAACGATATGACCGAGGTGGATTATGGTGGAGGGGGCACCGCACACGCCTAAGAGATCAATGATCAACTTGTGTGTCTATGGGGTGCCCCCCTCCCCCGTATATAAAGGAGTGGAGGAGGGGAAGAGGGCCGGCCTCCTAGGCGCGCCCAAGGGGGGAGTCCTACTCCTGGTGGGAGTAGGATTCTCCCTTTCCCTTGTTGGAGTAGGAGAGAAGGAAGGGGGAGAGAGGGAAGGAAAGGGGGGCGGCCCCCACCCAATTCGGATTGGGCTAGGGGGGCGCGCCCTCCACCTTGGCCTTCCTCTCCTCTATTCCACTAAGGCCCAATAAGGCACATATACTCCCCGGGGGGTTCCGGTAACCTCCCGGTACTCCGGTAAATGCCCAAACTCATCCCGAACCCTTCTGATGTCCAAACATAGCCATCCAATATGTCGATCTTTATGTCTCGACCATTTCGAGACTCCTCGTCATGTCCGTGATCACATCCGGGACTCCGTACAACCTTCGGTACATCAAACTGTTGGAGATATGCCCTAGAGGCAATCATGTATGATGATATTTCCTATGTGTTTATGAATAAAGATAGTCCTTGGACATTATCATGATGTGTATCAGCAAGTACGTGACTTATTTTTGGGACTATGCATAGTATGATGACTGTCCTAAAAGGTCCCTAGTCGAAGGGGTTTTGTGGACGCGCAGCCAACTAGACTAGCATATGACACGGTCGATGGCTTGGTCTCACTAGCCATGGAGCATTGGATGCTAACCGGATAATATGGACTTGGAAGGATCTGGTCGGATTCGACATAGTCGGATCCGAGTCGAGATAAGGTCCGAGTCGGACAGACCCAACTATGAGACGCAACGATATGTCATCTGTGAGTTTCTAGTACAACATACATTCTATGTCCTAAGACCTGAGCTGGCACATGTACTCGGGATGGTGACAGACCTGCTTTGGGCCGACCAAATGCTACTCCTTGACTGGGTAGTTACAAAGGTAGGTTTCGGGCTTGTCCAGACCCATGCTGCGAAACATGGTCGAGCAAGATGGGATTTGCCCCTCCGATCAGGAGAGATATACTCTGGGCCCCTCGTGTGATCCGACCAGGATAAGCATGGCCATGCGACAAGGATTATGAGATAATTCGGTTTGTGGTCGGCCTCACTGGAACGAGAAAGAGGACGGGCTAGCACGAGGATGACAGACTCGCCTTGAGCCCGACAACATATACCGTGTGGCAAAAGGAATGGAAGTATGATGTACATGTTCGCCTAACCAGCCTCATAGTCTGCTTAGCTTTCGGCATGCCTTGCTAGAGGCCGCTACCAACTGTGTAGTTCGGAGGTGATCCGAACTGCGACCAAGCCGGCTTGAACCTAAGGGGTCGCGCGCTTAAGGGAAGGAACCTACGAGGACACTGGTCGGAGGTGATCCGAGCTGTATTCAGATTGTGGCCGAGTGACTTGTGGGCTTTAGGATCTGTGCGAGGCCCAAGAGTTGAGCTCGCGACGGATGCCTATATAAAGTGGGGTGTGGCACACTCATGCGGTTGATCGCTACGGTGCTGTCACTAGGGTTTGCATGTGTTGCGAATAGACACCTCCACTCGCCATCGGTTGTGTGATCGGACCTAGCAGTCTGCCGCATGATGTTCCTCCTGCACGCGCGGGTACCATTAGAGGTGGTGCACTTCCACTGCTCCGGCGAACCTGTACGTGGGAACCGACGACCGGCTACGCGAGGGAGTCGCACGAGAAGGAGATGATCCACGCGTACGCGCTGCCCCAACTCTTCTTTCGCTGCACGACACTGCGCGTCTAATGGTAATGAACTGTGATCCATCTCCCATAGCATGTTCTTGATTGTTCTGCGCGTAGGAAAATTTTAATTTGCAGTCGACGCACCCTACCGCAGAACCCAACACAAAACACATAAACTCATAATACCGATCGTCACCAAACGTTAAGCGTGCGGACCCTACGGGTTCGAGAACTATGTAGACATGACCGAGACACGTTTCTAGTCAATAACCAATAGCGGAGTCTGGATGTTCATATTGGCTCCCACATATTCTACGAAGATCTTTATCGGTCAAACCGCATAACAACATATGTTGTTCCCTTTGTCATCGGTATGTTACTTGCCCGAGATTCGATCGTCGGTATCTCAATACCTAGTTTAATCTAGTTACCGGCAAGTCTCTTTACTTGTTCCGTAATGAATCATCCCGCAACTAACTCATTAGTCACATTGCTTGCAAGTCTTACAGTGATGTGCATTACCGAGAGGCCAGAGATACCTCTCCGATAATCAAAGTGACAAATCCTAATCTTGATCTATGCCAACTCAACAAGTACCATCGGAGACACCTGTAGAGCACCTTTATAATCACCCAGTTACGATGTGACATTTGGTAGCACACAAAGTGTTCCTCTGGTATTCAGGAGTTGCATAATCTCATAGTCATAGGAACATATATAAGTCATGAAGAAAGCAATAGCAATATACTAAACGATCAAGTGCTAAGCTAACGGAATGGGTCAAGTCAATCACATCATTCTCTAATGATGTGATCCTGTTAATCAAATGGCAACTCATGTCTATGGCTAGGAAACTTAACCATCTTTGATTCAACGAGCTAGTCAAGTAGAGGCATACTAGTGACACTCTATTTGTCTATGTATTCACACATGTATTAAGTTCCCGGTTAATACAATTCTAGCATGAATAATAAACATTTATCATGATATAAGGAAATATAAATAACAACTTTATTATTGCCTCTAGGGCATATTTCCTTCAATAGTTTACTTTGGTGTGTGCAAATGCCATGGTTGTAGTAGCCACCTATGTAATTGGATGTTTAATTTGGTTATACTTTCTTTCTATACAAATGTTTAATTTTAGTAGAGAGGTTTTTTTCACGAGAAAGTTATTTGTCCCTAGGCAATCGATAACTAGACTGGTAATCACTATTGCAATTTTATTTGAGGGAGAGGCATAAGCTAACATACTTTCTCTACTTGGATCATATGCACTTATGATTGGAACTCTAGCAAGCATCCGCAACTGCTAAAGATCATTAAGGTAAAACCCAACCATAGCATTAAAGTATCAAGTCCTCTTTATTCCCATACGCAAACAACCTACTTACTCGGGTATATGCTTCTGTCACTCACGCCACCCACCATAAGCAAATCATGAACATATTGAAAACCCTACAGCGGGAATCCTTCACGCTTGCGCGACATGGAGAGCACCATAGGACATCACCAATAATAAAACATGCAACTCAAACCAATCACGATCATCAATTAATCCATAGGACAAAACGGATCTACTCAAACATCATAGGATAGCCATACATCATTGGGAAATAATATATAGCGTTGAGCACCATGTTTAAGTAGAGATTACAGCGGGTAAAAGAGGGGTTACACCGCTGCATAGAGGGGGGAAGAGTTGGTGATGATGGTGGTGAAGATTGCGGTGATAATGATGGCCCCCGGTGGCACTCCGGCGCCACCGGAAGCGAGGGGGAGAGAGCCCCCCTCCTTCTTCTTCTTCTTCCTTGACCTCCTCCCTAGATGGGAGAAGGGTTTCTCCTCTGGTCCTTGGTCTCCATGGCATGGGAGGGGCGAGAGTCCCTCCGAGATTGGATCTGTCTCTCTGTCTCTCTCTGTTTCTGCGTTCTGTTATTCTTCCCTTTCACCATTTCTTATATATCCGGAGATCCGTAACTCCAATTGGATTGAAACCTTCGCCCAGATTTTTCTACGAAAATTAGCTTTCCTGCAGCCAAAGAAGAGCAGCAACCGCCTTACAGGGGGCCCACGAGGGTCAGGGGCGCACCCAGGGGGCAGGCGCCCCCCCTGCCTCGTGGCCCCCTCGGTCACGTCTCGCGTTGATTCTTCTTCCCATATTTCACAAATATTCCAAAAATATTCTCCGTCCGTTTTTATCCCGTTTGGACTCCGTTTGATATGGGGTTTCTGCGAAACAAAAATATGCAACAAACAGTAACTGGCACTGGGCACTGGATCAATATGTTAGTCCTAAAAATAGTATAAAAAGTTGCCAAAAGTATATGAAAGTTGTAGAATATTGGCATGGAACAATAAAAAATTATAGATATGACGGAGACGTATCAATACTCGGGGAGAACACTTATACCTTGAAATTTAGTGAGAGATCATCTTATAATGCTACCGTCGAACTAAGCAAAATAAGATGCATAAAGGATAAACATCACATGCAATCAATATAAGTGATATGGTATGGCCATCATCATCTTGTGCCTTTGATCTCCATCTCCAAAGCACCGTCATGATCACCATCGTCACCGGCGCGACACCTTGATCTCCATCGTAGCATCGTTGTCGTCTCGCCAACTATTGCTTCTACGACTATCGCTACCGCTTAGTGATAAAGTAAAGCAATTACATGGCGATTGCATTTCCTACAATAAAGCGACAACCATATGGCTCCTGCCAGTTGCCGATAACTCTGTTACAAAACATGATCATCTCATACAACAAATTTAGCATCATGTCTTGACCATATCACATCACAACATGCCCTGCAAAAACAAGTTAGACGTCCTCTACTTTGTTGTTGCAAGTTTTACGTGGCTGCTACGGGCTGAGCAAGAACCGTTCTTACCTACGTATCAAAACCACAACGATTTTTCGTCAAGTATGTGTTGTTTTAACCTTCAACAAGGACCGGGTGTAGCCACACTTGATTCAACTAAAGTTGGAGAAACTGACACCCGCCAGCCACCTGTGTGCACATCACGTAGGTAGAACCAGTCTCGCGTAAGCGTACGCGTAATGTCGGTCCGGGACGCTTCATCCAATAATACCGCCGAATCAAAGTATGACATGCTGGTAAGCAGTATGACTATTATCGCCCACAAATCACTTGTGTTCTACTCGTGCATATAACATCTATGCATAAACTTGGCTCTGATACCACTGTTGGGGAACATGTAGATTTCAAAAAAAATCCCACGCACACGCAAGATCATGGTGATGCGTAGCAACAAGAGGGGAGAGTGTTGTCCATGTACCCTCGTAGACCGTAAGCGGAAGCGTTATGACAACGCGGTTGATGTAGTCGTACGTCTTCATGATCAACCGATCCTAGTACCGAAAGCACAGCACCTCTGCGATCTGCACACGTTTGGCTCGGTGACGTCCCACGAACTCACGATCCAGCAGAGTGTCGAGGGAGAGCATCGTCAGCACGACAGCGTGATGATGGTGCTGATGAAGCTACCGGCGCAGGGCTTCGCCTAAGCACTACAACGATATGACTGAGGTGGATTATGGTGGAGGGGGCACCGCACACGGCTAAGAGATCAATGATCAACTTGTGTGTCTATGGGGTGCCCCCCTCCCCTGTATATAAAGGAGTCACTACAAGAAATATGTCAACTTGTGACCCTCACTATTGGCCGCTGAAATGTCATAGTTTTTCATTTGCGACCTTTTTGTGACCAAAAACAGAAGGTCAAAAGCTGGCGGTCGTAAACTGAAATTAGTGACCTTCTTTGTGATATGTAAAAGGTCGTCGGTTCCACGACCAAATTTTTGGTCACTAGCAACCTCCTCAGGCCACGTAGGCATCCAGCGTGGCAAGCTGATGTGGCACAAGAATCAGCCCGGTCTGATTCGGTGTTTTACATGGGCCGAGCCCAACAATTCGGCCTTTTTAATGTATTTTTTGCTAGCTACATGGGCCTAGCCCAGCAATTCGGCGTTTTTTTCTTGGCCATTGCCTTTTATAGTACTTTTTTTTCACCCTCAACCCTTTTATAGTCCATTTCTGTTTTGGGCCTCGGCCTTTTTACATTCCATCTACTTTTTGGGCCTTGGCCTTTTCGTTTGTCACACTAGTCATCTTTCTATTTCACACACTTTCACAATAAAGAAATGAAAATATTTCAAATGGCAAGAGAACATATGAAACTGTAAAATGATAGCCAATATTAGCACCAAATATGCTGACTCTTTGTACAAATCTGAAATTACAGTATTTACAATAGTGTTCATACAACCAGATATCTTGGCATCTTTGTACAACATAACTAGCACTACATTATTACTCGCTACTCTTTACTTTGTCGGGCTTCAAGCTTCTTCAAATTTCTTCAGCCCAAAGCTCCTGTAAAGAGAGGTAACCCCACACTTTTAGAGCTAGATCAAGGCACAAAATGTTTATTTGGTTGGGTCATGCTGCAACAATCACATAGAAGCATAATTATAAGCACAAATACACCAATCATCTCAGTTCAAGCAAATTATCTATAGTAGCAAAGCATGAAAAAGGAAGCAGCACATGGCAGGAATGTTTACAACATCTCAGTCGATGACTTCAAATAGGAATAATGTATACAAGTATAATACAAAAATATGAGATACTATCACAGTACAGAAATGGTATCACGGATATATATAGCTAACTCAATGACAGATTGAAATGTTTTACTCAACGTATGGAACTCAAAAGAACATTTTTGGTTAGTCAAGAGCATCTTAACTGCAGAAATTAGATAGTATAAAGGCAATATTCTAATGATCAAAACAGATGAAGCTGGCAACATAATATAAGCAGAAGTTAATTGTATCTACTAATATTTTGTGTGTCCAACTAGGTACTGGTGGAAGGGTGTACCTGCATGTAGGGCATGAGGAGGAGCTAGAGCGCCCACCTGAACTGGAGCTGCAGTAACCATGCAGGCAAGCATCACCCAATACTTGGGCGCGCCAAAAACAAGACCATGTCCTCAATAACAATCATGTGCACCTGCATCAACAAGAGGCGTGAAAACTGAGAAATGACATATTCATATTTTCGGATTGATAGTCTCTGAACTTTTATGTATATTGGAAAGAGAAGGACTACCAGCAAATAGCACATATTCATATTTTATTATTGTTCCAAGGCAGCAGTGTGCAAATAGGTATAATGTTTATTTGCAAGAGGCCAGAACAATTATAAAATCAGGCAATGAACACAGAACATAAAGGCATGCATGTATTATTAATTGAAAGAGAGCATCAATCAGTAAGGATGAAATCCATTCATTTCTTACATATGATAGCATTAGAATATACAGTTAACAAAAGCACAGTATCAGTTTAATGATTTCACCATCAAATCAGAAGTGCTATTACTAATCATAGTTAAAATGACTGGGACGTCACTCATATTTAAATTAAGGTCATATATAGTACAAGAAGCACATATCTAACCCAGTGCTAACAGTACAGATCTGAAATGAGCTGAGTACAGGAATGATAAAATTATTAATACAGAAATATCCCAATTCTAAGCAAGCTGGTTAAGCAGTGCAGCCTTCCATATACCATTACATACACTACTAATCACATTACTAACAAACATCCACATAAATGACAAGTCAACCATGCTGATGGACAACAGAATTTAGCTCATGCAGTGCAGAACTATTGGACACAAAAACACACAGTTTAGATCGAGATTAGCCTAACTAGCAAACTGTTTTAAGCACAGAATCACATCAAGACATGGATAGTGAGCCAATCACAGTTTGGAAGGCTTGGACTGCATAGACAAGTTGATCATGGAACTAACAGAGCTAAGCTTATGTGGTGCAGACATGACTGCCACAAAACCATAGAGTTCAGATCGGGAATACAGCTACACAAGCAACCGTCTAATACAGCTACACTAAGCATAGAAACAAATTAAGACATGAAGAGTAAGCCAATCACAGTATGGACATTCTGAAGCCTCACTTTGAATTGCAAGACAACTGTCCCATCCTTCAAAGTAACAGGACTATCAAGCTCTTTGACTATGGCATATATCCTGGCTGGCTCGCTAACAAGGAGACCATAGTCTTCATGGCCATCACTCTTTTTGTGCTTCCATGCACCTGCATAACAGATTTATATCAAAACTTGATACATGAAGTATTGTGCAAAAAATATTGGTGGAACAACAGATTTTGACAGGAAATGGAGTCAGACAGATAACTAGCTACCTGGGAAACAACGGAGATAAACAAAGAACAACAGGACTAGGTTTAACACAGAAATCCTACCTTCGGTATGGAAATAACAGGGCGCAAACATCAATGAACAATATGGAAAAGTTGGAAATTACATGATTTTACAGTTAGCATCTACTAATAGCTATACTTCGTTCCATCGGTATTATCAGAATCCTGATCAAGAATCAATTATATATAGGTAATTAAGAGCTAGGCGCTGCATTTTGCTTCTATCATAACTGAGATCACTATTTACATCAAGCAGATGTTTAATGTGGCGTCACATAGCTCTGAGAAACCATATCATGAGTAAACTAAACATTTGCAAAAGTAGAGCCAGGTTCTCTCAAGGATTGTAGCCTTCCATATATTTATGGTACCTACTTCCTACATGATCATTTCACTAGGGTGTGACAGCAATAGTAGCAAGTTGTTCTTTCAAGCATGTGAGTGGATTCAGACCAGCAGCAAACTAAGCAATTTGTTTCAGATTTTAAACAGGCAGAGTATTTGTAGAGTTGAATCACATGAGAAAAATAGTGACCACAATAGGCTGCCTAAGCACGCTAGCTAATCTGGACGGCCATGAGTAAGAGCAGCAGCAAGCAAACAAACAGGGAAGCAAGTAAGCACATGAGGTAACACAACCCAGCCTAGGATTTCAAAACGAGAGGAGAGTGGAGGAAAAAATCGACCTTGAGCTGCTGCTGCTCCTCTCCATGGACGGGCACATCGCGTGAGTGGACTTGACCTGCAGCACATCACGAACAGGGCAGAGTGAGAGGCGTGAGGAACCCACATCCACATCCACGGCTACCGGATCAAATCATACAAAGAAGGGAGAGCACCTTGACCTCGAGTTGCTGGAAGATGGCGCCATGGAGGTCGGGATCCAGGTCGTAGAAGCCCTCGACGGCGGCGACCTTGGGGGCTAGGTGCGCCCCACCTGCTCTTGCTCCTCCTCCTCGAGTAGGAGGAGGCCGGCGGATGCAGCGTGAGGAGAAGGGGGCCCCGCCCCCGGATCCGGCGCCCTCGTCGCCGGCGCTTGGCCCGCGCGCGCCATGCCCGACCTCCAGAAAAATGGACAGGGGGCGAAACCCTAGCCACGGGTGTGGTTGCGGGCTTGCACTAGAGGGTGCGAGAGACGAATCTGACGGGAGGGGAAGAAAGAGTTGCGCGCCGGCGAGAGACGCCTCAACTCGCCGGAATCGGGTGGAGCAGAGGAGTCGCGGGAGGGAGATAGAGAGGGCTCGTGGGGAGAAGGGCTCGCGGTGAGGAAGGGGATGGGAGAGAGGAGGAGGGCGTGGGGGAGGCCATGGACGGCGGGGAGCTCGGCCAGAGGGAGGTGGAGGCGGCGATCTGGAAAGGAGGAGGTGGCGACTATGATCTGGAAGGGAGGAGGAGTGGTGTGCAGAGGCTAGGGTTACATTGTGATGGGTTTGTTCTTTTTTTGTTTTTTTAGGGTAGCTCGCGGTGGGTGGGTGAGAGGGTGGGGGTGTGGGCCGTTGGATCTGGCAGTATCCGACGGTCTCCGATGCTTGATCTGTGTGACATGCCCGTAGACCAATCAGAATGAAGTGCAGGCTATGATGACGTTATGACCTTCTAAATTGGTCGTAACCGATTAACAATAGGCGCTACCTGATGATTTTGTCTAGAAATCATCCATTAGCAGCCGCCCGATCTGCGCATTGGTGATCATTTGATCACATCAATATGTCACGACAGCACCGAGCATGAAAAAGCTTCAACGCAGCACCAAAAAGTTTTGATCCACCTCTCGTGAAAAAGAGAAATTTTCGTCGATTCAGTTGGAAGCGGGTCAAATTTGAACTGTAGCTGCCTTGTAGTTTGCTCTTTATTTTTTCCAAAAATCATTTCTAGGTACATAAGTATCTATTTAATCAGAGAAACACCAATAAATTCCAAGATTCAACCACTAGCTAGGAATGGTCATTCCCGCCGTTTTGACCGCATTTTGAAACGGGCATAAAAAATTCAAAAAAATCAAATAATTGGGAAACCTTCGCATTGTGTCACTATATGTGGCCAAGTTCCCAGGAAAAATAACAAACTTGTAATACAACAATTATTTTAAAAAAGTATTCTCGGAAACGAGCTATCACGTGAGATCAATGGCTTTCAAGCCAAATGGTCAATCTTATGGCCACATTCATGGCATAGTTTGTTAAAATGATCTCATATTATGCACAAGGGTGCATATTGGAATGGCAAACAATGTTTCCTAAGGAAGTTTTCATTTTCTTTGGACGAAAAAACCATTTTCCATTTTTCGAGTGCCCAAAAGGAGGTTTTTTTGTGAAGGACCTCCCAAATAATTGTTGCAAAATTGGACCAAATATTTTTTCTAAAATACTAGGCCATATTTAATGCACAATTGACCAAATGGTTGGGTGTAAAAAGTTTCGATCCACCTCTCGTGAAAAAGACAAATTTCCACCGATTCAGCTGGAAGCGGGTCAAATTTGAACTGTAGCTGCCTTGTAGTTTACTCTTTATTTTTTACAAAAATCATTTATAGGTACATAAGTATCTATTTAATCAGAGAAACACCAAAAAATTTCCAAGATTCAACCACTAGCTAGGAACGGTCATTCCCGCGTTTTGACCGCATTTTGAAACAGGCATAAAAAAATCAAAAAAAACAAATAATTGGGAAACCTTCGCATTGTGTCATTATATGTGGCCAAGTTCCCAGGAAAAATAACAAACTTATAATACAACAATTATTTTAAAAAAGTGTTCTCAGAAACGAGCTATCACGTGTGGAGATCAATGGCTTTCAGGCCAAATGATCAATCTTATGGCCACGTTTATGGAATAGTTTGTTAAAATGATCCCATATTGTGCACAAGGGTTCATATTGGAATGGCAAACAATGTTGCCTAAGGAAGTTTTCATTTTCTTTTGACGAAAAAACCATTTTCCATTTTTCGAGTGCCTAAAAGGAGGTTTTTTTGTGAAGGGCTTCCCAAATAATTGTTGCAAAATTGGACCAAATCAATTTTATAAAATACTAGGACATATTTAATGCACAATTGACAAAATGGTTAGGTGTAAAAAGTTTTGATCCACCTCTCGTGAAAAAGACAAATTTCCGTCGATTTAGTTGGAAGCGGGTCAAATTTGAACTGCAGCTGCCTCATAGTTTGCTATTTATTTTTTCCAAAAATCATTTCTAGTTACATAAGTACCTATTTAATCCTAAATACATGGTTTGGTGGCGATGCATCGAGGTTTGGGCGGTGGCCGAGGGCCCCAACTCTAGAGCGCGTGAACTCGCATGCGGCCAGCGTGGTCACCAGCGTGACCGTGGCGTTGCCATGTGTTACAGGCGGCCTAGGCATGTCTAGTGGGTTGGGCACTCCCCAGGTAGGTGCTAGGAAGAAAATTACAACATAAGATTCTCACGAGGAGACCGATCGATGCTCAAACATGAATTAGCAGCCAAGTGTTTGATTAGAGGTACGGTAAATGTACATGACTAATGGGCGTGAGTTTTGGATGAGGATGATCAGTTACTAAGAAGACCGTCTTCACAAATTTTCAGCTCAAAAGGAGGAGCCTAGGTGGTACTTGCTTTGCAAAGTACCACACTGGACATAAATACGAATGTTGAAGCTGGGCTCAAAATAATGAATGGATTGAGTTGGCATTTGGTGGAGGATGGTTATTTTGGCATAGGAAAGCACCGTAGAAAATGGATACTATTTGGACATGCCAAAGTGGTACTTCCTTCACAAAGTATTGTTCTGAACAGAATAGCAAAATGAATATTGTTGAATTATTTTTGAACTAGGAAAGGAAGGCTTTTTACATATTTGATGAAGATATGACCCAAAGAATTTATGAGATTTTTTTGGGAATTTTGGGAATGGCAGAAATATAGGTTGCTTCACAACCTGGGGCAAAAATTGCCACATGGACATGACACATAGGCAAAACTGATGAGGTGGCGCCTAGTCATAGCAATAAGTACTAATGCATCCACGTTCACAACCTCATGAACATTTATATTGGTCGTAATCAGGTAGAAATAAGGTCATGGACCACTCCTGTCTGCTTTTTATGACCATTTGGTGTAAGGCAATTCAGGGTTTTAGCCCTTCCAAGCGAAATGGCCGTGGATTTACGACCAATTCAGCTAGGGTCACTAAGAGAAGGTCACTAGTTGACATATTTCTTGTAGTGAGTGGAGGAGGGGGAGAGGGCCGGCCTCCTAGGCGCGCCCAAGGGGGGAGTCCTACTCCCGGTGGGAGTAGGATTCCCCCTTTCCCTTGTTGGAGTAGGAGAGAAGGAAGGGGGAGAGAGAGGGACGGAAAGGGGGGGCGGCCCCCCACCCAATTCGGATTGGGCTAGGGGGGTGCGCCCTCCACCTTGGCCTTCCTCTCCTCTATTCCACTAAGGCCCAATAAGGCCCATATACTCCTCGGGGGGTTCCGGTAACCTCCCGGTACTCCGGTAAATGCCCGAACTCACCCGGAACCATTCCGATATCCAAACATAGCCATCCAATATATCGATCTTTCTGACCATTTTGAGACTCCTCGTCATGTCCGTGATCACATCCGGGACTCCGAACAACCTTCGGTACATCAAAACACATAAACTCATAAAAACGATCGTGACCGAACGTTAAGCGTGCGGACCCTACGGGTTCGAGAACTATGTAGACATGACCGAGACACGTTTCCAGTCAATAACCAATAGCGGAACCTGGATGTTCATATTGGCTCCCACATATTCTACAGAGATCTTTATCGGTCAAACCACATAACAACATATGTTGTTCCCTTTGTCATCGGTATGTTACTTGCCCGAGATTCGATCGTCGGTATCACCATACCTAGTTCAATCTCGTTACCGGCAAGTCTCTTTACTCATTCCGTAATGCATCATCCTGCAACTAACTCATTAGTCACATTGCTTGCAAGGCTTATAGTGATGTGCATTACCGAGAGGTCCCAAAGATACCTCTCCGAAAATCGGAGTGACAAATCCTAATCTTGATCTATGCCAACTCAACAAGTACCATCGGAGACACCTGTAGAGCACCTTTATAATCACCCAGCTATGCTGTGACGTTTGGTAGCACACAAAGTGTTCCTCTGGTATTCGGGAGTTGCATTATCTCATAGTCATAGGAACATGTATAAGTCATGAAGAAAGCAATAGCAATATACTAAACAATCAAGTGCTAAGCTAACGGAATGGGTCAAGTCAATCACATCATTCTCTAATGGTGTGATACCGTTAATCAAATGACAACTCATGTCTATGACTAGGATACTTAACCATCTTTGATTCAATGAGCTAGTCAAGTAGAGGCATACTAGTGACACTCTGTTTGTCTATGTACTCACACATGTACTAAGTTTCCGGTTAATACAATTCTAGCATGAATAATAAACATTTATCATGATATAAGGAAATATAAATAACAACTTTATTATTGCCTCTAGGGCATATTTCCTTCAATAGTTTACTTTGGTGTGTGCAAATGCCATGGTTGTAGTAGCCACCTATGTAATTGGATGTTTAATTTGGTTATGCAACCATATCCTTATAAGTGTGTGTGTATATATATGTTGTTGTTCTGTATGCAATCCCGTCGCACAACACACACGTCTTATTAGCAGCAATCGTCTGTGTTATTATCGGTCTTCGCACACATTTTTTATTACAGACATATTTGCCGCGTATCACACACATCTTGTTATATTGAACCGTCTTTGTTCTCTTGTCTCAACGCAAATAGTTCATCCGTGTGAACCACATGCCGTATATCGCACACACCTTGATCTGGCTGACCGTTTCTTTTGTGTTGTCTAATCATAAAAAGTTCATCCGAGTGAACCGTATGTTGTATATCGCACACACCTTCATTTGGCTGCCCTTTTTTTTCCTCATCATCACAAATAGTTAATTGAACTGAACCGTATGCCCTGCATCGCACACGCAACTAAAATCTGAACCGTACTTGATGCATCCGTCCTCGCAAACGTTTTGCACCTTTTTTGACGGGTTTTTTACACCACCGTTTGCGATTATTGTATTGCACACAGTTTCGTCGAAGGGTCTCTGATCATAGTGTCGCATTAGCAGCATCCTGCAATAGTGAGCTACTGGTACAAACCCTCAGCCCCGAGGGTGGACTACTCCCTCCTCATCATGGTGGCCGCCGGGATGATGAAGATGACCACTGGTGATGATTTCCCCCTCCGGCAGAGTGCCGGAACCGAGTCTAGATTGGTTTTTCGTGGCTACAGAGGCTTGCAGCGGCAGAACTTCTGATCTAGGGTTATCTTCTAGGGGTTTGGAATATTTGGGAATTTATAGGGAAAAGAGGTAGTGCGGGAGGCCGCCAAGGTTGGCACAACCCACCAGGGCGCGCCTGGGCCCCCAGTTGGGTTGTGCCCCCCACGAGGCACCCCTTTGTACTTCTTTGGCCCACTGGATGTCTTCTGGCTTAAAAAATCTCCAAAAAGTTTCGCTGCGTTTGGACTCCGTTTGGTATTGATTTTCTGTGATGTAAAAAACGCAGAAGACAACAACTGACACTGGGCACTATGTGAAGGAAATATGCCCTAGAGGCAATAATAGAGTTGTTATTTATATTTCCTTATATAATGATAAATGTTTATTATTCATGCTAGAATTGTATTAACCGGAAACTTAGTACATGTGTGAATACATAGACAAACAAAGAGTCACTAGTATGCCTCTACTTGACTAGCTCGTTAATCAAAGATGGTTAAGTTTCCTAGCCATAGACATGAGTTGTCATTTGATGAACGGGATCACATCTTTAGAGAATGATGTGATTGACAAGAACAATCCGTTAGCTTAGCACTATGATCGTTTAGTTTATTGCTATTGCTTTCTTCATGACTTATACATGTTCCTATGACTATGAGATTATGCGACTCCCGAATACCGGAGGAGCATTTAGTGTGCTATCAAACGTCACAATGTAATTGGGTGATTATGAAAATGATCTAGAGGTGTCTCCAATGGTGTTTGTTGAGTTGGCATAGATCGAGATTAGGATTTGTCACTTCGATTGTCGGAGAGGTGTCTCTGGGCCCTCTCGGTAATGCACATCACTATAAGCCTTGCAAGCAATGTGACTAATGAGTTAGTTATGGATTATGCGTTAACGATTAAAGAGAATTGCCAAGAATCTAGATTGAACTAGGTATGATGATACCGACGATCGAATCTCGGGCAAGTAACATACAGATGACAAAGGGAACAACGTATGTTGTTATGCGGTTTGACCGATAAAGATCTTCGTAGAATATGTAGGAGCCAATATGAGCATCCAGGTTCCGCTATTAGTTATTGACCGGAGATGTGTCTCGGTCATGTCTACATAGTTCTCGAACCCGTAGGGTCCGCACGCTTAACGTTCAATGACGATTCATATTGTGAGTTTATGTGATTTGATGTACCAAAGGTTGTTCAGAGTCCCGGATGTGATCACGGACATGACGAGGAGTCTCGAAATAGTCGAGGCATAAAGATTGATATACTGGTCCATGTTATTCGGACACCAAAAGTGTTCCGGATAAAACTGGAGCGCCGGGGGGTTACCAGACCCCCCCCCACCCCCCCGGGAAGTTATGGGCCTTAGTGGGCCTTAGGGGAGAGAGAGGGCCGCAGCCAAGAGGTGGCGCCCCCCCCCCCCCAAGGGGAGTCTGAATAGGACAAGGGGAAGGGGACGTGCTACCTCTTGAGCACTGTGTTGGATTTCCTTGAAGAGGAAAGGATGATGCAGCACAGTAGCGTAAGTATTTCCCTCAGTTTTTGAGAACCAAGGTATCAATCCAGTAGGAGGCTACGCGCGAGTCCCTCGCACCTGCACAATAAAAATAACTCCTCGCAACCAACGCGATAAGGGGTTGTCAATCCCTTCACGGTCACTTACGAGAGTGAGATCTGATAGGATAATTTTTTTGGTATTTTTGTGATAAAGATGCAAAGTAAAATATAAGCAAAGTAAAAAAGAAAAGGAAATAACAAAGTATTGGAAGATTAATATGATGAAGATAGACCCGTGGGCCATAGATTTCACTAGTGGCTTTTCTCATGAGCATAAGTATTTTACGGTGGGTGAACGAATTACTGTTGAGCAATTGACAGAATTGAGCATAGTTATGAGAATATCTAGGTATGATCATGTATATAGGCATCACGTCCGAGACAAGTAGACCGACTCACTTTGCATCTACTACTATTACTCCACTCATCGACCGCTATCCAAAGATGCATCTAGAGTATTAAGTTCATGGAAACAGAGTAACGCCTTAAGCAAGATGACATGATGTAGAGGGATAAATTCATGCCATATGATAAAAACCCCATCTTGTTATCCTCGATGGCAACAATACAATACGTGCCTTGCTGCCCCTCATCCTTTGGGAAAGGACACCGCAAGATTGAACCCAAAGCTAAGCACTTCTCCCATTGCAAGAAAAACCATTCTAGTAGGCCAAACCAAACTGATAATTGAAGAGACTTGCAAAGATAACCAATCATACATAAAAGAATTCAGAGAAGATTCAAATATTGTTCATAGATAATCTTGATCATAAACCCACAATTCATCGGTCTCAACAAACACACCGCAAAAAGAAGATTACATCGAATAGATCTCCACGAGAGAGGGGGAGAACATTGTATTGAGATCCAAAAAAAGAGAAGAGGCCATCTAGCTACTAACTATGGACCCGAAGGTCTGAGGTAAACTACTCACACTTCATCGGAGAGGCTATGGTGATGGTGTAGAAGCTCCCCTACCTCGTGCCTTCCTCTTCCGGTGGAGCTCTGGAACAGGCCCCAAGATGGGATCTCGTGGGTACAGAAGGTTGCGGCGATGGAATTAGGTTTTTGGCTTCGTATCTGATCGTTTGGGGTACGTAGGTATATATAGGAGGAAGGAGTACGTCGGTGGAGCAACAGGGGGCACACGAGGGTGGAGGGCGCGCCCCCCTACCTCGTGCCTTCCTCCTTTCTTTATTGACGTAGGGTCCAAGTCTCCTGGATCATATTCGGTGAGAAAATCACGTTCTCGAAGGTTTCATTCTGTTTGGACTCCATTTGATATTCCTTTTGTGCGAAACTCTGAAATAGGCAAAAAAACAGCAATTCTGGGCTGGGCCTCCTGTTAATACGTTAGTCCCAAAAATAATATAAAAGTGGATAATAAAGCCCAATAATGTCCAAAACAGTAGATAATATAGCATGGAGCAATCAAAAATTATAGATACGTTGGAGACGTATCAGGCATCCCCAAGCTTAATTCCTGCTTGTCCTCGAGTAGGTAAATGATAAAAAAGATAATTTTTGATGCGGAGTGCTACTTGGCATAATTTTAATGTAATTATTCTTAATTGTGGTATGAATATTCAGATCCAAAAGATTCAAGACAAAGTTCATATTTACATAAAAATAATAATACTTCAAGCATACTAACAAAGCAATCATGTCTTCTCAAAATAACATGGCCAAAGAAAGCTATCCCTACAAAATCATATAGTCTGGCTATGCTCTATCTTTACCACACAAAATATTTAAATCATGCACAATCCCGATGACAAGCCAAGCAATGTATCATACTTTTGACATTCTCAAAACTTTTTCAATCTTCACGCAATACATGAGCATGAGCCATGGATATAGCACTATGGGTGGAATGGAAGGGTGGTTGTGGAGAAGACAAAAAGGGAGAAGATAGTCTCACATCAACTAGGCCTATCAACGGGCTATGGAGATGTCCATCAATAGATACCAATGTGAGTGAGTAGGGATTGCCATGCAACGGATGCACTAGAGCTATAAGTATATGAAAACTCAACAAAAGAAACTAAGTGGGTGTGCGTCCAACTCGCTTGCTCACGAAGACCGAGGGCATTTTGAGGAAGCCCATCATTGGAATATACAAGCCAAGTTCTATAATGAAAAATTCCCACTAGTATATGAAAGTGACAAAATGAGAGACTCTCTATCATGAAGATCATGGTCCTACTTTGAAGCACAAGTGTGGTAAAAGAATAGTAACATTGTCCCTTCTCTCTTTTTCTCTCATTTTTTTTATTTGGGCCTTTTCTCTTTTTTTATGGCCTCTTTTTTTTCGTCCGGAGTCTCATCCCGACTTGTGGGGGAATCATAGTCTCCATCATCCTTTCCTCACTTGGGACAATGCTCAAAAAATGAAGATCATCACACTTTTATTTTCTTACAACTCAACAATTACAACTCGATACTTAGAACAAAATATGACTCTATATGAATGCCTCCGTGATGTCTTTGGGATATGCAATGAATTAAGAGTGACATGTATGAAAGAATTATGAACGGTGGCTTTGCCACAAATACGATGTCAACTACATGATCATGCTAAGCAATATGACAATGATGGAGTGTGTCATAATAAATGGAACGGTGGAAAGTTGCATGGCAATATATCTCGGAATGTCTATGTAAATGCCATGATAGGTAGGTATGGTGGCTGTTTTGAGGAGGGTATATGGTGGGTGTATGATACCGGCGAAAAGTGCGCGGTATTAGAGAGGCTAGCAATGGTGGAAGGAGGAGAAGTGCATATAATTCATGGACTCAACATTAGTCATAAAGAACTCATATACTTATTGCAAAAATCTACTAGTTATCAAAGCAAAGTATTACGCGCATGCTCCTAGGGGGATAGATTGGTAGGAAAAGACCATCACTCGTCCCCGGCCGCCACTCATAAGGAAGACAATCAATAAATAAATCATGCTCCGACTTCATCACATAATGGTTCACCATACGTGCATGCTACAGGAATCACAAACTTAACACAAGTATTTCTCATATTCACAATTACTCAACTAGCATGACTCTAATATCACCATCTTTATATCTCAAAACAATTGTCAAGCACCAAACTTTTCTTAGTATTCAACACACTCATAAGAAAGCTTTTACTATTCTTGAATACCTAGCATATTAAGATTATTTAAGCAAATTACCATGCTATTTAAGACTCTCAAAATAATCTAAGTGTAGCATGAGAGATCAATAGTTTCTACAAAACAAATTCACCACCGTGCTCTAAAAGATATAAGTGAAGCACTAGAGCAAAACTATATAGCTCAAAAGATATAAGTGAAGCACAAAGAGTATTCTAATAAATTCCAAATCATGAATGGATCTCTCAAAAGGTGTGTACAGAAAGGATGATTGTGGTAAACTAAAAAGCAAAGACTCAAATCATACAAGACGCTCCAAGCAAAACACATATGATGTGGTGAATAAAAATATAGCTCCAAGTAAAGTTACCGATGGAAGTAGACGAAAGAGGGGATGCCTTCCGGGGCATCCCCAAGCTTTGGCTTTTTGGTGTCCTTAGAATATCTTGGGGGTGCCATGGGCATCACCAAGCTTAGGCTCTTTCCACTCCTTGTTCCATAATCCTTCAAAAGATTTCACCCAAAACTTGAAAACTTCACAACACAAAACTCAACAGAAATCTCGTGAGCTCCGTTAGCTTAAAGAAAACAAAAGACCACTTCAAGGTACTGTAATGAACTCATTCTTTATTTATATTGGTGTTAAACCTACTGTATTCCAACTTCTCTATGGATTATAAACTATTTTACTAGCCATAGATTCATCAAAATAAGCAAGCAACACACGAAAAACAGAATCTGTCAAAAACAGAACAGTCTGTAGTAATCTGTAACTAACGCAAACTTCT
Organism: Aegilops bicornis; assembly: GCA_021605145.1. Taxonomy (NCBI): domain Eukaryota; kingdom Viridiplantae; phylum Streptophyta; class Magnoliopsida; order Poales; family Poaceae; genus Aegilops; species Aegilops bicornis. Next base: position 477,625,169 of record CM038674.1, on the reverse strand, counting down.
GGAATTCCAAACATTCATCAAAAATAAGAAGACCTAGGAAATTTGTTTATTGATCAGCATCAATTATAATCACTATTTTATCACGTTCTGGTGATTTTTAACAATTGTTCTCGTGAAAAGAAAGTTTCTGGAAATTACAGCAAGATCAAATAACTATCATCCAAGAAAATCCTATAGGTTTAACTTGGCAGAAACACTAATTAAAACATAAAAACACATCTAACCAGAGGCTAGAACAAAGATTTATTCCTAAACAGAAACAAAAGAAAAAAACTAAAAATAAAATTGGGTTGCCTCCCAACAAGCGTTGTCGTTTAACGCCCTAGCTAGGCATAAAAGCAAGGATAGATCTAGGTATTGCCATCTTTGGTAGGCAATTCATAAATGGCTCTCATAATAGATTCATATGGTAATGTTATTTTCTTCCTAGGAAAGTGTTCCATGCCTTTCTTTGATGGGAATTGGAATCTAATATTCCTTTCCTTCATATCAATAATTGCACAAATCGTTCTAAGGAAAGGTCTACCAAGAATAATAGGACATGAAGGATTGCAATCTATATCAAGAACGATAAAATCTACGGACACATAATTCCTATTTGGAACAATAAGAACATCATTAATTATTCCCATAGGTTTCTTAATAGTGGAATCCGTAAGGTGCAAGACTAGAGAGCAATCATCAAAATTACGGAAATCTAGCAAATCGCACAAAGTTTTGGGAATAGTGGAAACACTAGCACCCAAATCACATAAAGCATTAAACTCATGATCCTTAATCTTAATTTTAATAGTTGGTTCCCACTCATCATAAAGTTTTCTAGGGATAGAAACTTCCAACTCAAGCTTTTCTTCATAAGATTGCATCAAGTCATCAACGATATGTTTAGTAAACGCTTTATTTTGACTATAAGCATGAGGAGAATTTAGCATGGATTGCAACAAGAAAATACAATCAATCAAAGAGCAACTTTCATAATTAAATTCCTTAAAATACAAAATAGTGGATTTAGCAACATCTAGTGTTTTGATTTCTTCAATCCCACTTTTACCAATTTTAGCATCAAGATCTAAAAACTCCGAATTTTTGGAACGCCTTCTAGGTAAAGGTGGATTATATTCAGTCCCATAATTATCAAGATTCATATTGCAAAACAAAGATTTAATTAGGGACACATCAATAACTTTTAGATCTTCATCTTTATTTTCATAGAAATCTCGTTTAGCGGCCATCTTATTAACTAAGGTAGCCTGCTTATCCGATATTTCAGTAGTCAACTTCTCAAGACGAGCAATTTGGAATCTTAAACCATCAAATTCTTTAGACATATCATCGAGCTCTTTATTCATATAATTCATAAAACTTTTCTGTTCCTTAAGCTCATTTCTGAAGAAATTATTATGCTCAAATTGCAGAACCATAAAACTCCTGACGTTGCTTTCGATCTCTTCTAATCTTTTAAGGTGAAGATCACCATATCTAGGTAGAGCCATCGTGACAAGCAAGCAATCCAACACACGAGCAAACAAGAGACGGGCAAAAAAAAGGCAAACGGAAAAGAGAGGGCGAAATAAACCGGCAAGGGTGAAGTGGGGGAGAGGAAAACGAGAGGCAAATGGAAAATAATGTAATGAGGGAGATAAGTGATGTGATGGGTACTTGGTATGTTGACTTTTGCGTAGACTCCCCGGCAACGGCGCCAGAAATTCTTCTTGCTACCTCTTGAGCACTGCGTTGGATTTCCTTGAAGAGGAAAGGATGATGCAGACAAGATGGCGTAAGTATTTCCCTCAGTTTTTAAGAACCAAGGTATCAATCCAGTAGGAGGCTACACGCGAGTCCCTCGCACCTGCACAATAAAAATAACTCCTCGCAACCAACGCGATAAGGGGTCGTCAGTCCCTTCACGGTCACTTACGAGAGTGAGATCTGATAGATATGATAGGATAATATTTTTGGTATTTTTGTGATAAAGATGCAAGTAAAATCAAAGCAAAGTAAAAAGCAAAGGAAATAACAAAGTATTGGAAGATTAATATGATGAAGATAGACCCGCGGGCCATAGATTTCACTACTGGCTTCTCTCATGAACATAAGTATTTTACGGTGGGTGAACGAATTTCTGTTGATTAATTGACAGAATTGAGCATAGTTATGAGAATATCTAGGTATGATCATGTATATAGGCATCACGTCCGAGACAAGTAGACCGACTCCTGCCTGCATCTACTACTATTACTCCACTCATCGACCGCTATCCAGCATGCATCTAGAGTATTAAGTTCATGGAAACAAAGTAACGCCTTAAGCAAGATGACATGATGTAGAGGGATAAATTCATGCAATATGATAAAAACCCCATCTTGTTATCCTCGATGGCAACAATACAATACGTGCCTTGCTGCCCCTACTGTCACTGGGAAAGGACACCGCAAGATTGAACCCAAAGCTAAGCACTTCTCCCATTGCAAGAAAAACCAATCTAGTAGGGCAAACCAAACTGATAATTCAAAGAGACTTGCAAAGATAACCAATCATACATAAAATAATTCAGAGAAGATTCAAATATTGTTCATAGATAATCTTGATCATAAACCCACAATTCATCGGTCTCAACAAACACACCTTAAAAAGAAGATTACATTGAATATATCTCCACGAGAGAGGGGGAGAACATTGTATTGAGATCCATAAAAAGAGAAGAAGCCATCTAGCTACTAACTATGGACCCGAAGGTCTGAGGTAAACTACTCACACTTCATCGGAGAGGCTATGGTGATGATGTAGAAGCCCTCCGTGATGGGTTCCCCTTCCGGCGGAGCTCCAGAACAGGCCCCAAGATGGGATCTCATGGGTACAGAAGGTTGCGGCGGTGGAATTAGGTTTTTGGCTCCGTATCTGATTGCTTGTGGGTATGTAGGTATATATAGGAGGAAGGAGTACGTCGGTGGAGCAACAGGGGGCCCACAAGGGTGGAGGGCGCGCCCTGGGGGTGGGGGTGCCCCCCTACCTCGTTCCTTCCTCCTTTCTTTCTTGACGTAGGGTCCAAGTCTCCTGGATCATATTCGGTGAGAAAATCACGTTCCCGAAGGTTTCATTCTCTTTGGACTCCGTTTGATATTCCTTTTGTGCGAAACTCTGAAATAGGCAAAAAACAGCAATTCTGGGCTGGGCCTCCGGTTAATAGGTTAGTCCCAAAAATAATATAAAAGTGGATAATAAAGCCCAATAACGTCCAAAATAGTAGATAATATAACATGGAGCAATAAAAAATTATAGATACGTTGGAGACGTATCAGGCATCCCCAAGCTTAATTCCCGCTTGTCCTCGAGTAGGTAAATGGTAAGAAAGATAATTTTTGATGCGGAGTGCTACTTGGCATAATTTTAATGTAATTCTTCTTAATTGTGGTATGAATATTCAGATCCAAAAGATTCAAGACAAAAGTTCATATTGACATAAAAATAATAATACTTCAAGCATACTAACAAAGCAATCATGTCTTCTCAAAATAACATGGCCAAAGAAAGCTATCCCTACAAAATCATATAGTCTGGCTATACTCTATATTCACCACACAAAATATTTAAATCATGCACAACCCCGATGACAAGCCAAGAAATTGTTTCATACTTTTGACATTCTCAAAACTTTTTCAATCTTCACGCAATACATGCGCATGAGCCATGGATATAACACTATGGGTGGAATGGAAGGGTGGTTGTGGAGAAGACAAAAAGGGAGAAGATAGTCTCACATCAACTAGGCGTATCAACGGGCTATGGAGATGCCCATCAATACATATCAATGTGAGTGAGTAGGGATTGCCATGCAACGGATGCACTAGAGCTATAAGTATATGAAAGCTCAACAAAAGAAACTAAGTGGGTGTGCATTCAACTCGCTTGCTCACGAAGACCTAGGGCATTTTGAGGAAGCCCGTCATTGGAATATACAAGCCAAGTTCTATAATGAAAAATTCCCACTAGTATATGAAAGTGATAAGGTACTAGTATACACCAAACTATACAACGTACAAGATCACATGTTCCCTAAAAGTGGGGAATGGGCGACAGGGGGGGTGACAAGGCGGGCGACTCCGCGGGGCATGGTGCGGCGATCGCCGGGCCTCTGCCCTCGGGGGCTGTGGCTCGCCCGCGGGTTGGCGGCCGGTTTTGGGCGCTAGCCAAATCTGATGATGACGAGGCGGACGGGGACGGGGATGATCCGGCGGCATCTCTGCCAACGCCGACTCCTTCTGATCTATTTTGTGAGTTTTTCCATTCGGGTTATGATGAGGATGAGGTTGCCTCAACGGTGGACAGGATCTTGCCGGTGGATGATCCGGCGAGGGTTGGGCTACACGCAGGCGAGAGGAAGGAGATGGTGCGTCGCGTCGTGCAATGGAGAACGGCGGCGACGGCTATCAGGCCATGGAAGGGACCCCTCCCGAAGGTTAGTCTTCCAAACCTCACCCTTTTTGATTTGATTCGGCCGGATTCTTGGATTAAAGTTCAGAGGAAGAAGAGATCGATCCGTTCTGCTAGTGAGTCCCGGTGGCCGGCGGCGGCCTTGGCGCCGTTGCTGGCCGGCGGCGGCCGTGGCGCCGTTGCCGGCGGGGCGGCCGATCGGGATTGCTCAGATGCGGGAGTCGCGTTTGAACACACTCCTGGGCCGCGAGCACGGAGTGCCTGGGGGTGGGCCGGTTCTGAGTGAGCCGGACCCGTGCGAGAATGGGCCTGTGTTAACTGGGTATGATGCCCAGTATAACCAGGCACGCACGTAGAGTACGTCTACACCCCCATGCACGATCGATGTTCTTCCTGGGTGTCTTCGATTGAAACGATCTAGGGTTTTTCGATCCCTGAAGGGCTCCCTCCAAGAACTCAACACCACCGTGCATGGGCCCCATGGTGGGCGCCAACTGTCGTGGAATTGTCACGGCAGATGTCCTAGTGTGAGGACTTAGTCGTGAGGCCAACGCATCTATGCAGTAGCTTGAAGGGGTTGGTTGGAATCGAGAGACGCGAGTCGGATCAACACACAAGACAAGGATTTAGACAGCTTCGGGCCCCGGGAAACATCATCCGGTAATAGCCCTACATGCTGTTTGTGGCTAGGTCTCATTATGCTCATGAGAGAGTCGCTGTAAACCGGCTCTCCTCTAGTTGTGTCTAGCCCTAGAGATTATTGCTTCTTGCTTGTCCTCCTTTTGGGGAGCCCTGCCCCTCCTTATATATGTTGAAGGGGTGGGTTACATGTGGAGTCCTATTAGGATTAGGACTAGTCTATCTCTAATACAAACTGGATACAAGTCCAGGTCTTAACTCCTTGTAGGACAAATATTCCTTATGCCTTTCCTCTTAAACCGGCCCACCATAGTATGAACCGGCCTTCATGAATCGCCCGTTGGGCCACCGGGTCTTGTCGCTCCTCGCACCCGCTTGCCGGATTACCAATGAGTCGTGAACCGCCAAGTCCAAATGGGTCGCCGGTGAACCACCAAGTGTCAGTGGGGTCTCAAATAAACCGCCAAGTCCGGCCGGGTTATACTTCCGGCCGGTTTACGCCGCGGGGTATATCCCCGACATTAGCCCCCAGTTTAATTTGGATTTATCCATGTTAAACTGATCCTGTGAAATAAACACAAGAACAAACTTGACAGATTATGCTCCGGGTTAAGAATTCTTGTATACCGGCATCTGATCATCCTTAAATCCTTTTCATTTCCTCCTTCTAGAAAATCCGGGTCAACAAGTCAGCTTCATACTCAATATGCTGACATTGGTTTCTCACAGAGAAAATTAGTGAAGAATAATCCACTTGAGTCGGCCTTCAATGCTCTGATTTGACAAAAATATTGGTCTTCAAATATTCAACTGATATCAGCCGGTTTGAAAATGTAGAACTTGCCGGTTTATCATTGCCAAAGTTGCCGGGTTATAAAAACTGATAATTTCAGGTCATGATTGTTGCCAACGCCGGTTCATGATTCTTGATGCCGCCGGGTTATGATTGTTGCAGACACCGAGTCAATCTGGTTAGCTATTCCACGACAAAACTGAAAATTTGGAAGATATTTCTCCCTTATATCCATATTACCTGTAGCCCCCAAGTCTTGAATAGAACAAAGTGATGATTTGAGACTTGTTTCCATATAATAACTGCCACTTTGAAGAAATCCATGTTGTTCATCTCAGTCACTAGTAAAAACTAATACTCCATATATGTAGCCCCCAAGTGCCGAGTTGTCATGCTTGCAGCAACCTGGGACTTGTAATTTCCCGATGCTCAAAAAACTTCAACCAGTGTAGCCCCCAAGGGCCAGGTCATTATACAATAATGAGCAGGGACTTTATAAACATGATCATGTAGATTTGAACAACAACATGTAGCCCCCAAGGGCCGGCTCAGTAAGATAATATTGACCTACGACTTTATATATACTTTATTAAAAATACATCATATGATGTAACCCCCATCATGGGGCTTGAATTGTTGACAAGAGCAACTGGTTGCCCCCAAGGGCCGGCTCATTACACTGTGATGAGTCGGGTCTTCAATAAGGTGAGCAAAAAAAATGACTTTGCATTAGCCCCCAAGTGTCATGGTGCATGCACAGCGACATGAGACTTGCATATTTGATATAATCTCAATTTAAATAATGTAGCCCCCAAGTGTCGGGTCGTAAGCCTGCAGCGACTCGGGACTATTCCTTCAATTGTAGAATAAATCATATCCTTTGATAAAATAATATCCATTGCGCTAAAGCGACTTTCAAAACCTCAATAATACCGGTTATCAATAACCTTAATAAAAATCCAGCCATGTTGGCTATTCAAGATAATATAATCCGGTATGAAAACCATATTCATTCAATATCATAATGAAAATTCAGCCAAGTTTGGCTATTTGAATAAGATAACCCAATGATTTATAAGCGCATGATTCCAATGGCGCAATCCAAATATATGCTGGCAACTTATAGTCCAAAGCCAGGCCGGTTCAATAAACACCGGATAATTTCTCATCATATATTGGCGACTTATCGTCTTAAAGCCAGTCCGATTTAATAAACACCGGATAATTTATCATCATACTGGCGACATATAGTCGAAAGCCAGGCCGGTTCAATAAACGCCGGTGATTTATAATCATGCTTTATTCAACCAGTTTCTGCATACAACAAGTTTAAAGTGTCATGACGGTTTATCACGGACGGGTCATAATGCCCAACATATAACCTGGGTTGATAACCAAGGCTGCACTTAAGAATAATCAAATATGAAATATATCATACATGTGACATTGAATCACATCGTTGGTTTACCAAGTTTTTGTAGTAAGAGTGATAACCCCAATCTTGAGTAATGATAACTCCTTTCATACTGTGCCGGTTTATGATAAAACCATACCGAGTTGTGATAAACACCGGTTTAACCATATACAATACTGGCGACTCATAGTCAAACCAGACTGGGCTGATAGTCTCCGGATTATAACTTGAACGTGTACTGACAACTTGTAGTTGACAGTCGGAGCGGGTTGTTTAACGCCGGACTAAAAAGCAACAAAAAGTGTTTATCAAAAAAGAAAACATAACCCAAACAAAGGCAAATAAAAACCATTGTAGGCGAGGCTTTGAGCCGATCAAGAGGCGTAACCATGTTTCGAACACGACCAAGCCCCCAAGAAGGCGTAGCTACGGTTCGGGTTCAATCAGGCCCCCAAATGATGTTGTGGCATTACGCCGATCAAGAGGTGTAGCTATGGTTCGGGTTCGACCAAAGCCCCCAAGTGATGATGTGGCATTGCGCCGATCAAGAGGCGTAGCTATGGTTCGGATACGACCAAGCCCCAAGTGATCTTTGTGGCATAGCGCCGATCAAGAGGTGTAGCTATGGTTCGGATACGACCAAGCCCCCAAGTGATCAATAATATGATAAGCCAATAAGGCATGATACCCATGTTTGAATTGCGCACCATGGCAGCAGGTCCTCTTCGGTAACCTTTAACTTTTTGTAAGAGATAAATTCTTCTTGAACCGGGATTTTGAACCGGATATTGAGAGCTTCAAAGCTTTGTGGGAGACATCTTTCTCTTGAACCGGATTGTAAACCGGAAACTCCATTTTCAGCCAGAAATTTTCTGACGGCCTTTAAACTCGAACTTGCGAGAAGTTAATTACTTTTTGAACCGGAAATTCTTAAACCGGATTTGAGAGCTTCAGAGCTTTGTGGAGACAGATTTCCCTTGAACCGGATTGTAAACCAGATATTTGAGAGCTTCAGCGAGACTGACCTCCCTTGAGCCGGATTTTAAATCGGAATCCTTTCTAATGATCCGGAACTTCTTCATTGAGCCGGGATTTTGTAACTGTCATATACTTTTTAAGCCGGAAATTTTCTGATGGCCTTCAAATAACAGTAGCCTCCGGGACCGGGTTATCTTTCCCTCCATCGCCCTGGGGTTCTTAAATTTGCTGAAACTGGCAATATTTACTGAGTCATGTCATCGTAGCCCCCGAGTCTCAAGGTGACTCAAGGAGTTGGCTTGAAACTCTCCATATTTGACCGTGATATAAACCGACATAACTTGTATATCATTGGTGTTGATAGCACGATGTAAATCCACAGAAGGTTGAGGTGACTGCGACGGGTTATAAATGATCCCGTATGAGCCGTGTCAGCAACTCGGCCAATGGTTCCTTCCAACCGGCGATTTGAAGTTAACCAAACTGTAGTGGCGGCGACTTGTGCGCCTGCCCATTGAGCCATCCAGTGCAAACGGCGGTTGATGATAATTTGCCTCCAATTTAAAAGAAAACCGGGCTACCCAAGCTGTGACTTGCTCATACCCAATGAACAATTCATGCAGACAGGTGCGGCCTGGTATGCTGATGTGGACCAGGCCGCGAGAGACGAACGACAAGGACGACCGCAACATCAGAGGCGGCACAGATAAATGAATCGGCCGCGACATTGTAAGCCAGTGCGGACGGGGAAAATCAGCACTGGTGTTGTTGACCGGCACGGACAGGCGAGTTAATGTAAACCGGGTCCGCAGAGGGGACGGCTTTGTGCACGTCCATTGAACAGCGATCAAACGCGATTCCGGCAAGTCGATGTAGACCGGGCCGCAAGGGCGGCGACTTGTGCGCGTCCTTTCAACGGGTAATATGTCACGGACTATTGCCGGGCGAAACATTATCAGCCCGTGCTCCATACCCGTGGTATAAACCACATCTGTAGTTAATAATTATCCTGTATACAAAAGATATACAGATCAAAGTAATTATTCTTTGATAAAAAATAATGTACACTAATAAGCTTAGATGGATGTCACCTGATTCGTCTGGATGATATATGGATTGATCCTCTGGATATCCGACTGATGGAGCTTGCAATAGTATTTTTTGTTGCAGATCAATCCACTTTTTTGTTTGCACTCCAATGTGTTGGAACAGATCGACCCAGAGAGATGGCGGGACTGCGTATGTCCTTCGGCCGGCGTGACACGGACAGATGTCGACGGTGCTTGATGTGATCTTTGTATTGTCATTAATCAGTACTACTTGTACTAGCATCTTCTGATGGCTGTTTTTTTTTCACGTCGTTGGCTCCAAAGTCCATCAAACCTTGAATCTGGTGCCAAGGATTTGTAGCTTTGCTTCAAATATTAGATTCTTCACTGTCAGGTCAATACACTTGAAAATGTATCCCGATTCACTTTCTTTCTTTCATCCTGAAGCGCTTGTAATTCACTAACAGCTCGCACAGCGCTCCCTTCCACTGTTTTGAAATTGTTCCATGTTTAACTTCCGGAAGGATCTCAAAATCTAATTCAAGAATCGTAACGTTGCTGAATCAAGTTTCTAAACATGGTGGTTCAGCATCTCAGGCTGTCCCTTGGGCTGGAGCTACCTCACAAACTGAACATGGTGTTCTTTTCTGCTGCAATCCAGCGCACTTGAAAACCTATCAGAAACAAGCAGAGATGAACCATGGCAGCGGGCGGGCGGCTAGCGGCAGGTCCAGCGCAGTAAGCAGGAGGCCAGAACCAGTGGGCGGCCGGGTCGCACAACGCCGGTGAAGCTGAAGATGTGAGGCGGCGGAGGGCGGGTCAGGACAGCACGCAGGTAGAGGCGAGCGGCGTCTTAAGACAGGTAGACCACGGCGCTCAATGGCACTGGCGGTTTTAACAGTGGGCAGACCACGTAGCTCGGCATCGGCGGCTCTCCCGGGCAGAGGAAGAGCGCCCGGCCAATCAACAGCAATAGGACGGCTCAACGCGCGATAAGAGCGGCTTCAACGCGGCCACGGCGGTTCTGACACAGAGTCAACGGCGAGTTCAAGTGAGGCCATTGCGGACGTAAGGACGGCGAACGACGGCGCAGCGTGAAGCCGAGCGAGGGGCGGCCCGAGAACGGCAGCGGCTTGTGGCGATAGGGCTGGCTGAAGTGCAGCCATTGGAGGTGATTTGAAAGCCACGGGGGCGACTCGCCGGCGAGGCGGTCATGGTTGCTTGATGCAGAACATCGGCAGTTTTGTAGATGAGGCCGCGGCAGCGGCGGGTCGCTCAGGCATTGACCAGCCGCTACCCGCGGCGGGCCCGCGACCACCACGGCAGAGGCAATCATAGGGGCTTCGCAGCAGAGGCATCCGAGTCAGAACCGGAGGCAGGTGACTTGGAACAGAGGCCAAGGCGGAGTCCTTGTCTGCCTTCTCCCTGCTGCCTGGTTGTGGTCGATCCAGTGAATCCCCGTCCACAACTCCCTGCGGTTCGTGCACCCCCTTCTCTCTCTCTCCCTTTTCTTCTTAACACACGGGTGGCCGTATTGTTCCTCGGTCCTCTGTTGAATCCGACCAGCGGTGCGCTAGTCTAGACGCGTCCTTGTTGCTGCAACTTGACAAGTCGCCCAAGATTGCCATAACAATTACTCTCGTCTCGGTCTCGGCGGATCTTCACGGTGCATGCGACGGCCGCTTAGCACGCAACCCTAAAATTCTCAGTCTTAATTCCATACACGTTGTTCCGACTGCTTTGTCGAGGACGTAAATTTTTCTGCACCAGCTCTTTCTCATTCGGCACGTTGCAAGCTTCTCGATCCCTGAAGGGCTCCCTTCAAAAACTCAACATCACCGTGCGCGGGCCCCACGGTGGGCGCCAACTGTCGTGGAATTGTCACGGCAGATGTCCTAGTGTGAGGACTTAGTCGTGAGGCCAACGCATCTATGCGGTAGCTTGAAGGGGTTGGTCGGAATCGAGAGACGAGGCGGATCAACACACAAGACAAGGATTTAGACAGCTTGGGCCCCGAGAAACATCATCCGTAATAGCCCTACATGCTGTTTGTGGCTAGGTCTCATTATGCTCATGAGAGAGTCGCCGTAAACCGGCTCTCCTCTAGTTGTGTCCGGCCCTAGAGATTATTGCTTCTTGCTTGTCCCCTTTTGAGAGCCCCGCCTCCTTATATATGTTGAAGGGCGGGTTACATGTGGAGTCCTATTAGGATTAGGACTAGTCTATCTCTAATACAAACCGGATACAAGTCCAGGTCTTAACTCCTTGTAAGACAAATATTCCTTATGCCTTTCCTCTTAAACCGGCCCACCATAGTATGAACCGGCCTTCATGAACCGCCCGTTGGGCCACGGGGTCTTGTCGCTCCTCGCACCCGCCTACCAGATTACCAATGAGTCGTGAACCGCCAGGTCCAAATGGGTCGCCGGTGAACCGCCAAGTGTCAGCGGGGTCTCAAATAAACCACCAAATCCGGCCGGGTTATACTTCCGGCCGGTTTACACCGCGGGGTATATCCCCGACAGTAACCGTGGTGGCCGAGGTGGCCACTATCGTCCAAGGCAGCATCCTGTTGTTGTTGACCAGACGGCTGTTGGCGAGGCTACTAAGGAGCCTAGGTTGTCTTGCCAGGCTATGGAGGTGGTGACGACACTGGCTGACGTGGTGGTTCCTGGTAATGGTGAGGTCGGGTCAATGTCGGTGGAGGCCTCTGACAGGGCTGAGCTGGACAGGGCGGCCAAGTTTGCGCGCAAGAAGGAAAGAATGTTATGTTACCGCTGTGGCGATAAGGGCCATTTCATTGCTGAGTGTGTGGCAGTTTTATGCGATACGTGTGGCAAGCCAGCCCATGAGTCGGGGGCATGTCCGCTTTTGAGGGAGCAGGTACCGACTCTTATGATGTATGGAGTGTACTGTGCTGAGCTCACGTTTTTTGAGTCTCCGACCGAGAGGGAGGTTCCTGATGAGGTTCAGAGTGTGACAAATGGGGTTGTTAAAGTGACTAAAGGAGACTTCTCTGAGTCCCAGATTGTGTAGCGGCTCCGGGAGCTGGCCCCAGGAGACTTCCACTGGGAGCTTGTCAGTCTAGAGGCAAACTTGTTCAGGGTTGAGTTCCCGACAGTGGAGGATTTACAGAGGCTGCTGAGTTTTGGGATGTGCAAAGTGCCAGGTACTGAGGGCATCCTTGAGTTCCACGAGTGGAAGTTGATTGAGCCTCAGGGTAAACCTCTTACCCAGGCCTGGTTGCGTTTTTCGGGAGCTCCTTCCAAGCCTATGTAGGATGCTAGGGTCGTTGCTAGCTTGGGCATCATGGTGGGAAAGCCTGAGCGAGTGGATATGGCCTTTACTAGAGCTCATGGGGTTGCTCGCCATCGGGTCAGTATTTTGGACATTGAGTTTGTGCCTGATGTGGTCAAGTGGGCTTATCGAGGCCAGGTTTACAACCTTGAGATTGAGTTTGAGTATGACAGCCTGTTTGCTGAGGCACCTGCTGCCACTGACGTTGATATGCATGAGGATGATGATGGTGCGGGAGTTAAGGAGACTTCGGCCGCTGATCCTGGACGAGAGATGTCCGAGGGACCGGGGTCTCTTCTTTGAGGGCAATGGAGATGGGATGGCGCCTCCTTCTTGATCCGTCGACCACTCGAGATTTGGATCTATCGAGCCTCAAGCATCGCACCTCCGAGACTCTGGAGCGAGCGGGTGGAGTCTTTTGAGGATTTTGAGCACTCTTTACCTACGTTGGACTTTGAGGGCCCGGGCGTGGAGGGTTCTTGCACGGAGGGGGGGGTCCGGAGATAGTGTTCTCGCCTCCCTCGGATATCGTTGAGACGACGGAGCTGCAGGTGGTGGTTCCGAGCTCTGCAGGGGGTTCGAGGCAGGTGGCCTCGGCGCCCCCTTCTCCTCTCGCTCCGGTCGGGGCTACCGTGAGGGAGGAGTTACCTTCGGGAGGGGGGCCGGGGTAGGTGGCATCGGCGCCCTCTTCACCTATTGCTGGGCCGGTACTGCAGGTGGTAGGTCCGGCCTATGGAGGGGGCTTGGGGCAGGTGGCCTTCGGACCCTCTTCACCTTCCGCACCTAGGGGGACCGCCCCACCGTTGGCGCCGGCGAGCACTCCTGGCATGCGGTCTGGGGTGGATGGGGAGCGGGGGCAGGTGGCCCTTGGTTCCCCATCATCTGACTCGGCGCCCTCTCCCGGTCGTGGGGACCGGTTAAGTGTTCGGGGGGGGGGGGTGATAGGCGGTCACTCCCCGGGCAACTTCACTCAGGAGGAGGTTATACAGTTCGGCGGGATTCCGGACCAGGAGTCTGAGGGCCGACGGTTCAGCTGTCATATTCAGGGCCGTCCGGAGGAGGACGACATGCAGCAGCGCTGCGCCGTGAGGGCGGCCAAGCTTCATGACGTCCAGGTCACTACTGGTATGTCGGTGAATACTTCTAATTCCATCTTGCATTTTTCAAACGATGAGATTGTTGATAATGCAAACCAATTCAGGATTTCACTAGGTAGTAATGAGGGTGAAATTTCTAATTCTATCAATGATTTGCTAGATCTAGAGGCCGAGAGGGCTTTAGATTTGATTTGTAACTTAGCTGCCGTCAAACCCATGAATGATTCCAAGACTGATGCTTTGGGAGTCCGGGTGCTCGATGATTTTTGTGCCGATCTCGCGCCTCCCCTCCCGGAGCCGGAGGAGGAGGATGAGAGTGTCGAGATGGATGTAGTTAGACCCCCAGAAACAGGGAGAGAGGACCGGGTGGACACGAGGACCAGCCCTAAGCGCAAGTGGAAGGGCAAGATTTACCCGACGTCCGCGGTACGTAGGAGTGCTAGGATCCGCACGGCTAAAAAATTCCATGACGAGATATGAGAGGAATCTTTTGGAATAGCAGAGGTCTTAAGGACTTGGCTAAAAGGAGGTTTCTTGCAGAAGCATCCATCGAGCATAGATTGGATTTTATTGTGTTGTCGGAAACTGGTAGAGCAAATTTCTCACCACAATTTCTCAACACTTTATCGGGGGGGTATTGAGTTTGACTGGCATTGTCTGCCACAGAGAGGAAGATCGGGAGGGATCTTACTTGGTGTTAGATGCGAGTCTCTCGAAGTTCGAAGTGTGGTCATGGGAGATTTTGCTGTTAAGTTCAGGGTGCGGTCCAAGGTTGATGGATTTGACTGGGCTCTGGTGGCGGTGTATGGTGCCGCGCAGGCAGAATTCAAACCGGATTTCTTGGTCAACCTTGTTAGAGTTTGTGGGTCTGAGCAGATCCCCATTCTGGTTGGGGGAGACTTTAACATTATTAGGAGACGTGATGAGAAGAACAATGATAATTTTGACGGGAGATGGTCGTTCATGTTCAACACTATTATTGAAAGCTTGGATTTGAGAGAGATTGAGCTTTCAGGTAGGAAGTTCACATGGGCAAACGCCATGCCAAATCCAACGTTTGAAAAGTTGGATCGGGTACTCGCAAGTGTCGAATGGGAACAGAAGTTTCCCTTTGTAACAGTTCAGGCTCTCTCTCGCGGGATTTCTGATCACACACCTATTTTTATTGATTCTGGTGGGGCTACCTACTCGGGCAACAAGAATTTGTTCTCGTTCGAGCTTGCGTGGTTCGAAAGAGAAGGCTTCCTAGATCTCGTAGCCAGAGAGTGGGCTAAGGATGCAGGCGGTAGGAATGCGCTTGGTATTTGGCGAGAATAAGATTAGGCATTTGAGAAGTTTCCTACGTGGGTGGGCTAAACATCTTAGTGGGATTTATAAGGTTGAAAAGGAACGGCTCCTTGCCCTTATTCAGTCCTTAGATGTAAAAGCAGAAACCACGGTTTTGCCAGCCACCGAGCTTCATACCAAGCTTGACGCTGAGATGAGGCTGAAAGAACTCCTTCGTGAAGAAGAATTAAAGTGGCCACTGCGGGCCAAGGTACGAAGAGTGGTCCAGGGGGACGGAACACTCAATTCTTCCACATGATTGCCAACGGCAAACATAGGAAGAAGAGAATCTTCCAGCTAGAACAAGATGAGGGTACAATTATCGGTCAGGAAAACCTGAAGCTTTACATTACTGAGTACTACAAACGATTGTTTGGACCACCAGAGGAGAATTGTGTGTCTCTGGATGAGTCTAGGGTCCAAGATGTACCTCAACTTATTGCTGTGGAGAACGATATCTTAACCGCCCCTTTTTCGGAAAAGGAGGTTTTCGAGGCCATTTCCCAGATGAAAAATAATAAGGCACCTGGTCCGGATGGTTTCGGCTGAGTTTTATAAGAAGTCTTGGCATATTATTAAAGGGGACCTGTTGCCGATGTTCCATGATTTGTTCTCGGGACATTTGCAGCTTTTCCAGCTAAATTTTGGAACAATAACCCTGCTTCCTAAGAAAACAGAGGCTGTGAGAATCGAGCAATTCCGGCCTATCTGTCTTCTGAATGTCAGTTTCAAAATTTTTACGAAGGTTGGGACGATTAGGCTCACACAGATTGCGCACGCCGTGGTGCAGCCTACTCAAACGGCTTTCATGCCAGATAGGAACATCCTGGAAGGGGTTTTGGTCCTTCATGAAACGCTCCATGAGATTCACACGAAAAAACTTGATGGAGTTATTTTCAAGGTGGATTTCGAGAAGGCATATGATAAAGTCAAATGGTCGTTCCTTCAACAGGCCTTACGCATGAAGGGCTTTGATGAAGCTTGGCGACGCCAGGTGGAAGCATTCACGCAAAAATGGAGTGTTGGAATTAAAGTGAATGACGATATAGGTCATTATTTCCAAACGCATAAGGGTCTGAGACAAGGCGATCTTATGTCTCCAATATTGTTCAATATTGTGGTTGATATGTTGGCGATCCTGATAGGGAGGGCAAAGGAAGCCGGTCAGGTGGGTGGCTTGGTGCCTCATCTAGTTGATGGTGGTGTGTCCATTCTGCAATCTGGCGATGATACAATCATCTTCATGGAACACGATTTGGCAAAAGCGAGAAACATGAAGTTAGTGTTATGCTTATTTGAACAATTGACGGGGCTAAAGATTAATTTCCATAAAAGCGAGTTGTTCTGCTTTGGTAGAGCCAAAGACGAACAAGAGGCATATAGACAATTGTTTGCTTGTGAAGTTGGGGCTTTACCTTTCACGTATCTCCGTATTCCCATTCACCATCATAAGCTAACAAACAGCGAGTGGAAGTGCATCGAGGATCGGTTTGAGAAGAAACTGAGTTGCTGGAAAGGAAAACTCATGTCTTATGGAGGCCGGTTGATTCTTATTAACTCGGTGCTCACGAGTTTACCTATGTTCCTCTTATCCTTCTTTGAGGTCCCAGTTGGGGTTAGGAAAAGGCTGGACTTCTATCAATCCCGATTCTTTTGGCAGAGTGATGAACTTAAGAGAAAATACCGGTGGCCAAATGGGATATTATCTGTCGACCAAAGGACCAGGGGGGCCTTGGTATTGAAAATCTTGAAGTCAAGAACAGATGCCTGCTTAGTAAGTGGCTGTATAAGTTGTCATTTGAGACGGAGGCAACGTGGGCGCAGATTTTACATAGTAAATATCTGCAGTCCAAGACCCTTCCCAGGTCACACTGAGACCAACTGATTCGCCGTTCTGGAAGGGGCTCATGAGAATCAAAGCTACCTTCTTTAACAGTATTAGGTGTATTGTCGGTAATGGCAACAACACTCGATTTTGGGAGGATACGTGGCTTGGCGGCGCGCCTTTGGTGACCCAGTATCCGTCTCTATATCGTATTGTTCAGCGTCGTGAGGCTCTTGTTGCCACGGTTATGCAGTCCATTCCATTCAACATTCAGTTTCGGAGGGTGCTTGTGGGTGATCGATGGGAAGCATGGCTTCACTTGGTTAAATGGTGATGGAGGTTGATTAACTCTTCAGCCCGATCGGTTGTGTTGGAAGCTTACTAGATGCAGGGAGTTCACGATTAAATCGATGTATATCGATATCATTAACTCTAGTGTGATTCCTAGTTCCAAAGATGTTTGGAAAGTTAAGGTCCCTTTGAAGATTAAAGTGTTTATGTGGTTTGTACATAAACAAGTAATTTTAACAAAGGACAATCTAGTTAAGCGCAACTGGACAGGTTCTACTAGGTGTAGTTTCTGTGATCGGGACGAGACTATCAAGCACCTCTTTTTTGACTGCCCGTTGGCATGAGGTTTGTGGCGCTCTGTGCAAATTGCCTTTAACATTACTCCTCCGACTTCGGTCAACACATTATTCGGGGCGTGGCTTGCTGGGATAGAGTCTGAAACAGCTAGATACATTCGTGTAGGAGTATGTGCGTTGTTATGGGCAATTTGGAATTGCAGAAATGATTTGGCTTTTAACAGAACAACAACTATTCATTTTTTGCAGGTTTTATTCCGGGCTACTGCGCTGATCCATATGTGGTCCTTACTCACTCCGGCGGAGGCCAGGGAGAGTTTGGTTACTGGATCTGCCCGATGGGAGATGGTAGCGCGGGATATATTCAACCGGTTTGGATGGCGGTCATGTAATAGGATAGGCGATTAGTTTACCTATCTTTTATTTTGCCAGCTGGTTGTGGCTTGTTGGGCTTTATGTTTTGGCGTTGAGGCTCTGTGTGAGCTAGCCGTTCCTTTTGTTTACAGACTTTAAGACCTTGTTGAACCTTATTTACTTTCTAATAAATGTGGCCGTATGCATCATTCTGATGCAGAGGCCGGGGAGTCCCCACTTTTCAAAAAAATATATATGAAAGTGACAAAATGAGAGACTCTCTATCATGAAGATCATGGTCCTACTTTGAAGCAAAAGTGTGGTAAAAGGATAGTAACATTGTCCCTTCTCTCTTTTTCTCTCATTTTTTTATTTGGGCCTTTTCTCTTTTTTTTATGGCCTCTTTTTTTCTTTTTTTCGTCCGGAGTCTCATCCCGACTTGTGGGGGAATCATAGTCTCCATCATACTTTCCTCACTTGGGACAATGCTCTAAAAATGAAGATCATCAGACTTTTATTTTCTTACAACTCAACAATTACAACTCGATACTTAGAACAAAATATGACTCTATATGAATGCCTCGGGCGGTGTACTGGGATATGCAATGAATCAAGAGTGACATGTATGAAAAAATTATGAACGGTGGCTTTGCCACAAATACGATGTCAACTACATGATCATGCTAAGCAATATGACAATGATGGAGTGTGTCATAATAAACGGAATGGAAAGTTGCATGTCAATATATCTCGGAATGGCTATGAAAATGCCATGATAGGTAGGTATGGTGGCTGTTTTGAGGAAGGTATATGGTGGGTGTATGATACCAGCGAAAAGTGAGCGGTATTAGAGAGGCTAGCAATGTTGGAAGGAGGAGAAGTGCGTATAATCCATGGACTCAACATTGTCATAAAGAACTCATATACTTACTGCAAAAATCTACAAGTTATCAAAGCAAAGTATTACGCGCATGCTCCTAGGGGGATAGATTGGTAGGAAAAGACCATCGCTCGTCCCCGACCGCCACTCATAAGGAAGACAATAAATAAATAAATCATGCTCCGACTTCATCACATAACGGTTCACCATACGTGCATGCTACGGGAATCACAAACTTTAACACAAGTATTTCTCAAATTCACAATTACTCAACTAGCATGACTCTAATATCACCATCTTTATATCTCAAAACAATTATCAAGCATCAAACTTTTCTTAGTATTCAACACACTCATAAGAAATTTACTATTCTTGAATACCTAGCATATTAAGATTATTTAAGCAAATTACCATGCTATTTAAGACTCTCAAAATAATCTAAGTGTAGCATGAGAGATCAATAGTTTCTATAAAACAAATCCACCACCGTGCTCTAAAAGATATAAGTGAAGCACTAGCGCAAAACTATATAGCTCAAAAGATATAAGTGAAGCACAAAGAGTATTCTAATAAATTCTAAATCATGTATGGCTCTCTCAAAAGGTGTGTACAGCAAGGATGATCGTAGTAAACTAAAAAGCAAAGACTCAAATCATACAAGACGCTCCAAGCAAAACACATATCATGTGGTAAATAAAAATATAGCTCCAAGTAAAGTTACCGATGGAAGTAGACGAAAGAGGGAATGCCTTCCGGGGCATCCCCAAGCTTTGGCTTTTTGGTGTCCTTAGATTATCTTGGGGGTGCCATGGGCATCCCCAAGCTTAGGCTCTTCCCACTCCTTGTTCCATAATCCATCAAAAGATTTCACCCAAAACTTGAAAACTTCACAACACAAAACTCAACAGAAATCTCGTGAGCTCCGTTAGTGAAAGAAAACAAAAGACCACTTCAAGGTACTGTAATGAACTCATTCTTTATTTATATTGGTGTTAAACCTACTGTATTCCAACTTCTCTATGGATTATAAACTATTTTACTAGCCATAGATTCATCAAAATAAGCAAACAACACACGAAAAACAGAATCTGTCAAAAACAGAACAGTCTGTAGTAATCTGTAACTAACGCGAACTTCTGGAACTCCAAAAGTTCAGCAAAAATAGGAAGACCTAGGAAATTTGTTTATTGATCATCATCAATTGGAATCACTATTTTATCACGTTCTGGTGATTTTTAACAATTGTTTTCGTGAACAGAAAGTTTCTGGAAATTACAGCAAGATCAAATAACTATCATCCAAGAAGATCCTATAGGTTTAACTTGGCACAAACACTAATTAAAACATAAAACACATCTAACCAGAGGCTAGAACAAATATTTATTCCTAAACAGAAACAAAAGAAAAAAAACTGAAAATAAAATTGGGTTGCCTCCCAACAAGCGCTATCGTTTAACGCCCCTAGCTAGGCATAAAAGCAAGGATAGATCTAGGTATTGCCATCTTTGGTAGGCAATCCATAAATGGCTCTCATAATAGATTCATATGGTAATTTTATTTTCTTCCTAGGAAAGTGTTCCATGCCTTTCTTTAATGGGAATTGGAATCTAATATTCCTTTCCTTCATATCAATAATTGCACAAATCGTTCTAAGGAAAGGTCTACCAAGAATAATAGGACATGAAGGATTGCAATCTATATCAAGAACGTTAAAATCTACGGGCACATAATTCCTATTTGCAACAATAAGAACATCATTAATTCTTCCCATAGGTTTCTTAATAGTGGAATCCGCAAGGTGCAAGACTAGAGAGCAATCATCAAAATTACGGAAATCTAGCAAATCGCACAAAGTTTTGGGAATAGTGGAAACACTAGCACCCAAATCACATAAAGCATTAAACTCATGATCCTTAATCTTAATTTTAATAGTTGGTTCCCACTCATCATAAAGTTTTCTAGGGATAGAAACTTCCAACTCAAGCTTTTCTTCAAAAGATCGCATCAAGGCGTCAACGATATGTTTAGTAAACGCTTTATTTTGACTATAAGCATGAGGAGAATTTAGCACGGATTGCAACAAGGAAATACAATCAATCAAAGAGCATCTTTCATAATTAAATTCCTTAAAATCCAAAATAGTGGTTTTAGCAACATCTAGGGTTTTGATTTCTTCAATCGCACTTTTATCAATTTTAGCATCAAGATCTAAAAACTCTGAATTTTTGGAACGCCTTCTAGGTAAAGGTGGATCATATTTAGTCCCATCATTATCAAGATTCATATTGCAAAACAAAGATTTAATTGGGGACACACCAATAACTTTTAGATCTTCATCTTTATTTTCATAGAAATCCCGTTTAGCGGCCATCTTATTAACTAAGGTAGCCTGCTTATCCGATATTTCAGTAGCCAACTTCTCAAGACGAGCAATTTGGGATCTTAAACCATCAAATTCTTTAGACATATCATCGAGCTCTTTATTCATATAATTCATAAAACTTTTTTGTTCCTTAAGCTCGTTTCTGAAGAAATTATTATGCTCAAATTGCAGAACCATAAAACTCCTGACGTTGCTTTCGATCTCTTCTAATCTTTTAAGGTGAAGATCACCAAATCTAGGTAGAGCCATCGTGACAAGCAAGCAATCCAACACACGAGAAAACAAGAGACGGAAAAAAAAGGCAAACGGAAAATAGAGGGCGAATAAAACGCCAAGGGTGAAGTGGGGGAGAGGAAAACGAGAGGCAAATGGAAAATAATGTAATGCGGGAGATAAGGGATGTGATGGGTACTTGGTATGTTGACTTTTGCGTAGACTCCCCGGCAACGGCGCCAGAAATTCTTCTTGCTACCTCTTGAGCACTGCGTTGGATTTCCTTGAAGAGGAAAGGATGATGCGACCTGATGGCGTAAGTATTTCCCTCAGTTTTTGAGAACCAAGTTATCAATCCGGAGGAGGCTACGCATGAGTCCCTCGCACCTGCACAATACAAATAACTCCTCGCAACCAACGCGATAAGGGGTTGTCAATCCCTTCACGGTCACTTACGAGTGAGACCTAATAGATATGATAGGATAATATTTTTGGTATTTTTGTGATAAAGATGCAAAAGTAAAATAAAAGCAAAGTAAAAAGAAAAGGAAATAACAAAGTATTGGAAGATTAATATGATGAAGATAGACCCTGGGGCCATAGATTTCACTAGTGGCTTCTCTCATGAGCATAAGTATTTTACGATGGGTGAGCAATTCTTGTTGAGAAATTGGATGAATTGAGCGTAGTTATGAGAATATCTAGGTATGATCATGTATATAGGCATCACGTCCGAGACAAGTAGACCGACTCCTGCCTGCATCTACTACTATTACTCCACTCATCGACCGCTATCCAACATGCATCTAGAGTATTAAGTTCATGGAAACAAAGTAACGCCTTAAGCAAGATGACATGATGTAGAGGGATAAATTCATGCAATATGATAAAAACCCCATCTTGTTATCCTCGATGGCAACAATACAATATGTGCCTTGCTGCCCCTCATCACTTTGGGAAAGGACACCGCAAGATTGAACCCAAAGCTAAGCACTTCTCCCATTGCAAGAAAAACCAATCTACTAGGCCAAACCAAACTGATAATTCAAAGAGACTTGCAAAGATAACCAATCATACATAAAAGAATTCAGAGAAGATTCAAATATTGTTCATAGATAATCTTGATCATAAACCCACAATTCATCGGTCTCAACAAACACATCGTAAAAAGAAGATTACATCGAATAGATCTCCACGAGAGAGGGGGAGAACATTGTATTGAGATCCAAAAAAAGAGAAGAAGCCATCTAGCTACTAACTATGGACTCGAAGGTCTGAGGTAAACTACTCACACTTCATCAGAGAGGCTATGGTGATGATGTAGAAGCCTTCCGTGATGGGTTCCCCTTCTGGCGGAGCTCCGGAATAGGCCCCAAGATGGGATCTCGTGGGTACAGAAGGTTGCAGCGGTGGAATTAGGTTTTTGGCTCCGTGTCGATCGATCGTTTGAAGTGCGAGGTATATATAGGAGGAAGGAGTACGTCGGTGGAGCAACAGGGGGCCCACGAGGGTGGAGGGCGCGCCCTGGGGGGTGGGCGCGCCCCCCTACCTCGCGCCTTCCTCCTTTCTTTCTTGACGTAGGGTCTAAGTCTCCTGGATCACATTCGGTGAGAAAATCACGTTCCCGAAGGTTTCATTCTGTTTGGACTCCGTTTGATATTCCTTTGTGCGAAACCCTGAAATAAGCAAAAAAACAGCAATTCTGGGCTGGGCCTCCGGTTAATAGGTTAGTCCCAAAAATAATATAAAAGTGGATAATAAAGCCCAATAATGTCCAAAACAGTAGATAATATAGCATGGAGCAATCAAAAATTATAGATACGTTGGAGACGTATCAGGACGCGACCCCTCTTTCCCTCTCCCTCTCCCTCTCCTTCCTTCTTCTCCTAGTTGGACTAGGAAAGGGGGGAACCTATTCCTACTTGTAGTAGGATCCCCCCCTTGGGCGCGCCCCTTGTGGTCGGTCGGCCTCCTCCTCCTCTCCGCCTAAACACAACTTGATCATTGATCTCTTATCCGTGTGCGGTGCCCCTCCACCATAATCCACCTTGGTTATATCGTCGTGTTTAGGCGAAGCCCTGCGCCGGTAACTTCATCGTCACCATCATCAAGCCGTCGTGCCGAAGAAGCTCTCCCTCGAAGCTCTACTGGATCGTGAGTTCGTGGGACGTCACCGAGCTGAACGTGTGCAGATCGCGGAGGTGCCGTACGTTCGGTACTAGGATCGGTCGATCGTGAAGACGTACGACTACATCAACCGCGTTGTCATAACGCTTCCGCTTTCGGTCTACGAGGGTACGTGGACAACACTCTCCCCTCTCGTTGTTATGCATCACCATGATCTTGCGTGTGCGTAAGATTTTTTTTGAAATTACTACGTTACCCAACAGTGGTATCAGAGCCAAGTTTATGCGTAGATGTTATATGCACGAGTAGAACACAAGTGAGTTGTGGGCGATACTAGTTATACTGCTTACCAGCATGTCATACTTTGATTCAGCGGTATTGTTGGAAGAACCGGCCCGGACCGACATTATGCATACGCTACGCGATATTGGTTCTACCGACGTGCTTCGCACACAGGTGGCTGGCGGGTGTCAGTTTCTCCAACTTTAGTTGAATCGAGTGTGGCTACGCGTTGTCCTTGTTGAAGGTTAAAACAACACATACTTGACGAAATATCGTTGTGGTTTTGATGCGTAGGTAAGAACGGTTCTTGCTCAGCCCGTAGCAGCCATGTAAAAGTTGCTACAACAAAGTAGAGGACATCTAACTTTTTTTGCAGGGCATGTTGTGATGTGATATGGTCAAGACATGATGCTAAATTTTATTGCATGAGATGGTCATGTTTTGTAACGGAGTTATCGGCAACTGGCAGGAGCCATATGGTTGTCGCTTTATTGTATGAAATGCAATCGCCATGTAATTGCTTTACTTTATCACTAAGCGGTAGCGATAGTCGTAGAAGCAATAGTTGGCGAGACGACAACGATGCTACGATGGAGATCAAGGTGTCACTCCAATGATGATGGTGATTATGACGGTGCTTTGGAGATGGAGATCAAAGGCACAAGATGATGATGGCCATATCATATCACTTATATTGATTGCATGTGATGTTTATCCTTTATACATCTTATTTTGCTTAGTTCGAAGCTAGCATTATAAGATGATCTCTCACTAAATTTCAAGGTATAAGTGTTCTCCCTGAGTATGCACCGTTGCGGAAGTTCGTCGTACCGAGACACCACGTGATGATCGGGTATGATAAGCTCTATGTTCACATACAACGGGTGCAAGCCAGTTTTGCACACGCAAAATACTCGGGTTAAACTTGACGAGCCTAGCATAGGCAGATATGGCCTCGGAACACTGAGACCGAAAGGTCGAGCGTGAATCATATAGTAGATATGATCAACATAGTGATGTTCACCATTGAAAACTACTCCTTCTCACGTGATGATCGGACATGGTTTAGTTGATATGGATCACGTGATCACCTAGATGATTAGAGGGATGTCTATCTAAGTGGGAGTTCTTAATTAATTTGATTAACCGAACTTTAATTTATCATGAACTTAGAACCTGATAGTATTTTGCATGTATATGTTGTTGTAGATAGATGGCACGTGCTGTTGTTCCGTTGAATTTTAATGCGTTCCTAGAGAAAGCTAAGTTGAAAGATGATGATAGCAACTACACAGACTGGGTCCGTAACTTGAGGATTATCCTCATTGCTGCACAGAAGAATTACGTCCTGGAAGCACCGCTAGGTGCCAAACCCGCTGCAGGAGCAACACCAAATGTTATGAACGTCTGGCAGAGCAAAGCTGATGACTACTCGATAGTTCAGTGTGCCATGCTTTACCGCTTAGAACCGGGACTTCAACGACGTTTTGAACGTCATGGAGCATATGAGATGTTCCATGAGTTGAAGTTAATATTTCAAGCAAATGCCCAAATTGAGAGATATGAAGTCTCCAATAAGTTCTACAGCTGCAAGATGGAGGAGAATAGTTCTGTCAGTGAGCATATACTCAGAATATCTGGGTATAACAATCACTTGATTCAACCGGGAGTTAATCTTCTGGATGATAGCGTCATTGACAGAGTTCTTCAATCACTGCCACCAAGCTACAAGAGCTTCGTGATGAACTATAACATGCTAGGGATGGATAAGACAATTCCCGAGCTCTTCGCGATGCTAAAGGCTGCGGAGGTAGAAATCAAGAAGGAGCATCAAGTGTTGATGGTCAACAAGACCACCAGTTTCAAGAAAATGGGTAAAGGGAAGAAGGGGAACTTCAAGAAGAAAGGCAAACAAGTTGCTGCTCAAGTGAAGAAACCCAAGTACGGACCTAAGCCTGAGACTGAGTGCTTCTACTGCAAAGGGACGGTCATCGGAAGCGAATCGCCCCAAGTATTTGGCGGATAAGAATGATGGTAAGGTGAACAAAGGTATATGTGATATACATGTTATTGATGTGTACCTTACTAATGCTCGCAGTAGCACCTGGGTATTTGATACTGGTTCTGTTCCTAATATTTGCAACTTGAAACATGGACTACGGATTAAGCGAAGATTGGCTAAGGACGAGGTGACGATGCGCGTGGGAAGTGGTTCCAAAGTCGATGTGATCACCGTTGGCACGCTACCTTTACATCTACCTTCAGGATTTGTTTTAGACCTGAATAATTGTTATTTGGTGCCAGCGTTAAGCATGAACATTATATCTGGATCTTGTTTGATGCGAGACGGTTATTCATTTAAATCATAGAATAGTGGTTGTTCTATTTATATGAGTAATATCTTTTATGGTCATGCACCCTTGATGAATGGTCTATTTTTGTTGAATCTAGATAGTAGTGACACACATATTCATAGTATTGAAGCCAAAAGATATAAGTTTAATAATGATAGTGCAACTTATTTGTGGCACTTCCGTTTGGGTCATATTGGTGTAAAGCGCATGAAGAAACTCCATGCTGACGGGCTTTTGGAATCACTTGATTATGAATCACTTGATGCTTGCGAACCATGCCTCATGGGCAAGATGACTACGACTCCGTTCTCCGAAACTATGGAGCGAGCAACAGACTTATTGGAAATAATACATACCGATGTATGCGGTCCGATGAGTGTTGAGGCTCGCGGGGGATATCGTTATTTTCTGATCTTCACAGATGATTTGAGCAGATATGGGTATATCTACTTGATGAAACATAAGCCTGAAACATTTTGAAAAGTTCAAAGAATTTCAGAGTGAAGTGGAAAATCATCGTAACAAGAAAATAAAGTTTCTACGATCTCATCGTGGAGGAGAATATTTGAGTTAAGAGTTTGGTCTTCATTTGAAACAATGCGTAGGCAGTTTCGCAACTCACGCCACCCGTAACACCACAACAGTAATGGTATGTCCGAACGCCAGTAATGCACTTTATTGGATATGGTGCGATCTATGATGTCTCTTACTGATTTACCGCTATCATTTTGGGGTTATGCTTTTGATAGGGTTACATTCACGTTAAATAGGGCACCATCTAAATCCGTTGAGACGACACAATATGAACTGTGGTTTGGCAAAAAACCCAAATTGTCGTTTCTTAAAGTTTGGGGCTGCGATGCTTATGTGAAAAAGCTTCAACCTGATAAGCTCGAACCCAAATCGGAGAAATGTGTCTTCATAGGATACCGAAAGGAGACTGTTGGGTACATCTTCTATCACAGATCTAAAGGCAAGATATTCGTTGCTAAGAATGGATCCTTTCTAGAGAAGGAGTTTCTCTCGAAAGAAGTGAGTGGGAGGAAAGTATAACTTGATGAGGTAATTGTACCTTCTCCCTTATTGGAAAGTAGTTCATCATAGAAATCAGTTCCTATGATTCCTACACCAATTAGTGAGGAAGATAATGATAATGATCATGAAACTTCTGATCAAGTTACTACCGAACTTCGTAGGTCAACCAGAGTAAGATCCGCACCAGAGTGGTACGGTAATCCTGTTCTGGAAGTCATGTTACTTGACAATGACGAACCTACGAACTATGAGGAAGCGATGATGAGCCCAAATTCCATGGCTTGAGGCCATGAAATATGAGATGGGATCCATGTATGAGAACAAAGTGTGGAGTTTGGTTGACTTGCCCGATGATCGGCAAGCCATAGAGAATAAATGGATCTTCAAGAAGAAGACTGACGCTGGCTGTAATGTTACTGTCTACAAAGCTCGACTTGTCGCGAAAGGTTTTTGACAAGTTCAAGGAGTTGACTACGATGAGACATTCTCACCAGTAGCGATGCTTAAGTCCATCTGAATCATGTTAGCAGTTGCCGCATTTTATGATTATGAAATTTGGCAAATGGATGTCAAAACTGCATTCCTGAATGAATTTCTGGAAGAAGAGTTGTATATGATGCAACCCGAAGGTTTTAGCGATACAAAGGATGCTAACAAAGTGTGCAAGCTCCAGAGATCCATTTATGGACTGGTGCAAGCATCTCAGAGTTGGAATAAACATTTTGATAGTGCGATCAAATCATATGGTTTTATACAGACTTTTGGAGAAGCCTGTATTTACAAGAAAGTGAGTGGGAGCTCTGTAGAATTTCTAATATTATATGTGGATGACATATTGTTGATTGGAAATGATATAGAATTTCTGGATAGCATAAAATGGTACTTGAATAAGAGTTTTTCAATGAAAGACCTCGGTGAAGCTGCTTATATATTGGGCATCAAGATCTATAGAGATAGATCAAGACGCTTAATTGGACTTTCACAAAGCACATACCTTGATAAAGTTTTGAAGAAGTTCAAAATGGATCAAGCAAAGAAAGGGTTCTTGCCTGTGTTACTAGGTGTGAAGTTGAGTCAGACTCAATGCCCCACCAACGCAGAAGATAGAGAGAAAATGAAAGCCATTCCCTATGCTTCAGCCATAGGTTCTATCATGTATGCAATGTTGTGTACCAGACCTGCTGTGTGCCTTGCTATTAGTTTAGTAGGGAGGTACCAAAGTAATCCAGGAGTGGATCACTGGACAACGGTCAAGAACATCCTGAAATACCTGAAGAGGACTAAGGATATGTTTCTCGTTTATGGAGGTGACAAAGAGCTCGTCGTAAATGGTTACGTCGATGCAAGCTTTGACACTGATCCGGATGACTCTAAGTCGCAAACCGGATACGTATTTATATTGAACGGTGGAGCTGTCATTTGGTGCAGTTCCAAGTAGAGCGTCGTGGCGGCATCTACATGTGAAGCGGAGTACATAGCTGCTTCGGAAGAAGCAAACGAAGGAGTATGGATGAAGGAGTTCATATCCGATCTAGGTGTCATGCCTAGTGCATCGGGTCCAATGAAAATCTTTTGTGACAATACTGGTGCAATTGCCTTGGCAAAGGAATCCAGATTTCACAAGAGAACCAAGCACATCAAGAGACGCTTCAATTCCATCCGCGATCAAGTCAAGGAAGGAGACATAGAGATTTGCAAAATACATACGGATCTCAATGTTGCAGACCCGTTGACTAAGCCTTTCTCATGAGCAAAACATGATCAGCTCCAAGACTCCATGGGTGTTAGAACCATTACTATGTAATCTAGATTATTGACTCTAGTGCAAGTGGGACACTGAAGGAAATATGTCCTAGAGGCAATACAAAGTTGTTATTTATATTTCCTTATATCATGATAAATGTTTATTATTCATGCTAGAATTGTATTAACCGGAAACTTAGTACATGTATGAATACATAGACAAACAAAGTGTCACTAGTATGCCTCTACTTGACTAGCTCGTTAATCAAAGAAGGTTAAGTTTCCTAGCCATAGACATGAGTTGTCATTTGATGAACGGGATCACATCATTAGAAAATGATGTGATTGACAAGACCAATCCGTTAGCTTAGCACTATGATCGTTTAGTTTATTTCTATTGCTTTCTTCATGACTTATACATGTTCCTATGACTATGAGATCAACTCCCGAATACGGGAGGAGCACTTAGTGTGCTAGAAAACGTCACAACGTAACTGGGTGATTATAAAGATGCTCTACAGGTGTCTCCAATGGTGTTTGTTGAGTTGGCATAGATCGAGATTAGGATTTGTCAGTCCGATTGTCGGAGAGGTATCTCCGGGCCCTCTCGGTAATGCACATCACTATAAGCCTTGCAAGCAATGTGACTAATGAGTTAGTTGCGGGATGATGCATTACGGAACGAGTAAAGAGGCTTGCCGGTAACGAGATTGAACTAGGTATGGTGATACCGACGATCGAATCTCGGGCAAGTAACATACCGATGACAAAGGGAACAATGTATGTTGTTATGCGGTTTGACCGATAACGATCTTCATAGAATATGTAGGAGCCAATATGAGCATCCAGGTTCCGCTATTGGTTCCGCTATTGGTTATTGACCAGAGATGTGTCTCGGTCATGTCTACATAGTTCTCGAACCCGTAGGGTCCGCACGCTTAACATTCAATGACGATTCGTATTATGAGTTTATGTGATTTGATGTACCAAAGGTTGTTCGAAGTCCCGGATGTGATCACGGACATGACGAGGAGTCTCGAAATGGTCGAGTCATAAAGATTGATATACTGGACCATGTTATTCGGACACTTGAAGTGTTCCGGATAGTTTCAGATAAAATTGGAGTGCCGGGGGGTTACCGGATCCCCCCCCCCCCCGGGAAGTTATGGGCCATAGTGGGCCTTAGGGGAGAGAGAGGGCCGCAGCCAAGAGGTGGCGCCCCCCCCCAAGGGGAGTCTGAATAGGACAGGGGGAAGGGGGCGCGGCCCCTCTTTCCCTCTCCCTCTTTCTCTTCTTCCTTCTTCTCCTAGTTGGACTAGGAAAGGGGGGAACCTATTCCTACTTGGAGTAGGATTCCCCCCCTTGGGCGCGCCCCTTGTGGTCGACCGGCCTCCTCCTCCCCTCCTTTATATGCGGGGAGGGGGCACCCCATAGACACACAAGTTGATCATTGATCTCTTAGCCGTGTGCGGTGTCCCCCTCCACCATAATCCACCTCAGTCATATCGTCGTAGTGCTTAGGCGAAGCCCTGCGCCGGTAACTTCATCATCACCGTCATTATGCCGTCGTGCTGACGAAGCTCTCCCTCGAAGCTCTACTGGATCGTGAGTTTGTGAGACGTCACCGAGCTGAACGTGTGCAGATCACGGAGGTGCCGTACGTTTAGTACTAGGATCGATCGATCGTGAAGACGTACGACTACATCAACCGCGTTGTCATAAGGCTTCCGCTTTCGGTCTACGAGGGTACGTGGTCAACACTCTCCCCTCTCGTTGCTATGCATCACCATGATCTTGCGTGTGCGTAGGATTTTTTTTTTGAAATTACTACGTTACCCAACACTATGTCAATAGGTTAGTCCCAAAAAAGATATAAAGTTGCTATAAAATAATTGTAAAATATTCAAGAATGATAATATAACAGCATGGAATAATAAAAAATTATAGATACGTTGGCGACGTATCAGTGTGGATCAACTTGTGTATTAGTCCAATGCTATCATTATGGTCATCGTGATTCGCCCCATGATGTTTTGTACCCTCGATGTGCGAGTAGTTTCCCTAGTTCTTGATGTTGGGTGAAGTTGGTCAGCCAAGATATGCCTCTTTTGGAAGGAAGGATCTTACTGTTGGCATGAAGGCCGGTTGAGGAGGTAGGTTAGTGATACATTTATCTATGTGTGAGACATACTTCAGCCTATGTTAGTTTCATGCTTTTCTCTATGTATGGGACATCTTTCTATCCATGTTACTTTCAAACTTCCTATTTATTGTGGTTACTAATAAACATACTACAACATGAAATGAACATACATCTAGATGCTGAAATTAAAATACCACAACAGGAAATTGAGATACAACACAATGCTTCTGCGTTGCCTAAGAAACATCACATGAAGTCATCATCATTGTTATCGTTAACATGGTTCTACATAATATCTTCACGATTGGGTTCAACTGTGACATGCACTAGTTTTGCATGGCATAAAATCATCGGGTGAATCATCATCATCCTCACACCCTTCGATGATGTAGCACTCTTGCTTCATCTACCTATCTTAGTGGTCTCACAACCGTTGGATCTGTTCCGAGCTCGTTTGCATGGCATAAATTCATCATTGTCCTCGATCACTTTCTTAGAGCTTGCGCTATCCCTTGCTGATGCAACAGGGTGCTGAGCTCATTTTCTTGGCATAAAGTCATCACCGTCATCGTTCACTTTCTTTAATTTTTGCGCCACCAACATTTCGCCTCGATCTAGTGCTTTTAGAGCTCGCGTCACCCTTGGATGATTCTCCCCACTCGAAGTAATAGATCTCCTTTTTCATTAACTCTGCATCCTCGGGGTATCACTGCACACTAGAAATAGTAATACAAACAAAATTAGAACTACGATACTACCAAATAACTGAATGGAATTTGAAATGTCAATTATCTTAATGTGGTCCTCATACTGCTTCTGCAGAAAACTTATTTTTTGGATGGTTAGTGAGAACAAGCAACTCACAAATGCATGCCTCCATATGCGTGAGCTCAACAATCCTTTCATAGCTTCCACGCAATCTCAAAAGTTCTTGTCTTATCTCCACTGGGTTCGTTTTCGGGAGCCCTTCTTTGGAAAAACACTTACCCAAGTCCATCAGGTGGCTGTCACTATTGATTAATTCATCAAAAGGGACACCTCGACCCCCCCCCCCCCTTCACATCTTCATTTTTGTGTCACCTTTCAAAGGCAAAATTAGACATCACAGGAGTAAAATGGTGGGGAGGGGTCGCCAGACATGACTGGAGAAATGACTAAGATATGATGTGAAACACAACATGCGGGGAGTGGTTTAATAGTATGAGCAAGGCAAGATAAAAGGCGAAAAAATGAGCAGGAAGACAAAGGGAAGGAGTGGAGATGACGGGAAAGGAAAGGGCGAGACATGGGTAGCAGTAAGGGAAAGGACATGATGTCCAAAGCATGAATGGCAAAAGCGAAAATAAAGTTTTTTTCTTTTGCCATAGCAATGAGAAGATCTCTTCATCCGCGCCAACAACGAGAAGATCTCGGACTGAGATCTAGTGCCTTGGCACACACAAGGCACACGTGAACAGTGCAATGCCTTGAGGGCATCTCCTGGCCGTTGGATCTACAAGCGACGGCCACATGAACATCAAGAGTCACTGCTACAGTACATCGCTACAGGAAGGCTCCTACAGGACAACCGCTACAGGACCAACACACTGTAGTGCGGGGTACTGTTCACTGAAATCTGGAACCTTGATTTCCGATCTAACGGCTTAAAGCTCAAGGCATTGCACTGTTCATGTGTGCCTTGTGTGTGCCAAGGCACCGGATCTCAGTCTGAAGATCTCCTCGTCCACGCCTGCAACAAAAAGAGCTACATGCAACTCCGTTGCCCCGGTTACATGACGTGGTGGGCCCTATAGGAACTTTTCATCCGAGCTAAACCTCAATTTCACTTGCAGTGCTTTGAAGAAGGCCTGCCACATGTTACTTGTGAATATCTAACGAAGAGTAACTCTTCGCCCAGGCGGCCATGGAAAGAGCTCTTCGGCCATGCGGCAACGAAGAGGTGATCTTCATTCAACACGACAACAACAGGGTCGTAAAAATGGAATTTTCGAAGACTAGAATATACTTTCGAGGTTTCCAACTTTTTTTAAAAGAATTCCGTCAGTGTCATACTGTCATCTCTTTGTCGGCAAATTTCTAGTTTAACCATAGAGGCCACTTTTCTTTTTGTCATTCATGCTCCGATGCACGTATTAATTTGCTGAAAATGACACTGAGTGATAGTACAGTTTATACATATTTTTTGTGAGGATGGTTGATTTCTGTACCACTGAAGATTTTATTTCAAGACACGGGAAAAGTACTGAAAAACTACCCTAGACTGGTGGTAATAAAAGACTAAAAAGGGAGGTTCGGGGTTGTCGACCAAAGAAAAGAAAAAGGGCGCTCTAGCTTTGGTGACTTCCACTACGAGTGTTGCAATCACTAACAAATGAATTGTTAACCGTAAGTAGTGGTATAATAATCTTACAGGGATCAGAATCATTCATAAGATATTAAGAATTGTGGTTAAGCCGATGACTGACGTTGATAGTAAAAAGTCGACGTTAATGTTAGTACATGGGTTGAAAAATTCTACCCTTTGTCGGAGGGAATGGAATCGGACTCTGTTTTAGAGAGTGCAGGGAGGAACCGGTCTCTGTCCAAAGGAAAAAAATGGAACGAGTAGGAGGCAGCGCAAGTGGTGAACAAAACATTGTGGTCAAAACACTCAAGCCTTCGCCTGATCAATTATGTCACGCACACATACATGATTTTCCTGTACATGCATCGAAACGAAAACGAGAAGATGGAAACGAGATATTTTCCTGGAACCGACAACCTGCCGACAAACGAAAGAATTGTTTGTTTCTACAGTACAAAACTAATTTACTCCGCGATTTGGTCATGACGGGCTCGCGACGGCGCAGTTGCCGTACGCCATGCTCCGGCCGACGTCCGCCGGCGCGGCGGGGTCGACGCCGAGCTCCCGGGCGCGGTTCACGTACTCCTTCTTCACGTTCCCCTTCTGCAGCTGCAGCAGGCGTATCACGCTGCGCCGCGCGTCGTACCGGAACGGGTGCCCCGTCGCGGTGAACCCGTCGATGAGGTGCAGGTACGCCTCCAGGTCGTGCCGGCTCGCCGGGCCCACGTCGGGGCGCAGGCACGGCGAGTTCTTGCTGTCGATGAGCAGCTCCGCGCCCACGTGCTGGTACTGCTCCTTGCTCAGCGGCAGCCGCGGCGCCACGCCGGGCACCTTGGTGACCATGTCGCCCGCGTTGACGATGCGGAGGACGTTGACCTTGCCGCTCTGCTTGAGCTTTTCCACGAACGCGGCGTTGCCCACCTTCGGGCCGCCGAAGGAGACCACGGCGACCGGCGGGGCGTCGGGGACGGTGGTGGCGATCTCGTCGGCCACCAGGAGTGCCAGCGCGCCGCCGAGGCTGTGCCCGACGATCGTGATGCTCAGCTCCTCGCCCTTGTACTTCTCCATGAGGCGTCTCACCTCGTCCATGACGTCCTCCGAGAGGCTCTTCACCTTTTCCCCGGCCGTCTTGTAGAGGCTCCGGAATCCGCGGGCCACCTTGGGGTCCTCCGGTCCGGCTTGCTTGCCCTCGCCGCTCTCGCCGTCGAGGGGCACGAGCGAGGCGCGCAGGTTCTCGGCCCACTCGAGGCAGGTGGCCGTCCCGCGCAGCACGATGGCGATGTCCCGGCGGCCCATGCGGGCGACCTCCCGCTCGGACTCGCACACGGCGACGTAGCCGATCCAGTTGGACTGCTGCGTGAGCCACTCGGGGGTGTTGGGGCGCTTGGCCCACGGCGGCATGGAGAGCGCGGAGGTGGCGAAGAGGCTGCGGGTGGGGCGGTAGGAGCGGTCCGGGAGCATGAGGCCACGGTGCCTCGCCGCCGCGGTGGGCAGCGAGTGGAAGGCCTGGTACGCCGCCTGCACGAAGTCGCCGTAGCGGAGGAGCTCGCGGCGGAGGTCGGAGTCGAGCGGGTCGAGGAGGCCGGCCCAGCCGCCCTCCCCGTGGAGGGCGCGCCACCGGGGGCCGATGGTGCTCCTCGGGGAGGCGCGCGGGGAGTCGGCCGAGAGGAGCTGCTGCATGTGCATGAGGCTGCGCGGCGACATGTGCTCGTCCGCGGCCATGCGCGCCCGCATCCCGGGCATGGGCACGAAGAAGGAGAGGTTGAGCGCGTTGAGCAGGCCGTGCCTGACGTTGAGCGGCTCCTGCTCGCTCTCCTGCTCCTGCTTGCTGCTGGGCGGCCCCGCCTGGGTCGGCGTCCTAGGCGGCTTCCCGAGCACGCGGTCAAGGTTGGCGATGTGCGTCCTCACGCCATCCGCGGCGGGCGAGGCCCCGGACCCGGCGGCGCGCAGCGCCTGCGAGCTCGGGTTGAGCGGCGACTGCTCGCGCCGCGGCGCCGTGCGCTGCGTAGAGGCGTGGTGTGGCGCGTGGTGCACGGGCGCATGCACCGCCGCGGTGGCGGTTCCGGTGACGGCCGCGGCAATTGACATCGGCTCCTCCGTCAACAATAGGTTATGATTATGTAGCAGGATCACCTACTCGATCGCAAGCTCCGATTCCGAGCTACGACTAGTGATTAAGCGAGATGACAGACACACCACGTCTGGGCGGGGCTATATAGCGGGAGGGGGAAGAGTCCAGACCGCAGCGCCCCGCGGGTCAATTATTAATTGATGAAGCGCAGTGGTTGGTCACAAGTTGCCATGCGCTTTGACGTCGCGATGCCATGGCCACCCGAGCACGCGACAAGGTCGCGGGTGCGGTTGCGGTGCGCTGGCCCGCGCACAGAGAGAAACTCGGCTAGAGCCAGCCCACCGCGTGCCGAGCCGAGTGCCGGCGTGTGCGCGCGGGATAGTCTTTTCTACGCCTCTCTGCATCTGCATGCGTGGCCAACTTGCCGGCAGCCGCGCCGAGATGCGGTGTCGATGTACGTACAAGTACTAGTCTAATGGCGATTAGGCGTGCGTAGTTAGCCACGCGGTGCCCGGGGTTGGATTTCCGTGGCTTGACCGAGACGAAGCAGCACCATGTCGACGTCGTTGCCCGGTTCTTTTAGTATTTGTCGAGCTTCCCTCCGCCCCTCGCATGTGGTTTCCGGTCTTGGTCCAGCAGCTTCGGCTTCACACTGACACCGGTCGTGATGACCTCCTCCTCCTCCCGGTTTGGATGCGTGCACTGTTGACCGCGGATGCTGTTAACTAGTCCGCGACAAAGCTTTGGTACGTAGTACGGGATTAAAATGGTTTTGTTAATTTGTTAGTCAAACCTACCGCGTACGGAATTAAAATGGTTTTGTTAATATATCTCTATTTTTTTGGGAGGAAACCACGGCGTCCATGTCGCGTCGGCGTGTGGTGGTCTGATCTCCTCCCTGCTCCGATGAGTGTCGAGGGCGGGAGTTTTTGTTGAGGAACGAATAGGGTTCCACGCCCTAACACCAGAGGCTTCTTTGAATGTTCATAACTTCTTATAGTACTATTCTTTTCGTTTTTGAGACGAGCTTCTTATACTAGGTTGTCAATTTTATACTCCCTCCGTTCCATAATGTAGTGCCTATAAATTTTTACAAAAGTTAAACATTACAAACTTTGACCATGTTTGTAAAGAAAAGTAGGTATATCTAAAATACCAAATGTACTTATTTGGATACATAATGAATTATATTTTCAGAATGTACATGTTTGATATTGTAGATGTTGATAATTTTTCTATACACTTGGTCAAAATTGGCAAAGTTTGACTTTCATAAAAATCTATAGGCACTACATTGTGGAATGAAGGCTACCTAGAATACGTGCACGCCTTGTAAACACTGAGAGAGGTAGTACTATTCTTTGAGTGTGTAATATTACGCTATTTGCAGAACGTAAAGACCACACATATAGTTGTAGTATGCTGTTTACAAAGACACCACACCCATAGTCATGTCGTTTGTCTATGATCTTAAATGCGTACACCGAACGGAAGTTCTATCAAGGAGCTGTCGGTAAGATATTAGGTTTGACATGATGCGAAAGTATGGATTATCAGCTGACCGTGTACCAGGACAAAAGGTGTTTTCTTTAGGGAAAAGCCTATTGGTACTTTATTCCAAGATGGAGAGTTGCATCACTAAGTACATGCGGTAAAAGAAAATGAGAAGGTTCATCATCCCACTCTAAACCTATAAGACGGCTGGGCGACCCGCTCCCAAGATGGATAGAGTTGCATCACTAAGTACCTCAATTTCTTTCGGTTTTGGCTGCCAGATGCTGGTCAAACAGTTTTTTTGTTGTGTTCCTTGACGTTGTATCTTCACGGTTTGTTCGCAGTAAATTCACATGGATGTGGGCTTGGTGTCTTACGTGATTGGCTGGGTCGGTTGGTTTCGAGTGCATGGACGACTTCTCCGCATGCGCCACGTGCGTGTCGCGCGATTTTCCCAACCTGGAGAAGTTGACAGTGTGTTTGCTGTTCGCTACTCTGGCTCGGTCGATGGAGCCGCTGCGGGTGGGCATGTTTCCCTCTGGTCCCACCTGTCTGTCTCCTTCTGTGTCTTGTTTTTGTGTGTGTTGTGTTCCCCATTTGGTTTGGTTCGGGTGCGGGGTCCCTCTTTTATGTGTGCGCTTTGAGAACTCTAGCTACTCTCTCCACCTCACTCTTCCCAGTATCCCTCTAGCGCCGCCAAGACCCTCACGCCGCCTCCCCCGGGCGACGCCGGGGTCTAACCCTAGCGCCACAAGACCTTTTCCTCCACTTCTTCGCCGCTGCCGGCGTGGGCCCCGGTGGCGGCGGGCCCGGTGCCAATGGTTCTGGGCGGGGGGAGGCGGCGGATCCCATCTAAGGTGGCGGGGGCGGCTCTTCTCATGCGATCCAACGGTGGCGGCTAGGACGGAGATTTCGGGCTGTGCGGCGGGGGCCCGAGCACCATCGTCACGTGAGCGGCCTACATGGATTTGCGGCGGTGGCGGCGCCCATCTGGCGAAAGTGGCTGTCCCGCCGTGATGGTGACGACGGCTATCTGCGGATCCAACGCCCGTTTGGATCCGTCGCCGGAGGCCTTTTCACGGCCGTGGCGCGTGGCAAATGAGGAGATCTGGGATCTCCGAGTACCGACGCAACATACATCTTCGTGGCGAGGTTGCGCTCGGTTCTAGCCAGCCACGAGATCGGGAAGACGTGGCTTCCGGTGAAAATCGCGCCAGACTGCGGTCTTGGCGGACGATGGCGGCGTCTCAGACGTCGTTCCCTTTTGGAGGCATCGTCGTTGCAGGTCTCATCAACTCGACGGGAGGTTCCGGGAAACCCTAGATCTGGGTCTACCGGATCGGACGATGACGGTGCTATCGGTACCGTTCTCCCTCCTGGGGGAATCGTTTTGGAGCGAGTGCTGGTTGGAGGGGACAAGAGGAGGAGTGGTGTTTCATCTGTTCCATTGATGACGGGGATCTCGGCGGCGTGGCGCAATGGAGACTCGGCGCCTGATGAGCGAAGATGGACTCGCGCAGGAGGGTGACGCTGCCTGGCGTCATGGTGGTGTCGGCGGTAGTTGGACCGGCCAAGGTTGATGCAGCAGTACAACTCTGAAGATGGGTTCGTGGCAGGTGGCTGCGGCGGCCTCATACCCGACAGGGGTCCTGGTTGAGAAGCACGCCAGACTGGTGGGTGCCCATACCCGGTAGGCGTCCTGGGTGGGACCTCAAGTCTTTAGATGGTTATGTTTGGCTGCGTGGTCTGTTTGGTATGAGGCCCAGACTTTCAGTGCCCCTACATCAACTGGATAGGGATAGCGACAATTGTTGCTTAGTTTGGTGGCTTTAGACTTATTGTTGTATGACTCTGTACGGTCTTGTGTCAATAATTAATAAAGTGGCCGTATGCATCGTCCAGATATAGAGGCCGGGGGTCGTCCTCCTTTTCTAAAAAAAATGTGTGCGCTTTGACTCGCCAGTTGTCCGTGCACTGCTTATACTAGCCATAATGAATAGTAACATAGAGTAATAAGATGTTCATATTACTAGTCTATGTTACTACCTCTATAGTGGGGAGTAACATATGTGTGGTAACATGGAGCACTCCATTTATTAAGCTATAGATATATCTTGCTTTGATATGTGTAATGTTACTCATGAAGGAAATATGCCCTAGAGGCAATAATAAAGTTATTATTTATTTCCTTATATCATGATAAAGGTTTACTATTCATGCTAGAATTGTATTAACCGGAAACATAATACATGTGTGAATATATAGACAAACAGTATGTCACTAGTATGCCTCTACTTGACTAGCTTGTTAATCAAAGATGGTTATGTTTCCTAACCATGAACAAGGAGTTGTTATTTGATTAACAAGGTCACATCATTAGTTGAATGATCTGATTGACATGACCCATTCCGTTAGCTTAACACTTGATCGTTTAGTATGTTAATGCTTTCTTCATGACCCATACATGTTCCTATAACTATGAGATTATGCAACTCCCGTTTACGGAGGAACACTTTGGGTACTACCAAACGTCACAACGTAATCGGGTGATTATAAAGGAGTACTACGGTGTCTCCAAAGGTACTTGTTGGGTTGGCGTATTTCGAGATTAGGTTTTGTCACTCCGATTGCTCGGAGAGGTATCTCTAGGCCTTCTCGGTAATACACATCACTTAAGCCTTGCAAGCATTACAACTAATGAGTTAGTTGTGAGATGATGTATTACGGAACGAGTAAAGAGACTTACCGGTAATCTAGATTGAACTAGGTATTGGATACCGACGATCGAATCTCGGGTAAGTAACATACCGATGACAAAGGGAACAACGATGTCGTTATGCGGTTTGACCGATAAAGATCTTCGTAGAATATGTAGGAACCAATATGGGCATCCAGGTTCCGCTATTGGTTATTGACCGAGAATGGTTCTAGGTCATGTCTACATAGTTCTCGAACCCGTAGGGTCCGCACGCTTAACGCTTCGATGACAGTTCATTATGAGTTTATAAGTATTGATGCAAGAAGTTTGTTCGAGTCCCGGATGTGATCACGGACATGACGAGGAGTCTCGAAATGGTCGAGACATAAAGATTGATATATTGGAAGCCTATGTTTGGACTTCTAAGGGTTCAGTGAAAGTGAAGTTCTCGAACACCGGGTTACGGAACCCCCGGGGTATATGGGCCTTCATGGGCCACAAGGGAGAAGAGGAAGGGCCGGCCAGGTGGGCTGCGCGCCCCTCCCCTCTAGTCCGAATAGGACAAGGAGAGGGGCGGCGCCTTCCCTCTTCCCTCCCCAATCCTACTCCAACTAGGACAAGGGGGAGTCCTACTCGGGTGGGAGTAGGACTCCTCCAGCGCCTCCCCAAGGCTGGCCGCACCCCTTGGCTCCTTTATATCTGAGGCGGGGGCACCCCATGACACACAAGTTGATCTACGGATCTTTCCTTAGCCGTGTGCGGTGCCCCTTCCACCATATTCCACTTCGGTCATATCGTCATGGAGCTTAGGCGAAGCCTGCGCCGGAGAAGTCATATCGTCATGAGCTTAGGCGAAGCCCTGCGTCGGTGGAGCATCAACATCGTCACCACGCCGTCGTCTTGACGGAACTCATCCTCGACACTTTGCTGGATCGAGTCCGGGATCGCCATCGAAATGACGTGTGCACAAATCGGAGGTGCCGTGACGTTCGGTGCTTGGATCGGTCGGATCGTGAAGACGTGCGACTACATCAACAGCGTTGTTATAACGCTTCGCTTTCGGTCTCACGAGTGCGTGGGCGGACACTCTCCTCTCGTTGCTATGCCATCACCATGGTCTTGCGTGATCGTAGGAAATTTTTGAAATTACTACGTTCTCAAACAAAGGCATCCGAGCCCGGTTTTATGCGTTGATGTCATATGCACGAGTAGAACACAAGTGAGTTGTGGGCGATACAAGTCATACTACCTACCGGCATGTCATATTTTGGTTCAGCGGTATTGTGAGATGAAGCGGCCCGGACCGACATTACGCCAGACGCTTACGCCGAGATCGGTTTCACCGCCCGAGCACTCGTTGCTTAAAGGTGACCGTGGGTGTCTGTCTCTCTCACTTTAGTTGAATCGAGGCATACGCCCGGTCCTTGAGAAGGTTAAACGGAGTCTATTTGACGAAATATCGTTGTGGTTTTGATGCGTAGGTAAGAACGGTTCTTGCTCAGCCCGTAGCAGCCACGTAAAACTTGCAACAACAAAGTAGAGGACGTCTAACTTGTTTTTGCAGGGCATGTTGTGATGTGATATGGTCAAGACGTGATGCTATATTTTATTGTATGAGATGATCATGTTTTGTAACCGAAGTTATCGGCAATCGGCTGGCGAGCCATATGGTTGTCGCTTTATTGTATGAAATGCAAACGCCATGTAATTGCTTTACTTTATCACTAAGGAGTAGCGATAGACGTAGAAGCAATAGTTGGCGAGACGACAACGATGCTACGATAGAGATCAAGGTGTCGCGCCGGTGACGATGGTGAGCATGACGGTGCTTCGGCGATGGAGATCACAAGCACAAGATGATGATGACCATATCATATCACTTATATTGATTGCATGTGATGTTTATCCTTTATGCATCTTATCTTGCTTTGATTGTGGTAGCATTATAAGATGATCTCTCACTAAAAATTATCAAGAAGTGTTCTCTCGAGTATGCACCGTTGCCAAAGTTCGTAGTACCCGGACACCACGTGATGATCGGG
This sequence comes from Aegilops bicornis, assembly GCA_021605145.1. NCBI lineage: Eukaryota > Viridiplantae > Streptophyta > Magnoliopsida > Poales > Poaceae > Aegilops > Aegilops bicornis. The sequence continues at coordinate 477,583,570 of CM038674.1, read as the reverse complement.
TGTGATAAGTTCTACGTCCATCTACAACGGGTGCAAAACAGTTGCACACGCGAATACTCGAGTTAAACTTGACGATCCTAGCATATAACAGATATGGCCTCGGAACACGGAGACCGAAAGGTCGAACGTGAATCATATAGTAGATATGATCAACATAGTGATGTTCACCATTGAAACTACTCCGACTCACGTGATGATCGGACATGGTTTAGTTGATTTGGATCACGTGAACACTTAGATGACTAGAGAGATGTCTGTCTAAGTGGGAGTTTTTTAATATGATTAATTGAACTTAAATTTATCATGAACTTAGTACCGATAGTATTTTGCTTGTCTATGTTTACTTTGTAGATAGATGGCTCGTCTTTGTTGTTCCGTTGAATTTTAATGCGTTCCTTGAGAAAGCAAAGTTGAAAGATGATGGTAGCAATTACACGGATCGGGTCCGTAACTTGAGGATTATCCTCATTGCTTGCACGGAAAAATTACGCCCTGGAAGCACCGCCGGGTGGCGAACTGCTGCGGAATCTTGAGCCGAGAAGTTGTGAACGTTCGGCAAAGCAAAGCTGATGACTACTCAATAGTTCGGTGTGCCATGCTTTACGGCTTAGAACCGGGTCTTCAACGACGTTTTGAGCGTCATGGAGCATATGAGATGTTCCAGAGTTGAAGTTAATATTTCAAGCAAATGCCCGGATTGAGAGATATGAAGTCTCCAATAAGTTCTATAGCTGCAAGATGGAGGAGAATAGTTACATCGGTGAGCACATACTCAAAATATCCGGGTATAACAATCACTTAATTCATTTGGGAGTTAATCTTCCGGATGATAGTGTCATTGATGTAATTCTCCAATCATCGCCACCAAGCTACAAGAGCTTCGTGATGAACTATAATATGCAAGGGATGACTAAGACAATTCTGAGCTCTTCGCAATGCTAAAAGTCAGCGGAGGTAGAAATCAAGAAAGAGCATCAAGTGTTGATGGTCAACAAGACCACTAGTTTCAAGAAAAGGGCAAAGGGAAGAAGAAGGAAACTTCAAAAAGAACGGCAAGAAAGTTGCTTGATCAAGAGAAGAAACCCAAGTGCGGACCTAAGCCCTAAATCGAAAGTGTTTTTACCGCAAATGCAGGACCTTTGGAAGCGGAACTGCCCCAAGTATTTGGCGGATAAAAAGGATGGCAAGGTGAACAAAGGTATATGTGATATACATGTTATTGATGTGTACCTTACTAGAGCTCGTAGTAGCACTTTGGGTATTTGATCTTGGTTACATTGCTAATATTTGCAACTCAAAGCAGTGGACTACGGAATAGACGAGCACCGGCAAAGGACGAGGTGATTTATGGCGCGTGGGAAATGGTTCCAAAGTCAATGTGATCGCGGTCGGCACGCTACCTCTACATCTACCTTCGGGATTAGTTTTAGACCTAAATAATTGTTATTTGGTGCCGGCGTTGAGCATGAACATTATATCTGGATCTTGTTTAATGCGAGACGGTTATTCATTTAAATCAGAGAATAATGGTTGTTCTATTTATATGAGTAATATCTTTTATGGTCATGCACCCTTGAAGAATGGTCTATTCTTGTTGAATCTCGGCGTAGTGATACACATATTCATAATGTTGAAGCCAAAAGATGCAGAGTTGATAATGATAGTGCAACTTATTTGTGGCAATCGCCGTTTAGGTCATATTGGTGTAAAACGCATGAAGAAACTCCATCTTGATGGGCTTCGGAATCACTTGATTATGAATCACTTGGTACTTGCGAACCGTGCCTCATGGGCAAAATGACAAAAACGCCGTTCTCGGAACTATGGAGCGAGGAACTGTTTGGTTGGAAATCATACATACTGATGTTTGTGGTCCAATGAATGTTGAGGCACGCGGCGGGTATCGTTATTTTCTCACCTTCACAGATGATTTGAGCAGATATGGGTATATCTACTTAATGAAACACAAATCTGAAACATTTGAAAAGTTCAAAGAATTTCAGAGTGAAGTGGAAAATCATCGTAACAAGAAAATAAAGTTTCTACGATCTGATCGTGGAGGAGAATATTTGAGTTACGAGTTTGGTTTACATTTGAAACAATGTGGAATAGTTTCAAGAACTCACGCCACCCGGAACACCACGGAGAAATGGTGTGTCCGAACGTCAGAATCGTACTTTACTAGATATGGTGCGATCTATGATTTCTATTTCCTATTTACCGCTATCGTTCTTGTGTTATTCTTTATAGTCGTCAGAATTCACTTTGAATAGGACTCCGTCAAAATCCGTTGATACGACGCCTTATGAACTGTGGTTTGGCAAGAAACCAAAGTTGTCGCTTTCTTAAAGTTTGGGGCTGCGATGCTTATGTAAAGAAACTTCAACCGGATAAGCTCGAACCCAAATCGGAAAAATGTGTCTTCATAGGATACCCAAAGGAGACTGTTGGGTACACCTTCTATCACAGATCTGAAGGCAAGATCTTCGTTGCTAAATTCGGGTCCTTTCTAGAGAAGGAGTTTCTCTCGAAAGAAGTGAGTGGGAGGAAAGTAGAACTTGATGAGATAATCAGATCTGCTCCCTTATTGGAAAGTAGTTCATCACAAGAAATGGTTCTGTGACAACTACACCAATTAGTGAGGAAACTAATGATGATGATCATGAAGCTTGAGATCAAGTTGCTCTTGAACCTCGTAGGTCAACCAGAGTAAAATACGCACCAGAGTGGTACGGTAATCTTATTACGGAAGTCATGTTACTTGACCATGGCGAACCTACAAACTATGAAGAAGCGATGGTGAGCCCAGATTCATAAAATAGCTGGAAGCCATGAAATCTGAGATGGGATCCATGTATGAGAACAAAGTATGGACTTTGGTTGACTTGCCCGATGATCGGCAAGCCATTGAAAATAAATGGATCTTTAAGAAGAAGGCAGACGCCGATGGTAATGTAATCGTTTACAAAGCTCGACTTGTTGCGAAAGGTTTTCGACAAGTTCAAGGGGTTGACTACGATGAGACTTTCTCACCCGTAGCGATGCTTAAGTCTGTCCGAATCATGTTAGCAATTGCCGCATTTTATGATTATGAAATTTGGCAAATGGATGTAAAAACTGCATTCTTGAATGGATTTCTAGAAGAAGAGTTGTATATGATGCAACGAGAAGGTTTTGTCGATCCAAAAGGTGCTAACAAAGTGTGCAAGCTCCAAATGATCAATTTATGGTGCAGTGCAAGCCTCTCGGAGTTGGAATAAACGCTTTGATAGTGTGATCAAAGCATATGGGTTTGTGCTGAGACTTTTGGAGAAGCACAGTATTTACAAGAAAGTGAGTGGGAGCTCTGTAGCATTTCTAATATTATATGTGGACGACATATTATTGATTGGAAATGATATAGAATTCTGGATAGCATAAAAGGATACTTGAATAAAAGTTTTTCAATGAAAGACCTCGGTGAAGCTGCTTACATATTGGGCATCAAGATCTATAGAGATAGATCAAGACGCTTAATTGGACTTTCACAAAGCACATACCTTGATAAAGTTTTGAAAAAGTTCAAAATGGATCGAGCAAAGAAAGGTTTTTACCTGTGTTACAAGGTGTAAGATTGAGTCGGACTCAATGCCCGACCACGCAGAAGATAGAGAGAAAATGAAAGATGTTCCCTATGCTTCAGCCATAGGCTCTATCATGTATGCAATGTTGTGTACCAGACTGACGTATGCTTAATGTAAGCTTGGCAGGAAGGTACCAAAGTAATCCAGAGTGGATCATCGGACAGCGGTCAAGAACATCCCGAAATACGAAAAGGACTAAGGATATGTTTCTCGTATAAGGAGGTGACAAAGAGCTAGTCGTAAATGGTTACGTCGATGCAAGCTTTGATAATCGATCCTGACGATTCTAAATCGCAAACCCGGATACGTGTTTTTATTAAACGGTGGAGCTGTCGGTTAGTGCGATTCTAAATAAAGCGTCGTGGCGGGATCTACATGTGAAGCGGAGTACATAGCTGCTTCGAGCGTGAATGAAGGAGTCTGGATGAAAGAGTTCATTTCCGATCTAGGTGTCATACCTAGTGCATCGGGACCGATGAAGATCTTCTGTGACAATCTTGGTGCAATTGCCTTGGCAAAGGAATCCAGATTTCACAAGAGGACCAAGCATATCAAGAGACGCTTCAATTCCATTCGGGACCAAGTCCAAGTGGGAGACATAGAGATTTGCAAAATACATACGGATCTGAATGTTGCGGACCCGTTGACTAAGCCTCTTCCACGAGCAAAACATGATCAGCACCAAGACTCCATGGGTGTAAGGATCATTACTTTGTAATCTAGATTATTGACTCTAGTGCAAGTGGGAGACTGAAGGAAATATGCCCTAGAGGCAATAATAAAGTTATTATTTATTTCCTTATATCATGATAAAGGTTTACTATTCATGCTAGAATTGTATTAACCGGAAACATAATACATGTGTGAATATATAGACAAACAGTATGTCACTAGTATGCCTCTACTTGACTAGCTTGTTAATCAAAGATGGTTATGTTTCCTAACCATGAACAAGGAGTTGTTATTTGATTAACAAGGTCACATCATTAGTTGAATGATCTGATTGACATGACCCATTCCGTTAGCTTAACACTTGATCGCTTAGTATGTTAATGCTTTCTTCATGACCCATACATGTTCCTATAACTATGAGATTATGCAACTCCCGTTTACGGAGGAACACTTTGGGTACTACCAGACGTCACAACGAATCGGGTGATTATAAAGGAGTACTACGGTGTCTCCAAAGGTACTTGTTGGGTTGGCGTATTTCGAGATTAGGTTTTGTCACTCCGATTGTCGGAGAGGTATCTCTAGGCCTTCTCGGTAATACACATCACTTAAGCCTTGCAAGCATTACAACTAATGAGTTAGTTGTGAGATGATGTATTACGGAACGAGTAAAGAGACTTACCGTAATTTAGATTGAACTAGGTATTGGATACCGACGATCGAATCTCGGGTAAGTAACATACCGATGACAAAGGGAACAACGTATGTCGTTATGCGGTTTGACCGATAAAGATCTTCAGAGAATATGTAGGAACCAATATGGGCATCCAGGTTCCGCTATTGGTTATTGACCGAGAATGGTTCTAGGTCATGTCTACATAGTTCTCGAACCCGTAGGGTCCGCACGCTTAACGCTTTGATGTGACAGTTCATTATGAGTTTATAAGTATTGATGCACGAAGTTTGTTCGAGTCCCGGATGTGATCACGGACATGACGAGGAGTCTCGAAATGGTCGAGACATAAAGATTGATATATTGGAAGCCTATGTTTGGACTTGGAAGGGTTCCGAGTGAAAGCAGAAGATTCTTAGGAACAGGGGGTTACGGAACCCCCGGGGGTATATGGGCCTTCATGGGCCACAAGGGAGAAGAGGAAGGGCCGGCCGGGTGGGCTGCGCGCCCCTCCCCCTCTAGTCCGAATAGGACAAGGAGAGGGGCGGCGCCTTCCCTCTTTCCTCCCCAATCCTACTCCAACTAGGACAGGGGGAGTCCTACTCCCGGGAGTAGGACTCCTCGGCGCGCCTCCCAAGGCTGGCCGCACCCCTTGGCTCCTTTATATCTCTGAGGCGGGGGCACCCCATGACACACAAGTTGATCTACGGATCTTTCCTTAGCCGTGTGCGGTGCCCCTTCCACCATATTCCACTTGGTCATATCGTCATGAGCTTAGGCGAAGCCTGCGCCGGAGAAGTCATATCGTCGCGAGCTTAGGCGAAGCCCTGCGTCGGTGGAGCATCAACATCGCCACCACGCCGTCAGGTCGACGGAACTCATCCCCGACACTTTCTGGATCGGAGTCCGGGATCGTCATCGAGTGAACGATGTGCGTAACTTCCGGAGGTGCCAGACGTTCGGTGCTTGGATCGGTCGGATCGTGAAGACGTACGACTACATCAACCGCGTTGTTATAACGCTTCCGCTTTCGGTCTACGAGGGTATGTGGACGGACACTCTCCCCTCTCGTTGCTATGCCATCACCATGGTCTTGCGTGATCGTAGGAAATTTTTTGAAATTACTACGTTCTCAAACAACTCATACTATTAGTAACTAGCTATGTTACCATTTTCATCTCTTTCTTTATTTATTGCATGCCACATCATCTATTTAACCTAGATATGTGTGATGTTACTACTTATGTTACTCCCACTGTGGGTAGTCTTAGAGCATCTCTAGCAGACCCCGTATAAATGGTCAAACCCTTATAATTTTTGTGTTATACAATTTTGGTCGAAAAAAGTGTTCAGAACATAAACCGTAAAAGTGGTCCAACCCGTAAATTTTTTAAGGACCGCCAAAAATGCACACCCGAAAACCCTCATGTTTGGAGGTTGGAAGGCCAAACCGAGGGGGCCCCGTATACCAGTCAAACCTCGTCGGAGCAAACACGCCGCCGCGGAGTTTGCCGGAATCCGCCCTAAACTCGCCGGAATTCATCACCGTACACCGGAAAAGGCCGCTAGACGCCGCAATCGGTCGCCGCCGGTTCGAATTGGACGAACTCGACATCGCCGTGGCCTCCCATGACCTCAGCCTGCCCGCAGGAATCCTCCGGCGTGGCAGGAAAAGGGGCACGGCTCTGCCGGCGACGGGGCGCGGCCAACGGGGTTGGATGCGGCCGGCGTGGCCGGCTGGGGGAAGGGGTGGCGGCGGCCAGACTGGAGGAAGGAGCTCTTTATCCCAGTTTTACAATTTGTTTTATAGTATCTATTGGCCTTAGCTAAAATGAACCCTTAAAATGCATTTTTTGACCCGTATCCCAATTTTACAGGTTACGATGTTAAAGGGTCTGCTAAAGATGCTCCTAGGTGGTTGGCGTGTCTGCCTTTTCTCCAAGGCTCGTGCTTTTCCGCTCGTGCTGCCGCCCGTGGGGCCTTTGCAGGAGGGGGTCCACTGGTTCGTGGCGCCCCTCATTTTCTTCCGCGTGCTCTCACCGTTGTCTCCTCACTGTGGCCGAAGCGAGGCCATACTAAATGGGCGTGGGAGCGTCGAGCGGTGCCCCCTCCCCCTCCCCCGAGGGAGAGGCGTGCGCTTGCTGCTAATGCGACAACGAAGAGAGCCTCTTTTCTCTTCATTGTTTCCCTTTCTTTCTGCATTAACCAACCTGCAAGTGGCCAAGCAGAAGAACGGAGGAGAAACAGGAAATAGAGGGGAGACCAGCATCCAAATGACGCTCCCAGCGATGACCCTGTGCGGCTGCGCGCCGTCGAAACACGGCGTGCGCGTCCACGACACCGGTGGCGCCTGGAGGAAGGCCGGGGAAGCTGTTGTTCGCGTTGTTGGCTGAGCGTGATGGTGGTGGTGGTGGTGGCGGGCGAGTGGTGGTATTGAGGGCGTGGATTTGGTGGCCGCGGGTGTAGATGCTTTTAGTCGCTCCCTTTTTTTAGCAGAGATTCATTTGCGCTGGTTTCATAGCAAAATATCTTTTACGCTTCATCCTCTTGTTAATAATTCCCGTTTTCCCTGCACAATCAGATATACTACGTTTAATCACGTAATATTCAAGATATCATGCCAATCAAATTCTGTGTGCTTTTAGAATCCTCAAAATCAAAGAGGCCGCTAAAATATAAATATATTTTGTAATGTGAAACATTTTGTTCACCTGTATGGACTCTAATCCTTTCTTTACCACGTGTTGAAAATTGGCTAACCCCGCTGATCTGATTTTCTCTATGTTTTTCGTATTGACAAGGTCGTTTTCTCGTGCTAGTGAGAGCCATCTTTCTACGAGCAAAGCACTTTTGCTCTCTCTTACTCTCTTTTTTGAAGTGTTTCTTCTTTCGCAAAGTGTGATGCCCTGTTTCAATATCTCTTTTTTTCTGTCAAGTTAGGCAACAGTTCATTATCTAGAACTGGAATTACAGAGCCTTCATTTGATTTGCCAACATCGATATAGTACATGTGGTTAGCAGCCTCAAATCTTAATTGATCGATCACCACCTTTATTTAAAGCACATAAGGCGCGCTATTTTATGTTCCGGTGAATATCAAGATGCGCAGGCTGAATGGTTCCAAATCGCCAGTGGCCAATCGGAATTGATATGTCTTTCATGGTGGACGGAGGTGACCAACTATAGCAAACAAATAAGAGATTAGTCAGATAATGGTGGACGGAGCAGAGCAGTTAGCAAATAAGATAATGGTGATGCATGCTCATTTCCTGCGTGAACAATGCCGATGTGACGCATGATCCTGATCGGATGGGCTGGGCTGGCGAAGCGGCGAGCTCAGATAGGACTAAAGTTAGGTTGAGTTGGCCATGTACGCTAACCACCCACGCAGGGTGCTAATGAATGGCGAATCCACTGGAACAAGTTGCTTAATTACTCCTTCTCCCCACTCACTTTGTCGTTAAATGGTGACAACTGATTCAGATTGATACCGCCGCTTGGTTTCATCTGGCTAGAGTACTCCAACAAGAACATGTTGGTATTTTTAAAATTTTCCTTTCTCTATATTTTGAGACTTTTGAGTACTTGGATGGCACTACCACTGCAGACCGTACCAAAGCCGTAGTTATGGCTTCTGGCTGCCTTGTGCTTTAGAGCTGTCTTTTGTTTGTGACCCGGAGGGTACAATGCAAGCCATTAGCGAGGTGCTTAGTAAAACAAATTGAATTTTTCTTAAACGACAATGCTTGTTTCTACAGAAGAAATGTCCAATTAAGTATCCACTCTCCACAAATAACATCCATGTTTAAGGAAAAAATGGTTTGTTTTTATATGCACCCCTCTAAGCACATTGCATTGTACTCCATTTTTTTTACTTCGCATATGAGATTTGTTGGAAGTCAAACTTCGTAAAGTGTGACCCAACTTACATGAAAGAAAGTCCAAGGCGGCCATGCTTCTGTGTGCCGGCGACATTCCAGGCCTCGATGTCCAGAAAGATGGCGTTGATCCGCTCGTCCTAGGCCGGCCATGTTTCGCGGTGATGACAGCCGTGGGTTAGGCGTGTGGTCCAAAATCAGTCGCTCCCTGCCTCTTCTCTCACGAGGTTTGAAAGGCCCACTTCCAACTGCTGCCACATGGGGTCCAGGTGAGGGAGTCCCGGATTAGGGGGTGTCCGGATAGCCGATCTATCACCTTTGGCCGGACTCCTGGACTATGAAGACACAAGATTGAAGACTTCGTCCCGTGTCCGGATGGGACTTCCCTTGGCGTGGAAGGCAAGCTTGACGATACGGATATGTTGATCTCCTACCATTGTAACCGACTCTGTGTAACCCTGATCCTCTTCGGTGCCTATATAAACCGAAGGGTTTTAGTCCGTAGGACGAACAACAATCATACCATAGGCTAGCTTCTAGGGTTTAGCCTCTCTGATCTCGTGGTAGATCTACTCTTGTACTACCCATATCATCAATATTAATCAAGGTGAGTAGGGTTTTACCTCCATCAAGAGGGCCCGAACACGGGTAAAAACATCGTGTCCCTTGTCTCCTCGTTACCATCCGCCTAGACGCACAGCCGGGACCCCTACCGAGATCCGCCGGTTTTACACCGACATTGGTGCTTTATTGAGAGTTCCTCCGTGTCGCCGCCATCGGGAAGGATGCCTCATCCTGTCTTTTAAAGACGACACTTGTTGCTAAAGAAGCTTTGGTATCGACCAAACTCTCCGGCTAGGCGGTTTTCTTATGACCGCTTTGTTCGGCCGCAAACGATGACTTCTCGGGTCATTGAAAGCAATCTTCACGTTAACTCGGAACTCGCCGAAGCGGTTAGATCCGACGGAGCTCTCTTCCTTAAACGAGCTCTTGTATCACATCGCCGCATACAGGAGTCGCTATGAGACTATGATCGATTGGGCCTAAACCCGATCTCGAGAGAGATTAACTCTCCTGTGTTACCCACCACGTTCTTTGTGGTAGAGGAACAATCTGGCGACCCTTCTTCTATCTTAAGGACTAGCTACGTCCGGATTCCCAATCCCTCCATGCCGGATTCCAGCGAGGAGAGGGCGCCACTCAAGCCACGAACCTAAAGTCATGCAATGGGCTAGATTCATTGGACAACATCCAAGAATCCAAGCTTCCAAGTTCGAAGCTCCTTGGCCCTTAAGTCTCGAGATCGGGCGAGGTTCGGATTTAATTTCACCCGCCCACCCAAACATAAGAGATCTATCTCAAATTCGGCAAGAACCCGCAAACAAGACACCATTCTTGGGCGATTCCTCCCGGTTATGGACAGGATAAAGGATCGCCATGAGGAGGACGCAATCTCATTCTTCGCAATAATTGCACGGACAACGGGATCCTCAATGCTATAAGTCGCCGTGACATTACGCGCTTTGCCGACTTGGCGTCCATAATACTGAAATCTTGTGCGATGGAAAGCGCCTAGAAACCAAGCAATATTTTGGGACAATCCGCCTTGAATACAACCTCATTCAAATAAAAGGGTGCATCATCGCCAGCACTGGGTTAAATACCAAAAAGAAAAACCCTCTATAGGGCATGGAACCATCTTTGGAGGGATGGCTCAATGGACCTGTAAAATTCATAGTACAGAGGGCGCCACTCCAACTCATAGACTTAGAGCATGTTGGATACTACGGCGGTGGCCAAAAGTGGTGAAGAGCTTCTAGCTCTAGAGCACCCGACCAGTGGATACCAAGACGGTATTAATAGTCTTGAGACTTTCGCATCAAATAATATGCGAAACGAACACTCCGTAGCCTTGCCGAAATCTACCAAGTAGCAACAATAAACCCATGGGTGACACGGCTATTACCTTTAATGCGGATTTAACCTAAATTCCAAACAGCCCGAGCACCAGCCGCATTGGTCCTCGGTCCGATAGTGGACGGCTTTCGCCTTACCAAGGTACTCATGGAAGGTGGCAGCAGATTGAAACTCATTTACGAGGAAACCCTTCGAAAAATGGAAATAGACTGGAGTCGCATTGAGCGAAGCAGCACAACCTTTAGAGGAATAATCCCCAGTCGGGAAGCATGCTGCACAGGAAAAATCACACTGGATGTGGTGTTCGGCATGTCGGATAATTACAGGTCCGAGGAGGTCACGTTCCAAGTGGCCCCGTTCAACAGCGGATACCACCCTCTACTAGGGCGAGAGGCATTCATAATTTTTCAAGCTATACCCCATTATGGGTACATGAAGCTCAAAATACCCGGGCCCAACGGAATCATCACTCTTGCTAGTGACGGGACACAAAGACTCACCGAAAATAAGACAGCCACACTGGCTTTTGAGGCACTATCCGAAGCCCTAGCGGCCGGGGAACTCACTGTGCTGCGCTCCACGGTGAATAGGGACAACGTGATACTCGATAAGAGATCCAAGTCCACCTCCTTTAAGCCGGCCGAAGAAATAGTCAAATTCCAAGTCCATCCAACGGACCCTAAAAAAACGGCCTTCATCGGGGCACAGTTAAACCCTGATGTAGACGCCGCACTACGAGAATTCCTACGCGAAAATTGGGACATTTTCTTTGGCACCCTTCTCGAGACATGCCGGTAGATCCCACGCCTGGCCGAGCACAGCCTAAACATCCTAAAAGGATTCAAACCAGTCAAACAAGCTCTTCGGCGTTTCTCCGAACCCAAGAGACAGGCCATGGGAGAGGAGCTAGCCAAACTATTGGAGGCCGGGTTCATCAAAGATATAAAACATCCGGACTGGCTAGCAAACCTGGTGATGGTACCAAAGAAGGACAAATCCTGGCGCCTATGCGTCGATTTCAAGGACCTCAACAAGGCTTTCCCAAAGGATCCCTTCCCCCTCCCCCACATCGATCAAATTATCGATGCTACCGCAGGACACGATTCATTGTGCTTCCTCAACGCATACTCCGGCTACCATCAAATTAAGATGGCAGAGCCCGACCAAGCCACAACGGCATTCATAACTCCATACGGCCCATTCTGCTTCAACACAATGCCCTTCGGGCTCAAAAACGCCGCTGCAACATATCTGCGCATGATTCAGACATGTCTGGCAAACCAGATCGGCAAAACAGTGGAGGCATACGTATACGATGTGGTCGTCAAAAGCAAGCATGTCGAAACTCTAGTAGAAGACTTGAGGCTCACATTCGATAATCTCCGAACATATGACAACAAGCTCAACCCGGAAAAATGTGTTTTCGGTGTACCAGCCGGAAAGCTCTTGGGCTTCATTGTATCCGGTCGAGGAATTAAAGCAAACCCACCCAAGATCCGAGCTCTGTCACAATTGGATATCCCAAAAGACCTCAAACAAGTACAAAAATTGACTGGATGCATGGCGGCTCTAAGCCGCTTTATCTCCGCTTGGGAGAAAAGGCATTACCCTTTATCGCCTCCTCGGCCTTGCCGAACACTTCGAGTGGACGGATGCCGCCACGGCGGACTCGAAGAAATAAAAGCCATATTGGCAACAAACCCGGTCCTGGACGTGCCCAACATGGGCGAACCAATGCTATTATATATCGCGGCAACTCATCAAGTTGTAAGCGCGGTGCTCGTTGTCGAACGAGAAACAGACGGACACAAGTTTCCCCTTCAAAAACCAGTTTACTACGTGTCCACTGTCCTAACTCCATGCAAGTCACGGTACCCACATTATCAAAAGATAGCGTACGCGGTGTTTATGGCATCCCGGAAGCTGCGACACTACTTTCAAGAGTGTTCGATAACAGCAGCCTCCGAAGTACCTCTTAACGACATTATAAATAACCGCGACGCGACGGGCCGAATTGCCAAATGGGCCATAGAGCTCCTCCCGTTCGACATAACATATAAGCCACGGCGAGCTATTAAGTCGCAAGTTTTGGCCGACTTCGTCGCCGAATGGACCGAAGCCGAACTCCCTAAAGAGTACGGCGCATATTCCAACTGGATAATGCACTTTGTGGCTCCAAAATGTTGGCTGGCACGAAATTTGGCGTCGTCTCGACGTCCCCAATCGGAGATCTGATTCAATACGTACTCCAGATAATGTATATGGACTCCAACAACGCAGCCGAATACGAGGCCCTTCTACATGGTCTCCAGATGGCAGTCTCCATGGGCATTCAACGCGTAGAGGTGCGCGGGGATTCGAACCTCGCGATATCCCAAATAATGGAGACTTTGATGCCAAGGATCCGAAAATGGCAGCTTATCACAATGCCGTCATAAAAATGTGAGCTCGGTTTGAGGGGCTCGAATTTCACCATATAGCCCGGGATAACAACCAGGCAGCAGACGTGTTGGCACGCATTGGCGCAAAGCGCGATGCCGTCCCCCCCAACATCTTCCTGGAGAGGCTGTTCAAGCCATCCGTAATATGGGAGGGGGAGTCCGGAAATAACAAACCGGACCCAACCGCACTGCCCCACACCGAACATTCGACACGCTTGATGGTTACGCCAGCGAAATAACACCCTCGTACGTAATAATGGCAGTCATTGCCCCGTGGAAAGAACCATTCCTAGCCTACCTAACCAGGCAGGAACTTCCCGAGGACCAAAACGAGGCCCGCTGCATAGTGCGGCGATCTAAAGCCTATAAGGTCCATGAGGGATAGCTTTATAAGAAAAGCACAACCGGAGTCCTTCAAAGGTGTATCTCCGAAGAGGAAGGGCGGAATCTTCTGGCTGAAATTCATGCTGGACTCGGGCGGGCACCACGCCGCAGCCGGACCCTTGTAGGCAAGGCCTTCCGTACATGATTTTATTGGCCGACGGCCGGGCGGATGCTCGGGACTTAGTCCAACGATGCGTCGGATGCCGCCTCTTTGCTAACCAAAGCCACATGCCACCCACCGCCTCAAAACTATACCCATCACTGGCCCTTCGTGGGTCCGGGGCTTGACATGGTTGGACCCCTTAAAGGGGAACCCACAAGCAAAAATACCCTCTGGTCATGGTGGATAAATTCACCAAATGGATAGTGGCCAAGCACATTAAGACGGCGAATCCGGACCGGTGATAGACTTCATATCGTGGGTCGACAATCGCTACGGTGTCCCCACAACATCATCAATCGATAACGGCACGAACTTTACGGCCAACAAGGTCAAACTCGTGCAAAAACATGGGCATCAAGCTCGACTACGCTTCAGTCTATCACCCTCAAACTAACGGTCAAGTCGAGCGAGCAAATGGTCTAATTATGAGCGGCATCAAACCCAGATTAGTGCGGTCCCTCAAGGAATCTACCACGCACTGGGTAGAGGAGCTCGACTCCGTACTCTGGAGGCTGCAAACCACTCCGAATCGCACGACCGGATTCACACCATTCTTTATGGTATACGGCGCAGAGGCAGTTCTGCCCTGCGACATAATTCATGACTCACCTCGCGTGCGCATGTACGAAGAAAGAGAAGCCGAGCTCGATCGGCAGGACAGCTTTGGACGCCTTGGAGGAGGAGCGTGGCGTAGCAAAATCCCGTTCCGCATTCTATCAACAAAGAGGCTCGAAGATATCACGGCAGAGAAGTACGGGCCAAAACTTACAATGTTGGCGAGTTAGTTCTCGCTCACGGACAAGAAAAAGGACAAACTCAAGCCCAAATGGGAAGGTCCCTTTATCATCGACCAAGTCCCGACCGTGGAAGCGTCTGCGTCTGCGAGATGCATCGGATAACCGACTCGAGCCGAACCCATGGAACGCAGCCCGTCTCCGAAGATTCTACGCCTAGCGCCGGATTCTGAGTTCGTCTCCTTCCTCTGTCCATATTTTATACATTAGCTGTCTTCTATTTTTCTCCTTCTCCCCTTTTTTTCCTGCCTTTGAAGGCTCGTTAGCGCATTGTTCGCACACATTTGACGCGCTATCCGCGCTCATTGTACCTGGGGGCTTCTTTCACAGAAGCTTATTTATAAGGGCTTCATGCCCAATACATGTGTCACACTTCCGCATGTACCTTTTATTCACCATTATATGCACCGATATGACTTAAGTTTTGGCCAAGCTGGGTTGCCTGGCTCGTGTGCTTACCCCTACGTTCCTGATTGTTCGGCTAGGAGGTAAAGGGAGCACCTCTGCGATTATTCTCGCCGGGTCACCGGATGTGTACCTCGTGACCGGGTGAAGCTGAAAGCTAGCGTTCTTAAGAGAATATTCGGTCGATTGAACTAAAATACGATTTCTTACCTATTTATTTATCTGCCCCAGATGTTTTTACTTTTTTGCAGTCCGGACATGCACTTTAGGGCATGCCTCCTGTGGAAAGGAACCCCTAACTAACTATTCTCCCCGGAAGATGTTTCTTACTAACCATGTAATATAACATAACTAGTTGGGCACTTGTCCGATAAAGCACTAATGACCCCTACGCTCGGTCTCCATGCATGTCACGGTTTTTATATAACCGCGAGGGTATTCGGACACACTCAGGACTATTGGGCCCCGAGGTTGAAGCGAAAAGGTCCGCTATGACAAACGATCTACAATCCGCTTAGAAGGCATTTTACATGTCACCTTAAATTACATAGTCAATTTGGTGATTGTATTCCTCTTCAATGCCATCTAACAGCTGTCTAGTTTACTGATCCTGCTGGGAATAGTTTATGCCAATTCTACTTGGCCGTACACTAAGCTCACAGGATCTCCTTCCCATCGGGCCCCATAGGTCCGACCTCGGCCATGTGGTTTGGGTCAGCCTTCGTGTACCGCGTCTTCACCATGGCCGAGGCCTCCCTGGCGCCTTGACGGCAGGCCGATATCTTCCATAATCGGAAGCGCCGCCACGCTCCTTGGAGCCTCTCTGCAAGCTCCCCAAGGCCTTCGTGGGAGACAGATGGCCACAAGGCCCGGGCGACGCTTTTCATCACCTGCCGAACTTCGTTAGATGCAGTTGTAAGAGCTCGGGAAGAAGGTCACCCGTAGAACCGGGCATTTCCTCAGAGACGGCCCGTGAGCATACCTACAGACATAACTCGTTAGTCGACTTCCTCGCCCGAACTATTTTTTCAAAGTTCGTTTAAGCACTTACTAAAAATGTCGCGTCCGAAGTTACCGATTCTCCTTAACGGAGTCGCATACCGGGCACGAACATCTTTTAGTTCCTCACCCAGCTGGGTGTTGGCCTCTTGGAGATCATTTTTCTCCTGCCTCACCCTCGTAAGCACGTTCTCGCCGGCCTTTAACCGGCGCAAGAGATGTTGCTTGTCCGGATCTACCCCGGCGCCATTTGCAATGTTATTGTCAGATTTATACACACGCGGCACTTCAGAACATACTTATCTTTTAAAGCGTGTATTACCAGAGGGGATCTCTTTGGCTCCCCCTGTCGCGGCTAGTGCGGCCTCAAGTTGGGCTTTGCACTCTTCAAGCTCCTCGGACAGTTGGGTATTCTTTTCTGTAAGATCCTGCACAATAAATGATCCTTAAATTAGTTATTCTAACTATTTCAAGTCTCGGGGCTCTTGGCATATATAACTGCATTAAATTTCCTCACTCGTATGTCTTTTACATACCGCCTGCGGCTCTGGCTAGACCATCTTGAGCGGCACGGAGGTGCGCATCTCCCGAATTGAAGGCGTTCAATGCCTCTTGGGAGAAACATGTGTCACGAAGAACCATCTGCGGCACTGTGATTCATGGCACTCTCCACCTCGGAGTTGGTGGCGGACAATCTGTCGGCATCCTCTCGTCGGAGGAGCATCCGGCCTTGCGCCTCGTGTTCGCCTCCGCTTGGGCACTGGCTTTGGAGCTGGTGGCGGGCTTCGATTGGCAACCTCTCCGGATATAGTACGGCGAGCGCTTTTTCTGAAGAGAGCACGGCGTTAGTATGCCTTCCGGGAATAAAACCTGGGAATAAGGTGACACGCCATACCGTTCTTGCGGCGTTTCAATCCGGACCACACTTCTTTTTAGCTTTCTTTGGGTCGTCTTGCCCCTTGTTGGCTAGCCGCTTGAGCTCAGCCTTCCGCCTCAAGGGCTCCTCGCAAAACACCGTTGGTATACGGTGATAAAAAATAAGCACGGATGAATCATTCTCAAAGTATTGGGGCTTCGGTCTCGATTACTGTGAAATTTGGAAGTATTCCGGTAATGTCGGCCGTAATGGCAACCAGGGCATTATCAATGCTCAGTTGGTGAAATACCCCATCGATCAGCTTCACCGATATGTCCGGATCCTCTTAGGAGGCCGGATCGAGGAACCTTTCCGGATCTTCGGGTTGTGGAGGCGGGCTGTTTATATCCTTTACGGTCTGGCGCAGTTCCTGCATCGAAATCACAAAATGAGATACTTGACTATGGGAATATAGATCGGATGGGCAAAAAGAAATGTCCGCTTACCCAGCTTGGAGGATTGTTCATAGAAAATCCGTCCCGTGGATTGACGCGGAGAAATTCCTCCTCTTATCCCTTATACAATGCGAACAAGGTCTTCATCAGATCGGCTACCGATCCCGGCCCCTTACGGCCATGACGGGTGGCATCATCCTCCCTGTTGAAATCCCACATGGGGTGGCCTCTATACTGGAGCGGCTGCACCCCCCGCATAATGCATGTGGCCATGACCCCGATCATGGTCAGTCCGGAATGAGCCAACAACCTTATTCGGCTCATCAGGTAAAGGACGTCCCTGTCATTTTCCCTCTGAAGGCTCCGTGGACGACAACTTAGGCGTTTCTTCAAAGGAGCATTCCTGAACTCCGGGAGGCCGACCCGAACAGGGTCCGGCGGGGGGACATCTTCTATATAAAACCATTCCGAAGGCCAGTCTTCGGACTCCTTCTTCGGGGTTCCAGATAGATATCCGGTCCCGGCGATGCGCCATAGTTCGGCTCCGCCCACTTGATATATCAACCCCTCCTGAGAACGGGGTACGAGGCAGAACAACCTCTTCCACAGCGCGAAATGAGCCTCGATACCCCAAAACAGCTCGCAAAGGGCCACGAAGCCCGCAATATGCAGAATGGAGGCAGGCGTAAGGTTGTGCAACTGGAGGCCGTAGAACTCCAGGAGCCTCCGGAGAAACGGATGAATTGAAAATCCGAGCCCTCTCATCAAATAGGGGACAAGGCATACCCGCTCTCCTACGGAGGGACTGGGGACGCTCTCCGCTTGTTTTCCGCCCTTATAGGTGGCGAGTCCGGCTCGAACCTAACCATGAAGGTGGGAAGAAATCCCTTGGTTTGGAGTGTCACTAACTCATTTGTCTTGGGATGGAGCATCTCTCCCAATCTCCAGCTAAGGACTGGGAGGGCGAGAGGAGGAGCAGCGTCATTGTCCATGATGGAATGGATTGCCGAGATGCGCTCCGATGAAAGCTTCATGAAGGAAGGATGGTGTGATTCGGATCTAGATCCTCATCTCTTATATAGGCAGCTCATTTGGCGCAATTTAGGGGGTAAAATGTAAAAATACCACGGCTTTTCGCATTCGTTCAACACGTGGAAGATGGCCATTATTGGGCGTGGAAGCCAAGGAGCGCGATATTTACTGAAGCCGGACACTATTCAACAGGTACACAGGATTTGGAGAAGAACCCGCCTTGCAATGCCGAAGACAATCTACGCCCCGGACTCGTCGTCATTGAAGCCTGGTTCGGGGGCTACTGAGGGAGTCCCGGATTAGGGGGTGTCCGGATAGCCGAACTATCGCCTTTGGCCGGACTCCTGGACTATATAGGCACAAGATTGAAGACTTCTTCCCGTGTCCGGATGTGACTTTCCTTGGCGTGGAAGGCAAACTTGGCGATACGGATATGTAGATCTCCTACCATTGTAACCGACTCTGTGTAACCCTAACTCTCTTCGGTGCCTATATAAACCAAAGGGTTTTAGTCCGTAGGACGAACAACAATCATACCATAGGCTAGCTTCTAGGGTTTAGCCTCTCTGATCTCGTGGTAGATCTACTCTTGTACTATCCATATCATCAATATTAATCAAGCAGGAGTAGGGTTTTACCTCCATCGAGAGGGCCCGAACCTGGGTAAAAACATCGTGTCCCTTGTCTCCTGTTACCATCCGCCTAGGCGCACAGTTCGGGACCCCCTAACCGAGATCCGCCGGTTTTGGCACCGACACTAAGGCATTCGACGATGGTTTTGAAACATGTTTTGAAGAGGTGGAATGGAGGCGGGGCAGAAAGATTTGGGAGGCATTGGAGAGGACGAGAGAAGGACGCCACATCCGCCATTAAGAGAACACTTTAGGAGGACGTAAGCGGCATCAAGGGTGCACGCTCCTAAATGAGAAACGCGATCATGCACACATGCCTCCCAGCTGCTCACACGACACCTCCCGGCACGCTCACACGCAATTCAAGTCAGGAGGTGATGACGCACTTGCTGTTGGGTTTGAAGCGAGTTTCATACCGGCCGTCCACAACCTTCAAATATGAAGTCCGCGAGCTCGTCTATGAAATGAACTCCATAAATTGTGGCGATCGAGAGCCATATGACAGCTTTGTTAGAGTATGATTTTAATCAAAATCATTGCATTAACGGTTATTAGGATGAGCAGGACCACACGGCAACTCTTCTCTTATACAAAAGCGAAAACGATGCCGAAAGATTTGGCCTTTGCTGCCTCTCCTCCGTCGATAAGAGTGAGACTGAACCTGCCGGCTGCTAGACGTCGCGTCTGTCCATTTCCTGCTGTCCTGTTGCATCATCGGGCGGATCTCTCCACGAGGAACGGCCGCGATCTTCGGATCGCGCGTCTCCGAATCACCACCACCTCTGCGCCTAATCTATATAAAACCGAGTTCCTCGTGCTCAATCCGCACTAGTGAGTTGTGACTGACGAAAAGCTAGGTGGCGCTTTGCTTTCCGGGAGAATCTAGCCGAATTTATCCCAAAAGTAATCTGTCCCCGATGATGGAGTTCTCTCGGACGCACGCACGTGTTCCATAGGGATGAATACATGAGTGTGCACAAACGTTAGGCAAAATGGGAGATATCCGGTCGACTAGACGAGACGAGGACCCCATAGCTGGCATATTCGTGCTCGGGCGATGATGAGCACGTAGCACTGACCCGACCGGCCGGCTCAACCACCACGTGCAATCTATGGTCCTATGGAGAGAGCACACAGTTGCATGAGTTAAAAAGATGGGGGCGCAGCAATTAGCACGTGTCAAACTTTGTCTGTCTGGTGCCGATAGGCTGTGCAGCAACGGCTGTGTGGTGGCGGGGCAGTCTCGTGGTCGTGGACGTCTACCGCGCTATCATCCACGCTTGACGAACCGAGCGACTGCGAATATGGACCAGGAAAGGAGAAATCACGTCACGTCCACGGACCACCGGATGGCTGGAGATAATGCCGTGATAGGGCCCAGCAGCTCCAGCGACGGCAACCACGATTGGATCTGCATGGAGAATCAAGAAGCAGAGCAAGAGTTACTTCCTCTGGCCCATAATATAGTACTACTACTAGTGTTTTTGACACTAGTGGCTTTTAAGCGTGGCCGTATCAACTCCGAACCAGGCAAATGCACAACACAGTGACACGAGACTGTTGTGGGGAAGAAGGGAAAGGATGGGCGCGCGTGAGCAAAGGCGCATCAATCCGCGGGCAGCCCGGAAACAAGGCTACGATACGGTGTCCGGCAATACCCTGTTCGAGCTCCAGCATAAAATTGGCCGGTGGACGGATGAGTTTTGGTGGCCCAAATCATGTTCGGTAGGAGGCTTGAGCACCATACCATACATGAGCCTGAATTATGATTAGGCTAGCGTGAGGTTATAGAGTTTGAATGCCGACCGAAACCACAAAGAAAAGAAACTACTGGGAGAGATCAAGCAGGACCGAGGAAGGCCGGCTTCGGACGGAGTTACTCGGAGGACTGAGAACGGCCGAATTAACGTTTTTCCCGTGCACTGGAGCGTGGCCGCTTGAGCCATGCAGGCTAGTGCACGCACCGAATTGCACATTTCTTATGGATGGATCGGAAAGCGACCTGGATCGATGTCGACGGGGTAATTAAGGTGTCTGTTTTTCTTTGATCTGACACCCGTGGTCCATGTGGATCGCGTGAGCCCACCTCCGGCCCATCCTTGTTTCAGAAAGTCAGCGTACGTGTTGCAG
Organism: Aegilops bicornis; assembly: GCA_021605145.1. Lineage (NCBI taxonomy): Eukaryota > Viridiplantae > Streptophyta > Magnoliopsida > Poales > Poaceae > Aegilops > Aegilops bicornis. The sequence goes on along the minus strand of CM038674.1, from coordinate 477,562,516 downwards.
CACTAGGTAAAAATGTACTCGCGTTTCTAAAAGAAAGGGTAAAAATGTAGCACTCGATTTTTTTTTCGTTTTGCGAATAAGCACTCGATAATATTGCGTGAGTGTGGTCCGGATCGCATGTTCCATCGATCCTCATTTCTTTGCACAAAGATTATGGAATCAAATCCTCCCAGAGTAGACCCCAGCCATCGCAGTGTCGCACTTGCACACGCAGCGAGCCAGTGAGTGATATGCTTTCATCTGATTGCTTTTTTGGGTGCTGAAACTCAGACCTGCGGCGGCAGGCAACAGATCTTTTCTTTATTTTGCGGGGTAGCAGGCAACAGATCGTGGATGAGCCTGCACTCGTTTTTTACATATGCTCTAGTTTCTTTCCAACTGTTTTTGTATATTGAATTGCTAAAAACATGTTTTTTTTAGAGAACGTCGGCCTTTATTAATCAAGCAAACATATTACAGAGAGTCTCCCGGATGCAATCCGGAGCAGAGTTATAAACACAAAGGCTCAAAGAGCTCAAACTAGACCTAGCAAGAAGATGAGCTAAGACAAGACGGTGTCGACGAACATGCATGAATGACACCGACGACAGAGCTTCACAAATCGCCTTGATGTCAGAGATAATTGATCCCACCATGGACCGGTCTCGGACTGAAGATTTCAGCCTTTGAATCTCCGAAAGACAGTCAAAGTGGAAGATCACATGCTGAAAACCCTCCCGACGAGCCAGTAGAGCAGCCCGTCGCAGGGCCAACGCTTCGGCCAGCTCCGGAGAAGAGACGCCAGAAAGAGGTTCGGCCGCCGCCACAAATCCGCCCGAGAAGTCCTGCACCACAACTCCAACTGACGACGAGCCCCGCACCAAGTCCACCGCCACATCAGAAGAAAAAAGAAGCGTGCCATGCGGGGGAGGAGACCAGCCAGAAGAAGAACCAAAAGGTGGCGCACGCGGAGCCGCCCGCACAGGCTTGAAAAGGTGTTGGAAGATCATCTCCGAGTAGGCCTGCACCTTAGCAGCTGTGCGCTTCGGCTCAGGAGCAGTCGGCTCGTTACGGGCACAGTTCCTTGCCTCCCAGATATGCCATAGCGCCACCGTAATGATGGAGATGTCACGGTCAGAGTCTCGCGCGAGCATGTCGAACATCCACTGTTTAGGAGAGTTGAAAGAAGACCGGTGCAGTCTGATCCCATAGGCAGCCTTGACCATATCCCAAACAGCCCGAGCGTGGACACAGAAGAGAAGTGCATGCTCTATGCTCTCCGGACGGCCACAGAAAAAATAGTCCGTCCTCGTCGGTATCTGACGGCGAAGCATTTGAGCACCCGAGGGTAAATAAATCATGAGCCGCCCGCCACAAAGACAATCTTCATTTTATTTGGAGCTTGCACCTTCCATAGCTTCTTCCACAATCTGTCCTCATGTGCCCAGTTCGAGGATTGACCCCCGCCATTAGCACTGCGATCAGAGAGGAAACGGCAAGTCCTGGCCATGTTATAGGCTGAGCGGACAGTATACTCTCCAAACTTGGTGAAAGGCCACCTCGCAAAGTCCAGACCACCCTCCCAGTTGATGTGAACATTGAGAATATCATTAGCAACCTCATGGGGGAAGAAGGCTCTCACCGTATCCTCATTCCAGCATTCGTTCTCCTCATCAAACAAGCAATGGACCGTAGCTGAAGATGGGATCGGGATCAAAGTCTGCAGCAAGACCGGTGGGGTGGAAGGAATCCAATGATCAGACAGAATGTGTGTGCTCCGGCCATCACCAAGGCCCCATTGCACCCCCTGCTTCAGAATATCCCGGCCGTGAAGAATGGCCCGCCAAGTAGCCGATGCCGCGCGGAAAGTCGAAGCATTCCAGAAATCAGTGAAAGGAAAATACCTTCCCTTTAAGACCTGCGCACAGAGTGATCCGGGCTCAGTCAAGAGATGCCAGCCATGCTTACCAAGCATTGCCTGGTTAAAGAGCGCAAGATCCCTGAAACCCATGCCACCGAGGGCTTTTGGAGTGGAAAGCCAGTCCCACGAGCGCCAGTGCATCTTCTTTCTGCCATCCTCGCGACCCCACCATTGATCAGCCACAATTTGCCTGAATTTTTCACATATTGCGACCGGAAGGCGAAAACAGCTCGAAATAAAGGTGGGGATTGCTTGAGTTTTAGAATTCAACAATGTCTCAGTCCCTGCTCTAGACAAAGGCCGGTCTGCCCAACCAAAAATATTCTGCCAAGCTTTGTCAACCAAGAACTTGAAAGTGTTCGTGGGGGAATTACCCACCTCCGTAGGCATACCCAAATAAGAGTCCTTAAAGTTCTCGTTACTTATACCCAACTGTTTTTTCACTCTGTCCTTGACCTCCGATGGACAATGATTACCAAAGAAAACAACCGATTTGTCACGATTGATTGCCTGCCCCGAACCCGCACAATAAGAACCGAGCGTTGCTTCCAAGGATGCCACACTCTGAGGATCACTCTTAGCAAAGAAAAATGCTATCATCCGCGAAAAGGAGGTGTGAGACAGACGGGCCATGACGGCCGTTTCGAATCCCATGTAGCTCGCCACAAGCCTCCTTTTGGAATAGCAGACTAGATAGACCTTCAGTGCATAAGAGAAAGAGATAGGGGCTGATCGGGTCACCTTGCCTGATGCCACGTGACGGAATGACCGGTTGCGTAAGCTCCCCGTTGATTCTGACAGCATACCTGACATTAGTCACACAACGCATCACAGTCTCAATCCAGGAAGAGGCAAAACCCAGCTTGGTCAAGCATTGATGGAGATAACTCCACTCCACACGATCATAGGCCTTCATCATGTCAATCTTGAGAGCAAAGAAAGGTTTCTTCACTCGTTGCCTCCTGATAGTGTGAAGGCACTCATAGGCGATCAAGGCATTATCCGTGATCAATCTGCCGGGGACGAAAGCACTTCGAGTCTCAGACACCACCACAGGCAGGATCACCTTTAGTCTATTAGCTAAAACTTTGGAAGCGATTTTGAAGAGCACATTGCAGAGACTGATGGGCCGGAAGTTTATCAAATGTTTGGGTTTGACAGTCTTCGGAATCAGCACAATGACGGAATCACAAAAACCATCAGGGATCGGCCTCCCCTCTAAGAAGCCCCGAACCGCTTGACAGATGTCCTCTCCCAAGAAATCCCAATGAGTCTGATAGAAGAGGGCAGGGAACCCGTCCGGTCCGGGAGCCTTGGTAGGACCAATTTGAAACAGTGCCGACTTGATCTCCTCGTCAGAGTAGGGCCTGCACAACTCCGAATTCATCTCAGGAGAAACCTTGCAAGGGATAGCCTACACAACCTCATCAGCTGCTGGTCGGGGTTCGGACGTGAAGAGATCTTCATAGAAAGATTGAACCATGCCCTTAAGCTGCCCTTGAGCGGTACAAACCGAACCATCCTCCCGAAGGAGCAAATGGATCCTGTTAGTCCGCCGCCTAGCCGACGCTCTGGCCTGGAAAAACTCTGTATTACGATCCCCAAATTTGAGCCAATCCACCCGCGAACGCTGCCTCTCCATAATTTCCTCCCGTTCAAACAACTCACAGAGTTGAGTTTCGATATGTCGCTCTTCAGAATAGGAAGCTGGGGAAGGAGGGGAGGATCTGATTGACGCCAGACGGCGCTCCATCTTTCCAATCTGCTTGCGAATGGAGCCAAAGGACTCCCTGCTCCATGTGCGAAGAGAGGCAGCAACACCTTTCAAATTTGCCCAAGTAGAGCTTAAAGAGGAGAGCCCAGCCCTTCCAGAAGACCATGCTTGTTGGAGGGTTTCTTTACAGTCAGACGCCCGCAACCACATAGCCTCGAACCTGAAACCGTGCTGTACCGGAGCCGGGCGGCGCTGTTGGGACATAATGTCCAAAGAAATGCGGATGGGGTAATGATCGGACGTGGTAGCAATGACATTCTCCACACTGCATTCATAAAAGAGGCTGGAAAACGCAGCATTAGACACAACACGATCAAGACGACACCGAACATTGCTATTGGGATCTTGCTTGTTACACCAAGTAAACTTCGGGCCCGAGTACCCCAAATCAGATAGGCCACAATCCATCAAACACCTTTAAAGCAGCCATTTGCGAATCCAGACGGTCCGGGACCCACGGTGTTAAATCTGGAGAAGGACTTCGTTGAAATCACCACAACATATCCAAGGGCCCGACCAGGAAGGTTGCATTCGTCGAAGGAGCTCCCAAAAGTGAGACCGATTCTCCCGCTTTGGTTCTCCATATACAAAAGAAGACCTCCATGGCACACCCTCCTCCAGCTGAACCACGACATCAATGCATCGCTTGTTTGCAGCCCTGACTGTCACTGTTGCCGAACTTGACCAGAAGAGAGCCAGGCCCCCACTGAGACCCTCACTGCTGACAGCAAAACAACCGGAAAAACCCAGAGACCACATAAAGTTCTTAACTCTCGAACCCCTCATCTTTGTCTCAGAAAGAAAGAGGAGGGAGGGTCGGTAGAGCTTCACGAGCCAGCGAAGCTCGCCAACTGTCGAGTCCGACCCCAGGCCTCGACAGTTCCAACATATGATACTCATTGCATCTGGCGGGGCTGCCTCGCAGCCTTCGCCGGATCCGCCGATCGAGGGTCTGATGTGCGTTGTTTCTTGTTGGACTCCTTGTCAGTCACCTGCTCCACATCAGAAGCAGCAGGTATATGATCCGTAGCTAGAACCAGAGCGAGAGCATTGGGATCAGTAGGACCATGAGCCTGGGCCGAAACCCCTGGGAGTGATTTAGCGGATTTCCTCTTCTTCCCCAAAGATCCACTCTTCTCTTGACCCCCTGAGAACAGCTCCCTGCCGGAGGCGCTTGATCGTCCCCGCCCACGTCCACGGGAGGAGGGAGCACGACCGCGGCCCCGTCCAGTACGCTTGTGAGGCGAGGAGACTTCACCGTCCCCCACATCAGAGGCCCGGGCCACCCCCGGCGTAGCACGCCCTGAAAAGGCCGAGCGGGAGCCGGCCGATTTTTCCTCCGTCCTGGCAGTGGAAGAGGCAGACGAGGATCTCGAACCAACAGACTTTCTGTGTCCCTCATCTGGTACGCAGAGATTCTTCGCAGCATATGGTAAGTCTCCATGTTCATCTCTCAGGCCCGGGTTTGGGCATAGGATTGAGGAGTGACCCAAAATCCCACACGAGAAACAGTGGAAAGGCAGCCTCTCGTACACCACTGAAAAGGTATCTGTGGATCGGAGCTTGACCGAAGTGACTGTCACATAGCGGATGAGTGGTTCCCTGACAGCGATCTCAACCCTTACTCGCATGTGACCACCCCAACAGCGTCCATCCGCATCAGCATCGATCTTGACAATATCACCAATGGGCTTAGCAAATTCCATCCCAAGTTTAGCCTTCATCAACCGTGGCGGCAGATTCATGATGCGGACCCATATGGCCAAACGATCAAAGTTGACTTGAAGAGGTTGGGTGTTCAGATCAAACAACTTGAGCAAAACAGCATGCTTACCCACCATCCATGGCGAGCCGTCGATCACCCTGGCCCTGTCCGACTAGGTACCAAATTCAGCGACAAAAACGTTGTTGCCTGAGGGGTGGAGTAGCAAACCCCTAGGTTTACCCCAAGCCGGTCTCATCGCCGAAGGAATCGTCTGGATATGAAGGGTGTTAGGGGAGAGAACCTTTCCCACCAGGGCGCAATCTGGGGCAACCAGGTCGGCCTCATCCTCGTCATCCAGGACCACAGGCCGCGCCTCGACCGCCGTGAGCCGAAGCCGTTCCATCATGTCCTCCACTCGATCCGCTGAACGATCTGTTGAGGAAGAACCGCCCGCCTTTGGGGTCGGGTTTGAAACCACCGCCACCCCCTCGACGTCGGAGAGCGCCGGGGCCGGGAGGCCATCCTGACCAACAAGATGTTGCTTGCCCTCATAGGCGACGATCCTCCCGCTTCACTAGCCCCCGCCATGAGGAGACGGCGGAGCCCTAGACCAGTTCCTGCCAAGGGTGGGTAGCAATACCAAGAGAGCCCCTTGATCACCCCGAACAGGAAGCCAGACAAGGAATCCGCGATCACCAGGAAAAGGCAGAGGGACAACCGGAATTGGGAGGGAAGAAGATGAATCCGCGATTCAATCGAGGATCCACAGGTCGTTCAAACCCTAGGAACTGCAGGTCGCCTTGGCGTCGCGAGAGCCCAGGAGAGAGAACATCATGGCGTGGAGCAGGCTCTCAACTTTACTCTCATCGAATTGCTAAAAACATATTATGGCAAGAGGAGAGAGAAGATTTACAAAACCAGCATATTTTTTGCTTTGATAGCCTTCGTATATCAAATTGCTATATTTGCATAAAACACACAATGACATATGGTTACAATTTATTATAGACACATCACATGTATACTAGCACAACTCATGTACGCACGTAGCACAGACGCGTACACGTACACAAACACATACATGTACACGCGCACGCATCAGACACATATACGCGCGCACACACACACACGCACACACACGTAGCACACGCACATACACGTACACATCACACACGAGCCCACTAGTCAATAAGACAAAAATATGAAGGGGGCCCTTCTACAAAGCCTTGCCAAAATTTAGCAAGTGCCCACTGGGTTTGCAAATATACAAAGTGGGATGACAGATTTAACAAGCTCTGTAAAAACTTTGGGTAGGGGACCATTTATATAAAAGTTGTTGGAGGAGGTTTCTTGTCCAAAGTTACTAAAATAGTAAGTGAGTGCAAAAATAGAGAGGTTGTTAGAGATGCTCTTGATAGTTTTTTTTTCAATAAAGGTGCGCCCTCAGCTCCACGAGAACTCACATCTCGTGATATTTGGGTCGAATGAGACTGGCCTACTACGTCTCGGCCTTGAGGGAACCTTATTCCGCGCCTACATGTCCCGTTTTAACTTACCCCAGAGACTTTGTGAACATATCAATTCGCCGATCATCGCGGCAAGTTGTCTAGGCGATGCACAGGGGGAGATTGACGAGTTCGGATGGGCTGGCCCATTAAATGTTTGAGAGATTTCGGTATTTGGAATCTTCTATGTGGTTCACAGCCGGTTTTCCCCCGGTTTGGGAACTTTCTAGGAGGTTCCTAAACCGTTTTTTTTCTCCCCCCCCCCTCCTTTTCTTCTTCTATTTCTTTTTTCCTATTTTTTATATTCTCTCATTTTTTTTCTTTTTTTTGTTTCTTTTTCTATCCATCTTATTTGTTTTTCCTTTTTCTCAAGTTTATTTTCTTAATTTGAAGATGTTCATGTTTTCTCAAAATGTTCATAAATTTCAAAAAAAAGAGATTGTATTTCTCATAATTTTTCCAAAACTTTACAAAAATGTTCTTTTTTCAAATGTTGTTCCTGAATTTAAATAATGTTTATGAATTTGAAAAATTGTTCAGAATTTAAAAATATGTTTCTGTTTCAATTTTTTGTTCACAAATTCAAAAATTGTCCGCATATTTGAAAGACTGTTCGCTTTATCCAACTTTTGTTCGGGGTTTCAAAAATTGTTTGGATGTTCAAAAATTGTTCATGTTTTTTCAATTTTGTTCATAATTTTCATAAAATTCTCGTCATTTTCATAAAAAGTTCACAAGTTTGAAAGAATGTCCGCTTTTTGTAAATTTTGTTCAGGTTTCAATAAATGTTGAGAAGTTGAAAAATGTTCCCCCTTTTTCCAAAACAGTTCACAAATTCAAAAAAAGTTCGTGAATTTGCAAAAAATGTGGAAATTTGGAAAAATTATGTTTATTTTTTCAAATTTTGTTCAGGGTTTAATTTTTTTTCACATGCTCATAAAATGTTCCTACTTTTTCAGTTTTTTCCACAAATTCAAAAAATGGTCATGATTTTATAAAAAGTTTCCAATTTTTTGAAAAATCTCCTTTTCAAATTTTGTTCGGAGTTTTGGAAATTTGTTCACAGATGCAAAAAATGTGCGCTTTTCAAAAAACATTCAGAGTTTAAAAAAATGTTCCTTTTTAAAAAAAATATTCATGTTTTCAAAAAGTTGTTCACGTGTTCAAATTTGTTCAGAAACTCTCCCCTTTTCAAAAAAAATCAAAGAATAAAAAATGTTTGAATTCTCCATAGAATGTTCATATTTTCAAATAAATTTCAAATTTTTAAATGTTTTTTATTGAATAATTATTCACTTTCTTAAAAAAATTGTGTTTGAAATTCCCAAAAAATATTTAGATCTATCGCCTTTTTCGTAGTTCTTCTTATCGCACTGCATTTTCAGACAACAATTATGTTGTGTTCGACTGATTGTGTACCTGTCCTTATTGCGAGTATGTGTGGAATTCGATTCCTCGTGTGCCCAACTTTTTATGAATTTTATGCCACTAGAAATGGTTCTTAAAGCTTGCACTGCTTTTTAATCATGAAAGATCATTAGCTCAAGCGGCTTGGGATACAAATGTTAGGAGTCACGCTTCACGAGTTCGAATCCTCCCTCTAGCATGCGGCATTTTTCCTTATTTGTTTTGCACGCCGCAGGGTTCACTACCTAGGCCGGCCCGTTAGTTCGGCACCCTGCGCAAAACTCTGACATTCTATCGCAAAACGCGGCAGATAGGATGTCCCTATCAATTCGTTGATCCGTAAATTTTGATGAGGAAGCAATGTAGGTGAGAGAAAACCTAGCCGGGTCTCTTGGAGTGTGATGACTAGACCAAAAATTGTGGCAGGCTTGGATTCCCAGATATTGAGCTTTTTAACCTTGAACTTTTAGCCCGACAGTCGTGGTTGGTTCTTACCGATCAAAATTCATCAACTGCAAGAATTCTGATGGCAAAGTACTTCCCATAATGTGACTTTCTGGAGGCCGAACTTGGTAGTGCACCACATAGAATTTAGCAAGCTATAATGGATGGGCGTGACACGATGTCCTAGGGCCTAATTAGGTGCATAGGAGATGGCGAGGCCACTCAAATATGGCACCACAACTGGCTCCCACGAGATTTCAACATGCGTCCAATCGGAAGCCCTGTCACTAATCCCCCATAGTTAGTTTTTGAGTAGATTACAAATAATGTCGAGTGGGAGAATCAAAGAATTTGTGAGGTGTTCTTGCCAACAAATGGCGAAGCAATAATGTCTATACCACTATGCACGCGGCAAGTTGACGTTTTTTGCTCCTGGGTCCATGAAAAGAATGGTGTTTTTACGGTCCGAAGTGCCTACAACATGTTGGTTGCGACAAAGTTACGCCGCGAAGCGTGGCTTGAGGGGCGGACTGATTCATCAAATTCTAAAAGAGAGAAAAAGGCTTGGACAAATCTCTGTAAGGTGGATGTGCCCTAAAAAATCAAAATTTTCCTATGGAGATTAGCTCAACAGTCCCTACCAACAGCTGATTTATTGCAACACCAGAACATGGCAAAGGTTTCCTCGTGCGGCCTCTGTGGTTCACCGGACTCGTGAATGCACTCTCTCCTACATTGTAATATGGCACGATGTGTTTGGGATTTGAAAGATCCCGATCTAGTTGATGTTCTGGAGAGGGACCTTGAACCAGAGGCCAAGTGTTGGATATTTGCTTTAATAGGTAGCTTGCCACAATCTGAGTTCACAAAAGTGTTGGTAACGCTTTGGGATGTATGGCATGCTCGAAGGAAAGCCATACACGAGCAAAACTTTCAAACTCCCCATGCGACCCATGTCTTTATTAAGAGCTACGTCCGCGAACTGGAAGAATGCAGATCGAAGAAATCAAACTCCACCCCATCGGCTCAGCCAGCTGTTTGCCGGCGGCGGTGGTTTCCTTCTCAGCCGGGATTATGTAAAATTCGAGTAGATGTGGCTATATCGCAGACAACAAAATGAAGGCTCTTTTAGCGCTGTTTGTAGGGATGCTACACACAAATATCTTGGTGCTTCATCAATCAAGTGTTCAGGTATTACTCATTCGGCTACACCGAGGCGTTGGCCTGCAGGGAGGCCCTATCTCATGTCTGGGATCTCTCACTATTGCATGTGTTAATAGCTTCTGATTGCAAGGAAGTTGTTCTTAACATCAACAAGGGACAAGAGGACTTTATGTTGGTATTGTGAAGGGGATCAACGCTATGACAACCCAACTAGCTAGGTGTTCCTTCATTTTTGAAGGACGCCAGACAAACTTTGAGGCACCTAGCCTTGCTAAGCACACATTAGGACTCTCTTTAGGACGCCATGTGTGGCACCTTAATCCTCCCGACTTAAATTCTATCCCCATGTTTTTGGACGTTAACCAATAAATGAAGTGTTTAGACTAAAAAACACCCAAGCGACCTAGCACGTACCGCCTCGTGCGAGTGGACCTCTACTAGCCCATTCCTGGTTCTTTCCCTACCGGTTTTGGGAAGGTTCTAGAGCCTTCCATCAACTATTTTTTTTCTTTTTCTTTGTTTTTCTTCAGGTTTTTTCTTCTTTATTTTCTTTTTTAGTTTTTAGTTTTACCTTTTCTTTTCTTTTTCCCCTTTTTGTTTTTCGTGTTTCCAACATCCTTTTTAATCTGTGAACATTTTTTGAAAGCATGAACAATTCACGAACATATTTTTGAAAATGTGAACATTTTTGAATTCATGAACATTTTTTATGAAACAATGAACATTTCCACATTGATGAAAGAAATCGCGAACATTTTCACATTGATGAAAGAATTTGCGAACAATTTTTTTTAAAATTGTGGATTTTTCTTAATTGATGACATATTTATGGATTGGCAATTTTTTTGAATTGATGAACATTTTTTTGAATCGGTCAACATTTTTTAAATTCAAAATCATTTTTTGTGAACATGTTAAAAATCATGAGCATTTTTTGAATTGGCAATGTTTTTTTCGAATACATGAACATTTTTTCAATATGCGGTCATTTTTCAAATCATGAACATTTTTTATCCACAATTTTTTTATGATTTCAGGAACAAATTTCCAAAGTTCGCATTTTTAAAAAAATTGGAACTTTTAATCCAAAATTATTTTACAAAAGATAAAACAAAAAAGAAAAAACAAAATGAAAAAAGGAGGGGCCTCCCGGCCTGCTCATGGGCCAGCCCAATCGGACGCAGGGGAGGGGGCGACATGCGCGCTAGCGGCGCGTCACACGCGGTATAGGAGGTCCAACTTTGCTTTTTGGGAGGCGAAAGAGGGGTTGAAGCGGACATGTCGAAATGACAGCATCGAAGATATCTATATACACTGGAACGCTTATTCCGGACTGCATTCCGGAAAAAGTAGCTTACTTGACAGAAAGGGCGAGCATTCTCGGCGCGAGGTAGGCACTCTCGTCTTTCAACCCCACCGTCACTTGAATTTAGTGGGGCACTGTTTACTTACAACCTCTACAAGTTGCAAATGAATGGGGCCGATGCGTGGTGAACGGAAGGGTTCATCAAGCCATTTCTCGCCTTAACCCCTAAACTAAATAGGAAGAGGGGTACTTGACTAATAGGGGGCAATTGAATTGCACCTGACTGTGAGGGACCTCTTGATACCTTATGTTCACTTCCTAACTAGTAGCCGGTTTCTCGTCATGAAGCCTTTTCCCAAAGGCGCTGAGCCCCGATGAGGAAGGTGTTAGTGCTTTCTCATGGGGTCAATAATGCTAATCCCTCTTTTTGTGCCGGGAAGAAGATAGAAAAGGCGAAGCCTTCTCTTGGTTTCCCAACCCGTTGCTTCTAAAGGCTGCCCTCTCTCGGCTGGATTTTGGTCCAGCCTACTACGAGGATCCCGTATCCCGTACATCGTCTTTCTCCCTCCTGGGTTCCCGTGGTTCCTATGTCGCCGCGTTTCTCGGTCCTTTTCTTTTAGTGCTTCGACCCGAAGCGATAGCTTGACGCGTTTTCCGTGGATAAGATGGCAGCGCTCCAGCTCACTAAAGAATGGGACGACAGTGGTCCGCCGACAAGCTCGCTCGATCCCCGGACGCAGACATTGGAACTCAAGCACCACCACGAACGCCATCACAGGCGTCATGGTCGCGGTAAGGCACCACCTGTTGTGCTAGCAGCCAACTCCGCGTGTCAGCTTAGTTATCCTCATCAAGCCACAACCTCGATGTCTAGCTTCCCAACCGGTAGACGGTTCCCTTTCCCCGGATCAATGAAGAAGGGAGAAGTCATTGATTCCTCCGAAGAACCGGAAGCGGGCGCTATGCAGGGGCGAGGGACGGAAAAGAAAGCGCTCAAGAAAGATATTGGGGTTTCCAATGCTTCTCCATGCCCAACGAGATGCGCCAACCTCGGGATGCTTTACTCCTAACCCCACGGCGGTTCCGAGACGGAGCTTAACTCGAGTCTCGGTTAAGAACGGCGATGATTTACGCTTTCACACGGCGCGCATTCCATGGATAGTTTCATTTGAGATCGTGATGGAGGACACAACTTATGATCATCGGCTTTGATCATGCCACTAGGCATTTTATTAGGACATTGCACAATGATCTGAACACTTTGTCGCGTCTCTTCGATACGAATACAATAACGATCATAGGGATCTCCTCTGGTACCTACTGGTACAACAAGATCTGATTGGTCATGAACATCATAAGGTGCTGCTCTTCGTGAATTCCAGCATACCCCAGGTTGGGATGGGCAGGCCCACCAGTTCACTTTTGCACTTTCACTTAGGCCCGGGCCAAGTCAGTGGGGGGACCCTGTCGGGCTCCTTCCCCCCTGTCGGTGTCAAAACCGGCGGATCTCGGGTAGGGGGTCCCGAACTGTGCGTCTAGGCGGATGGTAACAGGAGACAAGGGACACGATGTTTTTACCTGTGTTCCGCCCTCTCGATGGAGGTAATACCCTACTCCTGCTTGATTAATATTGATGATATGGGTAGTACAAGAGTAGATCTACCACGAGATAGCTAAACCCTAGAAGCTAGCCTATGGTATGATTGTTGTTCGTCCTACGGACTAGAACCGTCCGGTTTATATAGACACCGGATAGGTTAGGGTTACACAGAGTCGGTTACAATGGTAGGAGATCTACATATCCGTATCGCCAAGCTTGCCTTCCACGCCAAGGAAAGTCCATCCGGACACGGGACGAAGTCTTCAATCTTGTATCTTCATAGTCCAGAGTACCGCCAAAGGGGATAGTTCGCTATCCGGACACCCCTAATCCGGGACTCCTCAAGAGCCCCGAACCAGGCTTCAATGACGATGAGTCCGGCGCGTTGATTGTCCTCGGCATTGCGAGGCGGGTTCTTCTCCAAATTCCATATACTTGTCAAATAGTGTCCGGCTTCTGATAAATGCTGCGCTCCTTGGCTTCCACGCCCAATAATGGCCATCTTCCACGTGTTTGAATGAATGCGAAAAGCCAGGTATTTTTACACTTACCCCCTAGTCACAAGAAAATGAGCTGCCTATAAAAGGGGCGAGGATCTAGATCTGAGTCACACCATCCCCTTTGCGAAGCTTTCATCGAGCGCCTCGACCAAAGCCCATTCCATCATGGACGATCGACGTGGATCCTCCTCTCGCGCCTCCCTCAGCCTAGAAATTGGGAGAGATGCTCTACCCGCATAGCGAGCTAGTTATACTCCAAACCAAGGGATTTCTTCCCCCGGCCTTCATGGTTCCGGTTCGAGCCGGACTTGCCACCTACAAGGGCGGAAAGCAAGCGGAGAGTGTCCCCGATCCCTCTAAAGGAGAGCGGGTATGCTTCACCTCTTATCTAGTAAGAGGACTCGGATTTCCAATCCATCCGTTTCTCCGGGGGCTCTTGGAGTTCTACGGCCTCCAGTTGCACCACCTTACGCCTGCCTCCATTTTGCACATCGTGGGCTTCGTGGCCCTTTGCGAACTGTTCTTGGGCGTCGAGGCTCATTTCACGTTGTGGAAGAGATTATTCTGCCTAGTACCCCGTTCTCATGAGGGGTCAATATATCAAGTGGGCGGAGCCGAACTATGGCGCATCGTCGGGACCGGATATCTATCCGGAACCTCAAGAAGGCGCCCAAGACCGGCCTATGGAATGGTTTTACAGGAGGGCGTCCCGCCGAATCTGTTCGGATCGGCCTTACGGAGTTTAATAATGCTCCTCCGAAGAAGCACCTAAGCCGGCGCCCTCGGAGCCCCCTGCAGAGGGTAAATGACCGGATGTCCTTTACTTGATGAGCCGAATAAGATTATCGCTCATGCCGGATTGACCATGATTGGAGTCATGGCAATCTGCATTATGAGAGGAGTGCAGCCGCTCCAATATAGGGGCCACCCATGTGGGACTTCAACGGGAGGACGATGTTACCCGCCATGGCCGCAGAAGGGCCGGATCGGTCACCGAACTGGTGAAGACCTTATGCGCCATGTATAAAGGGAGGAGGAGGATTTTCTCCGTCAACCCATCGAGCGAAGTTTTCTTGAATAATCCTCGAAGTTGGGTAAGCAAACATCTTTGTGGCCTGTCCGATCCATGTTCCCGTGATTAAATATCTCATTTCATGGTTTCGCGCAGAATTGCGCCGGCCGTGGAGAAGATACACAGCCCGCTTCACAACCCGAGGATCCGAACGGTCCCTCGATCCGCCTCCGAAGAGGATCCGAATATAAAGGTGGAGTTGATCGACGGTGTTCTACCAACTTAGCATCGATAATGCTTTGGTTGCCATTACGGCCAATTACCCCGAATACTTCCAGCCTCGCAGTAATCGAGACCAAGGTCCCAATACTCTGATAATGACCCATCCATGCTTATTTCTTGATCACCGTATACCAATGGTGTTTCGCAGGGGGTACCTTCGAGGCAGGAAGCCGAGCCCGCGGCGGCTAGCCAACAAGAGGCAGTACGGCCCCGCAGGCTAAAAAGAAGTGCGGTCCGGATCGAAACTCCGCTGCAACGGTATGGTGTGTTACCATATTCCTGTGATTGATTCTCGAAGGCGATTAACGCTGGTGCTCTTTTCAGGAAAAGAGCGCCACGGACTGAGTCCGAAGAGGTTGCCAATCGAACCTCCGCCAGCCAGGCTCCAAAGCCGGGTCCGGAAGCGGAGACGGGCACGAGGCATGCGTCGGATGCTCCTCCGACAGAGGATGCCGACAGATTGTCCGCCACCAACTCCGAGGTGGAGAGCGCCATGAATCACAGGCGCCGCCGGACAGTTCTTCGTGACGCATGTTTCTCCCAAGAGGCCTTGAATGCCTTCAATTAGGGAGATGCGCACCTCCGTGCCGCTCAAGATGGTCTAGCCAGAGCCACGGAGCAGTATGTAAAGGACATACGAGTGAGGAAATTTGACAGTTATATATGCCAGTAGCCCCCGAGACTTAAAATAGTTATAATAACTGATTTAAGGATCATTTGTTATGCAGGATCTTACAAAAAAGAATACCCAACTGTCCCGGGAGCTTGAAGAATGCAAGGCCCAACTTGAGGCCGCACTAGCCGCCACAGGGGAGCCATAGAGACCCCCTCTGGTAATATATGCTTCAAAAGATAAATAGTTTATGAAGTGCGGCGGGTGTGTAAATCTGACAAAAATATTGCAGATGGCGCCGGACTAGATCCGGACAAGCAACAACTCTTGCCCCAGCTAAAAGCCGGCGAGAGCGTGCTTACGAGGGTGCGGCAGGAGAAAAATAACCTCCAAGATGCCAACACCAAACTGGATGAGGAACTAAAGGATGTTCATGCCCAGTTGTCTGACTCCGTAAAGGAGAATCGACGGTTTCGTTGCGGCATTTTCAGTAAGTGCTTGAGCGAACTTTGAAAGAGTTCGGCGAGGAAGGCGACTAACATAAACATGTATGTAGGTTTTCTCAGAGGTCGTCCTGAGGAGGAGATGCCCAGTTCTTCGGGTGATCTTCGTCCCGAATCGCTACCTGCACGAACGAAGTTCGGCAGGTGATGAAAGGCGTCGGCCAGTGCCTTGTGGCCATCTATCTCCCCGCCTCAAGGCATTGGGAGCCGGCAGAGCGGCTTCAAGGAGCGCGCGGCGCTCCGACTATGGAAGATATCACCTGCCGTCAAGGCGCCAGGAGGCTCGGGCCATGGTAAAGACGCGGTACACGGTTGTCGACCCAAACCACATGGCCGAGGTCGGACTGTGGGGACCGATGGGAAGGAGATCCTCAGAAGTTTAGTGTACGGCCAAGTAGAATTGGCCGCCAAGTATTCCAAAGAAGATTGTAAATTAGATAGCCTATTAGATGGCATTGAGGAGGAATACAATGAGTCGAGTTGACTATGTAATTGAATATGACATAAAAAATGTCTTCTAGCTGGATTGTAGATCGTTTGTCATAGCGGACCTTTTCGCTTCGACCGCGGGACCCAACAGTCCGGAGTGTGTCCGAATACCCTCGCGGTTATATAAGAACCGGGGCATGCATGGAGACAAGGCGTAGGGGTCATTATTGCTGTATCAAACAAGTGCCCAACTAGTTATGTTATATTACATGGATAGTAAGAAACATCTTCCTGGGAGAATAGTTCCGTTAAGGGTTCCTTTTCATTGGGAGGCATGCCCTAAAGTGCATGTCCAAACTGCTAAGAAAGCGTAAAAATCGTCTGGGGCAGATGGATAAATAGTTAAAAATCATCTTTCAGTTCACCGACCGAATATTCCCTTAAGAACACTAGCTTTCGGCTTCACCTACCGAGATACACATCCGGGTGACCCAAGAAGAATAATCGCAGAGGTGCTACCTTTCCCACCTAGCCGAACAATCGGGAACGAGGGGTAAGCACAGAGCCGAGCAACCCAGCTTGGCCAAAACTTAAGTCATATCGATGCATATAATGGTGAATAAAAGGTACATGCGGAAGTTTGACACATGTGTTGGGCATGAAGCCCATATAAATAAGCTTCTGTTAAAGAAGCCCCCAGGTATAATGAGCGCGGACAGCGCGTCAAAATATGTGCGAACAAAGCGCGAACGAGCCTCTAAAGGCTTCAAGAAGAAGGAGGAAGAAGGAGAGAAATAAAAGACAACAAAAAATAGAAAATGTGGACGGAGGAAGGAGACGAACTTGGAGTCCGGTGCTTAGGCGTAGAATCTTCGCAGACGGGCTGCGTTCCATGGGTTCGGCTTGAGTCGGTTATCCGATGCGTTTCGCAGACGGTATGCTCCGCCAGTCAGGACCTGGTCGATGATGAAGGGACCTTCCCATTTTGGCTTGAGTTTGTCCTTTTTCTTGTCCGGCAGCGAGAACTAGTTCGCCAACGTTGTAAGCTTTGGCCCGTGCATTTCCCTACTTTGATATCTTCGAGCTCGCTGTTGATAAAATGCGCAATGAGCTTTTGCCACGTCGCGCTCCTCCTCCAATGCGTCCAAACTGTCCTGCCGATCGAGCTCGGCTTCTCTTTCTTCATACAAGCGCACGCGAGGTGGGTCATGAATTATGTCGCAGGGTAGGACTGCCTTCGCACCGCATACACCATAAAAAATGGTGTGAATCCGTAGTACAATTCCGGCGTGGTCCGCAGCCCCGTAGTACGGAGTCGAGCTCCTCAACCCAAAGGCGTGTTAGATTCCTTGAGGACCGCACTAGTCCGGGTTTAATGCCGCTCATGATTAGACCGCTTTGCTCGCTCGACTTGGCCGTTGGTTTGAGGGTGATAGACCGAGGCGTAATCGAGCTTGATGCCCATGTTTTTGCACCATAATTTGACCTCATCGGCCGTGAAGTTGGTGCCGTTATCGCGATGATACTGTGGGGGACACCGTAACGGTGAACTACCCCGATATGAAGTCTATCACCGTCCGGATTCGCCGCTTTTAACAGGTTTGGCCTCTATCCATTTGGTGAATTTATCCACCATGACCAATAGGTATTTTTTGCTAGTGGATTCCCCTTAAGGGGTCCAACCATGTCAAGCCCCTGACCGCGAACGGCGGTGATGGGTATAGTTTTGAGGGCGGTGGGTGGCATGTGGCTTTGGTTAGCAAAAGCTGGCAACCGACGATCGTTGGACTAAATCCTGCACATCTCGCCGGGCCGTCGGCCAATAAAATCATGTACGGAAGGCCTTGTTTACAAGGGGCCGGGCTGCGGCATGGTGCCCACCCAGTCCGGCATGAATTTCAGCCAGAGGTTTCGCCTTCCTCTTGAGAGATACACCTTTGAAGGACTCTGTTGTGTTTCTCTTATAAAGCTCTCCCTCATGGACTTTATAGGCTTTAGATCGCCGTACTATGCAGCGAGCCTCATTTTGGTCTTCGGGAGTTCCTGCCTAGTTAGGTAGGCTAGGAATGGCTCCGCCCACGGGCGATAACCGCCATTATTTCGTATGGAGAGTGTTATCTCGGTAGCAGAGCCTCCGATTGTGTCGAGTGTTCGCCGTCAGTAAAGGCTGCTTGGGTCCGGATTGTTATTTCCGGACTCCTTCCCATAGTACGGATGGCTTGAATAGCCGTTCAGGAAGATGTTGGGCGGACGGCATCGCGTTTTGCACCGATGCGCTAATCTGTCCGCCTACCGGGTTGTTATCCCGGCTATATGATGAAATTCGAGCCCTTCAACTGCGGCCGACATTTTTAGGACCGCATTGCGGCACGCTGCCATTTTCGGATCTTTGGCATCAAAGTCTCGCTTATTTGAGATATCGCGAGGTTCGAATCTCCGCGCACCTCTAGGCGTTTAATGCCCATGGAGATCGCCATCCGGAGGCCGTGCGTATGGGCCCTCAGATTCGGCTGCGTTGTTGGAGTCCGTATACACATTATCTCAAGAACGTATTGGACTGTGTCCCGGTTGGGGACGCCAGACGACGCCAAATTTCGTGCCGCCAATATTTTGGAGCCGCCAAAGTGCATGATCCAATTGGAGTATGCGCCGTACTCTTTAGGGAGTTCAAGCTTCAGTCCATTCGCCATGAAGTCGGCCAAAACTCGCGACTTAATAGCTAAATGCGTGGCTTATAAGTTATGTCGAATGGAAGGAGCTCTATGGCCCATTTAGCAATCCGCCCGTCGGCGTCAGCGGTTGTTTATAATGTCGTTAAGAGGTACTTCGAGGCTACCGTTATCGAACACTCTTGAAAGTAGTGTCGCAGCTTCCGGGATGCCATGAACACCGCGTATGCTATCTTTTGATAGTGTGGGTACCGGGACTTGCATGGAGTTAGGACAATGGACACATAGTAAACCAGTTTTGAAGAGGGAACCGGTGTCCGTCCGTTTCTCGTTCGACGACGAACACCGCGCTGACAACTTCATGTGTTGTGGCGATATATAATAGCATTGGTTCGCCCACGCCATGCGGCCAGGACCGGATTTGTTGCCAATATGGCTTTTATTTCTTCGAGTCCGGCCGTGGCGGTATCCGTCCACTCGAAGTGTTCGGTGCGCCGGAGGAGGCGGTAAAGGGGTAACGCCTTTTTCCCCAAACGGGAAATAAAGCAGCTTAGAGCCGCTACGCATCCAGTCAATTTTTGTATTTGGTTGAGGTCTTTTGGAATATCCAATTGTGACAGAGCTCGGATCTTGGCTGGGTTTGCTTCAATCCTCTACCGGACACAATGAAGCCTGTGGAGCTTTCTGCTGAACGCCAAGACGCATTTTTCCGGATTGAGCTTAATGTCGTATTTTCGGAGATTGTCGAATGTGAGCCTCAAGTCGCCTACTAGAGTTTCGACATGCTTGGATTTGACGACCACGTCATCTACATATGCTTCTACTGCTTTTGCCGATCTGGTTTGCGGACATGTCCGAATCATGCTACCGATATGTTGCGCCGGCGCTTTTGAGCCCAAAGGGCATTGTGTTGAAGCGTAATGGGCCGTATGGAGTGATGAATCTTTGTTGCAGGCTTGGTCTGGCTCTGCCATCTTGATTTGGTGGTAGCCAGAGTACGCTACGAGGAAGCACAATGAGTCGTGGTCCTGCTGTAGCATCGATAATTTGATCAATGCGAGGGAGGGGAAGGGATCCTTTGGGCAAGCCTTATTAAGGTCTTTGAAATCCACACATAGGCGCCCGTGGATTTATCCTTCTTTGGTACCATCACCAGGTTTGCTAGATCGTCCGGATGTTTTATATCTCCGATGAATCCGGCTTCCGTAAGTTTGGCTAGCTCTTCTCCCATGGCCTGCCTCTTGGGTTCGAAAACGCCAAGAGCCTGTTTGATCGGCTTGAATCTTTTAGGATATTTAGGCTGTGCTCGGCCACCGACGTGGGATTCTGGCATGTCTAAAGGGTGCCGTGCAAAATGTCCCGCTTTTCTCGTAGAAATTCTCGTAGTCTGGCGTCTACATCGGGGTTTAATTGTGCCCCAATGGAGGCCGTCTTTGCAGGTCCGCTGGGTGGACTTGGAATTTGACTATTTCATCCGCTGGTTTAAAAGAGGTGGACTTGGATCTTTTATCAAGTATCACATCGTCCCTGTTCACCGTGGAGCGCATCGCAGTGAGTTCCTCGGCCGCTAAGGCTTCGGATAGTGCCTCGAGGGCTAGTGCGGCTGTCTTGTTTTCGGCGCGGAGTGCTATGTTCGGATCAATAGCGAGAGTGATGATTCCGTTAGGTCCGGGAATTTTAAGCTTCATGTACCCATAGTGGGGTATAGATTGAAAAAATGTGAATGCCTCTCGCCCTAATAAAGCGTGATATCCGCTTCTGAACGGGGCCACTTGAAATGTGACCTCCTCGGACCTGTAATTGTCCGTGAGCGAAATAACACTACGTCTAGTGTGATTTTTCCTATACAGCATGCTTCCCGGCTAGGGATTATTCCTCTAAAGGTTGTGCTGCTTCGCTCAATGCGGTTCCAGTCTACTTCCATTTTTCGGAGGGTTTCCTCATAGATGAGGTTTAGTCCGCTGCCGCCATCCATGAGTACCTTAGTAAGGCGAAAGCCGTCCACTATTGGACTGAGGACCAATGCGGCTGGTGCTCGGGCTGTTCGAATTTGGGTTCACATCGGCGTTAAAGGTAATAGCCGTGGTTACTCCATGGATTTATTGTTGCTACTTGGTAGACTTCGCAAGGTTATGGAGTGTTCGCTTCCGCATGTTATTTGATGCGAAAGTCTCAAGACTGTTAACACCGTGACCGGTGCTGCTTGGCTGGGATTGAAGCTAGAAGCTCTTTGCCACTTTTGGCCACTCGCCGTAGTATCCAACATGCTCAAGGCTATGAGTTGGAGTGGCGCCTGTGCTATGAATTTTGCAGGTCCGCTTAGCCAACCCTCCAAAGACGGTTCCGCACTTTTAGGGGGTTTTGGTTTTTGGTGTTTAACCCGGTGCTTGGTAATGATGCACCCTTTTATTTCGGACTAGGGATGTATTCGGGCCGGATTATCCCAAAATTTACTTTCGGTTTTCTGTGCACTCTCCATCGCACAAAGTACTTTTGTACTATGGTCACCAAGTCAGCAAAGCGTGTAATTTCGCCATGACTTATGGCGTTTAGGATTCCCTTGTCCGTGCAATTATTGCAGAAAAGTGGGATTGCGTCCTCCTCTCGGCAGTCCTTTATCCTATCCATAACCAGGAGGAATCTGGCCCAAGAATGATGTAATCGCTTCAGCGGGCTCTTGCCGAATTCGAGAGAGATCGCTAATGTTTGGGTGGGCGGGTGGAACTAGATCCGGAACCCCGTCCAATTTAAGACTCAGGGGCCGAGAAGTTTCCGAACTCGAAAGTTTGGATTTTTGAATGCTATCGAATGAATCCAACCCGCCGCCGACTTTAAGTTCGTGGGCTTGATCGACATCCGTCCCTCTGCGGGAATCCGGCATGGAGGGATCGGGAATCCGGACGTAGCTAGTCCGTAAGATAGAAGAAGAATCACTGTATTGCTCCTCTATCACAGCAACATGATGGGTAGCCTGGGGAGAGTTGATCTCTCTCAGATCGGTTTTAGGCCCGATCCGGTCGTAGTCTGTGGCGACTCCCAGGGCGGCGATGCGATCCAAGAGCTCGTTTACGGAGGAGAGCTCGATCAGATCCAACTGTTCGGCAAGTTCCGAATTAACGTGAAGATTGGTTTCGATGACTCGAGAGGTCATCGTCGGGCGCGTTAACCGGGCGGTCATAAGAAAACCACCTAGTCAAGAGTGCGACCCGATGGCCAAGGCTCGTTTGGCGATAGTACCGCCTTTAAAGACGGGATGAGGCATCCTTCCCGACGGCGGCATTGCAGGAACTCTCAATGAAAGCACCAATGTCGGTGTCAAAACCGGCGGATCTCGTGTAGAGGGTCCCGAACTGCGTCTTGGCGGATGGTAACAGGAGACAAGGGACACAATGTTTTTACCTGTGTTCGGGCCCTCTCGATGGAGGTAATACCCTACTCCTGCTTGATTAATATTGATGATATGGGTAGTACAAGAGTAGATCTACCACGAGATCGAGGAGGCAAAACCCTAGAAGCTAGCCTATGGTATGATTGTTGTTCGTCCTACGGACAAAAACCCTCCGGTTTATATAGACACCAGATAGGTTAGGGTTACACAGAGTCGGTTACAATGGTAGGAGATCTACATATCCGTATCGCCAAGTGTCGGTGTCAAAACCGGCGGATCTCGGGTAGGGGGTCCCGAACTGTGCGTCTAGGCGGATGGTAACAGGAGGCAAGGGACATGATGTTTTTACCCAGGTTCGGGCCCTCTCGATGGAGGTAATACCCTACTCCAGCTTGATTAATATTGATGATATGGGTAGTACAAGAGTAGATCTACCACGAGATCAAGGAGGCTAAACCCTAGAAGCTAGCCTATGGTATGATAGTTGTTCGTCCTACGGACTAAAACCCTCTTGTTTATATAGACACCGGATAGGTTAGGGTTACACAGAGTCGGTTAGAATGGTAGGAGATCTACATATCCGTATCGCCAAGCTTGCCTTGTTGGGGAACATTGCAGAAAATTAAAATTTTCCTACGGTTTCACCAAGATCCATCTATGAGTTCATCTAAGCAACGAGTCAAGGGAGAGAGTTTGCATCTACATACCACTTGTAGATCGAGTACGGAAGCGCTCGAGGGAGTGGTGATGATGAAGACGTTCCCAACGTGATTCCGATCACCGATGACCAAGTGCTGAACGGACAGCACCTCCGCGTTCAACACACGTACGGGACGATGGCGTCTCCTCCGTCTTGATCCAGCAAGGATGAAGGAGAGGTTGAGGAAGACAACTCCAATGGCAGCACGACGGCGTGGTGCGGTTGGTCTGGCAGTTCTCGGCAGTTCGCCAAGCTTGCGTGTAAAAAGAGAGGTGTTGGGGAGGGGCGGGGCTGCGCCTTCAATGGTATATGCAGCCCTCCCCCCCACCCCTCTATTTATAGGAGGAAGGGAGAGGGGGCCGGCCCCCTCTAGATGGCATCTAGAGGGGGCGGCCAAGGGAGGAGGAAAGGGGTGGCTTGCCCCCAAGCCGGGGCCCCTTTCCCCTTTAGGGTTTCCCTCCCAAGCCCTAGCCAAGCATGGGCCTAGGTGGGGAGGTGCGCCCAGCCCACCAGGGGCTGGCTCCCTCTCCCACTTAGCCCATGTGGCCCCGGGAGGTGGCCCCTCGGTGGACCTCCGGAACTCTCCAGTGGCCCCAGACATTACCAGTATACCCCGAAACTTTCCAAGTCCGTTTAACCACTTTCCATATATAAATCTTTACCTCCGGACCATTCCGGAACTCCTCGTGACGTCCGGGATCTCATCCGGACTCCGAAAAACATTCGGTAATCACATACTTGTCTTCCTATTAACCCTAGCGTCACCGAACCTTAAGTGTGTAGACCCTACGGGTTCGGGAGATATGCAGACATGACCGAGACGCTCTCCGGTCAATAACCAACAGCGGGATCTGGATACCCATGTTGGTTCCCACACGCTCCTCGATGTTGTCATTGGATGAACCACGATGTCGAGGGTTCAAGCAACCCGTATGCTATTCCCTTTGTCAGCGGTATGTTACTTGCCCGAGACTCGATCGTCGGTATCCCAATACCTCGTTTAGTCTCGTTATCGCAAGTCACTTTACTCAGACCGTAATGCATGATCTCGTGACCAGACACTTGATCACTTTGAGCTCATTGTGATGATGCATTACCGAGTGGGCCCGATGATACCTCTCCGTCATACGGAGTGACAAATCTCGCCTCGATCCATGTCAACCCAACAGACACTTTCGGAGATACCCGTAATGCACCTTTATAGTCACCCGATTACGTTGTGACGCTTTGGTACACCCAAAGCATTCCTACGGTATCCGGGAGTTACACGATCTCACGGTCTAAGGAAGAGATACTTGACATTGGAAAAGCTCTAGCAAAACGAACTACACGATCTTTGTGCTATGCTTAGGATTGGGTCTTGTCCATCACGTCATTCTCCTAATGACGTGATCCCGTTGTCAATGACATCGATGTCCATAGTCGAGGAAACCATGACTATCCGTCGACCAACGAGCTAGTCAACTAGAGGCTCACTAGGGACGTATTGTGGTCTATGTATTCACACGTGTATTACGATTTCCGGATAATACAGTTATAGCATGAATAAAAGACAATTATCATGAACAAGGAAATATAATAATAATGCTTTTATTATTGCCTCTAGGGCATATTTCCAACAGTCTCCAACTTGCACTAGAGTCAATAATCTAGTTACATTGTGATGAATCGAACACCCATAGAGTTCGGTGTTGATCATGTTTTGCCCGCTGAAGAGGTTTAGTCAACGGATCTGCGACATTCAGATCCGTATGCACTTTGAAATTTCTATGTCTCCATCCGAACATTTTCACGGATGGAGTTGAAGCGACGCTTGATGTGCTCGGGTCTTCTTGTGAAACTCCGGCTCTTTGGCAAGGGCAATAGCTCCAGTGTTGTCACGAGAAGAGTTTGATCGGCCCCGACGCATTGGGTATGACTCCTAGGTCGGTGATGAACTCCTTCACCCAAATTGCTTCATGCGCTGCCTCCGAGGCTGCCATGTACTCCGCTTCACATGTAGATCCCGCCACGACGCTCGCTTGCACCGCACTACCATCGCTCCACCATTCAACATATACACGTATCCGGTTTGTGACTTAGAGTCATCGGACCGTGTCGAAGCTAAGCGCCGACGTAACCCGTTCTGACGAGCTCTTCGTCACCTCCATAAACGAGAAACATGTCCTTTGTCCTTTCTGGTACTTCAGGATATTCTTGACCGATGTTCAGTGTTCCTTGCCGGGATTACTTTGGTATCTTCCTACCAAACTTACGGCAAGGTTTACATCAAGTCTGGTACACAGCATGGCATACATAATAGATCCTATGGCTGAGGCATAGGGGATGACACTCATCTCTTCTTTATCTTTTGCCGTGGTCGGGCATTGAGCTGAGCTCAATCTCACACCTTGCAACATGTCTGAGCAAGAACCCCTTCTTGGACTGATCCATTTTGAACTTCTTCAAAATCTTATCAAGGTATGTGCTTTGTGAAAGACCTATGAGGCGCCTCGATCTATCTCTATAGATCTTGATGCCTAATATATAAGCAGCTTCTCCAAGGTCCTTCATTGAAAAACACTTATTCAAGTAGGCCTTAATGTTGTCCAAGAATTCTATATCATTTCCCATCAAAAGTATGTCATCTACATATAATATGAGAAATGCTACTGAGCTCCCACTCACTTTCTTGTAAACGCAGGCTTCTCCATAAGTCTCAAGATAAACCCAAACGCTTTGATCATCTCATCAAAGCGAATGTTCCAACTCCGAGATGCTTGCACCAGCCCATAAATGGATCATTGAGCTTGCATACTTTGTCAACATTCTTAGGATCGACAAAACCTTCCCTGCATCATATACAGCTCTTCCTTAAGATAGCCGTTAAGGAACGCTGTTTTGACGTCCATCCGCCATATCTCATAATCATAGTATGCGGCAATTGCTAACATGATTCGGACGGACTTAAGCTTCGCCACGGAGAGAAAGTCTCATCATAGTCAATCCCTTGAACTTGCCGATAACCCTTAGCGACAAGTCGAGCTTTATAGATGGTGACATTACCATCCGCCATTCGCCTTCTTCTTAAAGATCCATTTGTTTTCTATCGCCGCCGATCATCGGCAAGTCACCAAAGTCCACACTTTGTTTTCATACATGGATTCTATCTCGGACTTCATGGCTTCTAGCCATTTGTTGGAATCTGGGCCCGCCATCGCTTCTTCATAGTTCAAGGTTCATTGTTGTCTAACAACATGATTTCCAAGACAGGTTGCCGTACCACTCTGGTGCGTAACGTGTCCTAGTGGACCTCTGAAGTTCGGTAGCAACTTGATCCGAAATACCTTGATCATCATCATGAATTTCCTCTTCGGTTGGTGTAGGCATCACAGAACATTTTCTGAGCTGCACTACTCTCCTGTTCAAGAGGTAGTACTTCATCGAAGTTCTACTTTCCTCCCACTTACTTCTTTCGAGAGAAACTCCTTTTCGAGAAAGGATCCGTTCTTGGCAACAAAGATCTTGCCCTCGGATCTTAAGTAGAAGGTATACCCTATGGTTTCCTTAGGGTATCCTATGAAGACGCATTTTTCCGACTTGGGTTCGAGCTTTTCAGGTTGAAGTTTCTTGACATAAGCATCGCATCCCCAAACTTTTAGAAACGACGACTTAGGTTTCTTCCCAAACCATAATTCATACGGTGTCGTCTCAACGGACTTAGACGGTGCCCTATTTAAAGTGAATGTAGCTGTCTCTAGAGCGTATCCCCAAAATGATAGCGGTAAATCGGTAAGAGACAACATAGACCGCACCATATCCAATAGAGTGCGACACGACGCTCGGACACACCATTACGCCGAGGTGTTCGGTAGCGTTAGTTGTGAAACGATTCCACATTTTCTTAAGTGTGTACCAAATTCGTGACTTAAATATTCTCCTCCACGATCTGATCGTAAGAATTTTATCTTTCGGTCACGTTGATTCTCTACTTCATTCTGAAATTCCTTGAACTTTTCAAAGGTCTCAGACTTGTGTTTCATCAAGTAGACATACCCATATCTACTCAAGTCATCTGTGAGAGTGAGAACATAACGATACCCTCCATGAGCCTCAACGCTCATTGGACCGCACACATCGGTATGTATGATTTCCAACAAGTTGGTTGCTCGCTCCATTGTTTCGGAGAACGGAGTCTTGGTCATCTTGCCCATGAGGCATGGTTCGCATGTGTCAAATGATTCATAATCTAAAGACTCCAAAAGTCCATCAGCATGGAGCTTTTTCATGCGCTTGAGACCAATGTGACCAAGGCGGCGATGCCACAAGTATGTGGGACTATCGTTATCAACTTTACATCTTTTGGTATTCACACTATAAACATGTGTAATACTACGCCGAGATTCATTAAGAATAAACCATTGACCATCGGAGCATGACCATAATACATATCTCTCATATAAATAGAACAACCATTATTCTCGGATTTAAATGAGTAGCCATCTCGCATTAAACAAGATCCAGATACAATATTCATGCTCAAACTTGGCACCAAATAACAATTATTAAGGTTCATAACTAATCCCGTAGGTAAATGAAGAGGTAGCATGCCGATGGCGATCACATCGACTGAACCATTCCCGACGCGCATCGTCACCTCGTCCTTTGCCGCTTCCGCTTATTCCGCAGCTCTGCTGTGAATTACAAATATGAGCAACGCACGGTATCAAATACCCAGGAGTTACTACGAGTAATCGGCAAAGTACACATCAATTACATGTATATCAAATATACCTTTGGTGTTGCCGGCCTTCTTGTCCGCTAAGTATTTGGGGCAGTTCCGCTTCGATGACCCCTCCCTTGCAATAAAAGCACTTTCGGTCTCGGGTTTGGGTCCATTCTTTGACTTCTTCCCGGCAACTTGCTTACCGGGCGCGGCAACCTCCTTGCCGTCCTTCTTGAAGCTCTTCTTACCCTTGCCCTTCTTGAACTTAGTGGTCTTATTGACCATCAACACTTGATGTTCTTTCTTGATTTCAACCTCGGCTCACTTCAGCATAGAGAACACTTCAGGAATGGTCTTTACCATCCCCTGCATGTTGTAGTTCATGATAATTAAGTTCATCTAATCAAATTTAAATGAACTCCCACTTAGATTAGACATCCCTCTAGTCATCTAAGTGTTACACGATCCGAGTCGACTAGGCCGTGTCCGATCATCACGTGAGACGGACCCGGTCTCGTCGGTGAACATTCTCATGTTGATCGTATCTTCCATACGACTCGTGTTCGACCTTTCGGTCTCTCGTGTTCCGAGGCCATGTCGTACATGCTAGGCTCGTCAAGTAAACCCTAAGTGTTTTCGGCGTGTGTAAATCTGTCTTACACCCGTTGTATGTGAACGTAAGAATCCATCACACCCGATCATCACGTGGTGCTTAGAAACGCATTTAACTTTGGCAACGGTGCACGCTTAGGGAAACACTTCTTGAAATTGTTGTAAGGGATCATCTTATTTACTACCGTCGTTCTAAGTAAACAAGATGTATAAACATAATAAACATCACATGCAATTATATGGTAGTGACATGATATGGCCAATATCATAAAGCTCCATTGATCTCCATCTTCGGGCTCCATGATCATCTTGTCACCGGCATGACACCATGATCTCCATCATCATGATCTCCATCATTGTGCCTCCATGAAGTTGTCACGCCAACGACTACTTCTACTTCTATGGCTAACGTTTAGCAATAAAGTAAAATAAGTTACATGGCGTTCTTCAATGACACGCAGTCATACAAAATAAAGACAACTCCTATGGCTCCTGCCGTTGTCATACTCATCGACATGCAAGTCGTGATTCCTATTACAAGAACATGATCTCATACATCACAATGTGTCATTCATCATTCATCACAACTTGGCCATATCACATCACATGACAATTGCTGCAAAAACAAGTTAGACGTCCTCTAATTGTTGTTGCATCTTTTACGTGGCTGCAATTGGGTTCTAGCAAGAACGCTTTTCTTACCTACGAATAACCACAACGTGATCTTGTCAACTTCTATTTACCCTTCATAAGGACCCTTTTCATCGAATCCGCTCCAACTAAAGTAGGAGAGACAGACACCCGCCAGCCACCTTATGCATCTAGTGCATGTTAGTCGGTGGAACCGGTCTCACGTAAGCGTACGTGTAAGGTTGGTCCGGGCCGCTTCATCCCACAATACCGCGGAAGCAAGATAAGACTAGTAGCGGCAAGTAAATTGACAAGATCCATGCCCACAACCAAATTGTGTTCTACTCGTGCAATAGAGAACTACGCATAGACCTAGCTCATGATGCCACTGTTGGGGAACGTTGCGTAAAATTAAAATTTTCCTACGGTTTCACCAAGATCCATCTATGAGTTCATCTAAGCAACGAGTCAAGGGAGAGAGTTTGCATCTACATACCACTTGTAGATCGAGTACGGAAGCGTTCGAGGGAGTGGTGATGATGAAGACGTTCCCAACGTGATTCCGATCACCGATGACCAAGTGCTGAACGGACAGCACCTCCGCGTTCAACACACGTACGGGACGATGGTGTCTCCTCCGTCTTGATCCAGCAAGGATGAAGGAGAGGTTGAGGAAGACAATTCCAATGGCAGCACGACGGCGTGGTGCGGTTGGTACGGCAGTTCTCGGCAGGCTTCGCCAAGCTTGCGTGGAGAAAGAGAGGTGTTGGGGAGGGGAGGGGCTGCGCCTTCAATGGTATATGCAGCCCTCCCCCACCCCTCTATTTATAGGAGGAAGGGAGAGGGGGCCGGCCCCCACTAGATGGCCTCTAGAGGGGGCGGCCAAGGGAGGAGGAAAGGGGTGGCTTGCCCCTGCCGTGGGGCGCCTCTTCCCTTTAGGTTTCCCTCCCAAGCCCTAGCCAAGATGGGCCTAGGTTGGGAGGTGCGCCCAGCCCACCAGGGGCTGGCTCCCTCTCCCACTTAGCCCATGTGGCCCCCCGGGAGGGGTGGCCCCTCCCGGTGGACCTCCGGAACTCTCCCGGTGGCCCCGGTACATTACCGGTATACCCCCGAAACTTTCCGGAGTCCGTTTAACCACTTTCCATATATAAATCTTTACCTCCGGACCATTCCGGAACTCCTCGTGACGTCCGGGATCTCATCCGGGACTCGAACAACATTCGGTAATCACATACTTGTCTTCCTATTAACCCTAGCGCCACCGAACCTTAAGTGTGTAGACCCTACGGGTTCGGAGATATGCAGAACATGACCGAGACGCTCTCCGGTCAATAACCAACAGCGGGATCTGGATACTCATGTTGGTTCCCACACGCCTCCTCGATGTTGTCATTGGATGAACCACGATGTCGAGGGTTCAAGCAACCCGTATGCTATTCCCTTTGTCAGCGGTATGTTACTTGCCCGAGACTTCGATCGTCGGTATCCCAATACCTCGTTTAGTCTCGTTACGGCAAGTCACTTTACTCGTGCCGTAATGCATGATCCCGTGACGGACACTTGATCACTTTGAGCTCATTGTGATGATGCATTACCGAAAGTGGGCCCAGTGATACCTCTCCGTCATGCGGAGTGACAAATCCTGTCTCGATCCATGTCAACCCCAGACACTTTCGGAGATACCGTAATGCACCTTTATAGTCACCCGATTACGTTGTGACGTTTGGTACACCCAAAGCATTCCTACGGTATCCGGGAGTTACACGATCTCACGGTCTAAGGAAGAGATACTTGACATTGGAAAAGCTCTAGCAAAACGAACTACACGATCTTTGTGCTATGCTTAGGATTGGGTCTTGTCCATCACGTCATTCTCCTAATGACGTGATCCCGTTGTCAATGACATCGATGTCCATAGTCGAGGAAACCATGACTATCTCGTCGACCAACGAGCTAGTCAACTAGAGGCTCACTAGGGACGTATTGTGGTCTATGTATTCACACGTGTATTACGATTTCCGGATAATACAGTTATAGCATGAATAAAAGACAATTATCATGAACAAGGAAATATAATAATAATGCTTTTATTATTGCCTCTAGGGTTGTGTCAGAGTGTTCGGCGTTTATTGATCATTCAGAGGCAACCCTAAAGACAATTATCGATCATTCAGAAACTAGCAACGAGGGAAGGAGAGTGCATCTACATACCCTTGTAGATCGCTAAGCGGAAGCGTTCATGAGAACGGGGTTGAAGGAGTCGTACTCGTCGTGATCCAAATCACCGGAGATCCAAGTGCCGAACGGACGGCACCTCCGCGTTCAACACACGTACAGCCCGGTGGCGTCTCCCATGCCTTGATCCAGCAAGGAGAGAGGGAGAGGTTGAGGAAGACTCCATCCAACAGCAAAGACAACGGCGTGGTGGTGGTGGAGGAGCGTGGCAATCCTGCAGGCTTCGCCAAGCACCTCACGGGAGAGGAGGAGGTGTCACGGGAGGGAGGGAGGCGCCAAGGGCTCATGTGTGGATGCCCTCCCTCCCCTCCACTATATATAGGGGCAAGGGAGAGGGGGGAGGCGCAGCCTTGCCCCTTCCTCCAAAGAAGGGGTGCGGCCAGAGGGGGGAGGAGTCCATCCTCCCCAAGGCACCCTGAGGTGCCTTCCCCTTGAGGACTCGTCCCTCCCCAAGTTTCCTTGGCGCATGGGCCTCTTGGGGCTGGTGCCCTTGGCCCATATAGGCCAAGGCGCACCCCCTACAGCCCATATGGCCCCCCGGGGCAGGTGGACCCCCCCGGTGGACCCCCGGACCCCTTTCGGCACTCCCGGTACAATACCGATAAAGTGCGAGAGGCAATAATAAATTAGTTATTATGTTTCGAAAACGTCTTTATCATGTTCTGCGGTCTGTAGCCATAGTAGTAGAAGTAATAAGTTGACGTCAGGAGAGTCTGACCTCGAAACATCTCATATGTTCTGCGACGTTTCGAAAACGTCTTTGGTGCTTCAACTCTAAACCGTTTAACTGAACTATCATGTAGTTATCAAAAACGTGTATGTCCGATGTTCGCAACATCCACAGACGACGTTTGGGGTTCAGCACATCGAAGCGGTGCATTAAGGACATAAGCTTTCTCGATCGCATAATTGCTACTTTCAACTTTCAACTATATTTTCTCTAGGAACATATCTAAACAGTGGAACTAAAACGCGAGCTTACGACATAATTTGCAAAAGGTCTTTTGACTATGTTCAAGATAATTAAGTTCATCTTATGAACTCCCACTCGAATAGACATCCCTCTGGTCATCTAAGTGATTACATGATCCGAGTCAACTAAGCCGTGTCCGATCATCACGTGAGACGGACTAGTCAACTCGGTGAACATCTTCATGTTGATCGTATCTACTATCGACTCATGCTCGACCTTCGGTCTCTGTGTTCCCGAGGCCATGTCTGTACATGCTAGGCTCGTCAAGTTAACCCCAAGTGTTTTTGCTGTGTAAATCTGTCTTACACCCGTTGTATGTGAACGTAAGAATCCATCACACCCGATCATTACGTGGTGCTTAGAAGCGACGAACTGTAGCAACGGTGCACGATCGGGGAGAACACTTCTTGAAATTTGTGTAAGGGATCATCTTATTTACTACCGTCGTTCTAAGTAAACAAGATGCATAAACATAATAAACATCACATGCAATTATATAGTAGTGACATGATATGGCCAATATCATATTGCTCCTTTTGATCTCCATCTTCGGGGCTCCATGATCATTATTGTCACCGGCATGACACCATGATCTCCATCATCATGATCTCCATCATCGTGTCTCCATGAAGTTGTCTCGCCAACTTATTACTTTACTTTATTACTCCGGTTGTGTCAGAGTGTTCGGCGTCAGGCAGTGCGGTTGGGTCCGGATTGTTATTGCCAGACTCTCCTTCCCATAGTACGGATGGATTGAACAGCCGTTCCAAAAAGATATTGGGTGGGACGGCATCGCGTTTTGCACCGATGCGTGCCAATATATCCGCCGCCTGGTTGTTATCCCGGGCTATATGATGAAATTCGAGCCCTTCGAACCGTGCTGAA
Source organism: Aegilops bicornis (assembly GCA_021605145.1). Classification (NCBI taxonomy): domain Eukaryota; kingdom Viridiplantae; phylum Streptophyta; class Magnoliopsida; order Poales; family Poaceae; genus Aegilops; species Aegilops bicornis. Next base: position 477,529,575 of record CM038674.1, on the reverse strand, counting down.
ATTTTTAGGACCGCATTGCGGTATGCTGCCATTTTCGGATCTTTGGCATCGAAGTCTCCATTTATTTGAGATATTGCGAGGTTGAATCGCGCACCTCTAGGCGTTGAATGCCCATGGAGACTGCCATCCGGAGGCGTGCGTATGGGCCTCAGATTCGCCGCGTTGTTGGAGTCCGTATACATTATCTAAAGGACGTATTGGACTGTGTCCCCGGTTGGGGACGTCAGGACGACGCCAGCCCCCAGGCCGGGCAACATTCTGGAGCCGTCAAAGTGCATGATCCAATTGGAATATGCGCAGTACTCTTTAGGGAGTTCGGCTTCAGTCCATTTGGCCACGAAGTCGGCCAAAACCTGCGACTTAATAGCTCGTCGTGGCTTATAAGTTATGTCGAATGGAAGGAGCTCTATGGCCCATTTAGCAATCCGGCCCGTCGCGTCGCGGTTGTTTATAATGTCGTTAAGAGGTACTTCCGAGGCTACCGTTATCGAACACTCTTGAAACTACTGTCGCAGCTTAGGGATGCCATGAACACCGCGTATGCTATCTTTTGATAGTGTGGGTACCGGACTTGCATGGAGTTAGGACGGTGGACACATAGTAAACCGGTTTTGAAGAGGGAACCGGTGTCCGTCCGTTCTCGTTCGACAACGAGCACCGCTGACGACTTGATGTGTTGCGGCGATATATAATAGCATTGGTTCGCCCATGTTGGGCGCGGCCAGGACCGGATTGTTGCCAAAATGGCCTTTATTTCTTCGAGTCCGGCCGTGGCGGCATCCGTCCACTCGAAGTGTTCGGTGCGGCGGAGGAGGCGGTAAAGGGGTAACGCCTTTTCTCCCAAACGGGAAATAAAGCGGCTTAGAGCCGCTATGCATCCCGTCAATTTTTGTATTTGTTTGAGGTCTTTTGGAATATCCAGTTGTGACAGAGCTCGGATCTTGGCTGGGTTTGCTTCAATTCCTCTACCGGACACAATGAAGCCCAGGAGCTTTCCGGATTGAGCTTGATGTCATATTTTCTAACATTGTCGAATGTGAGCCTCAAGTCGTCTACTAGAGTTTCGACGTGCTTGGTTTTGACGACCACGTCATCTACATATGCTTCAATTGTTTTGCCGATCTGGTTTGCCGGACATGTATACGAATCGTCTTGATATATGTTGCGCCAGCGTTTTTGAGCCCAAAGGGCATTGTGTTGAAGAAGAACAGGCCGTATGGAGTGATGAATGTTGTTGCAGCTTGGTCTGGCTCCGCCATCATGATTTGGTGGTAGCCGGAGTACGCGTCGAGGAAGCACAATGAGTCGTGTCCTGCTGTAGCGTCAATAATTTGATCAATTCGAGGGAGGGGGCCCGGGTCCTTTGGGCAAGCCTTATTAAGGTCTTTAAAATCAACACATAGGCGCCAGGATTTATCCTTCTTTGGTACCATCACCAGGTTTGCTAGCCAGTCCGGATGTTTTATATCTCCGATGAATTCGGCTTCCAAAAGTTTGGCTAGCTCCTCTCCCATGGCCTGTCTCTTGGGTTCGGAAAAGCGTACCAAGAGCCTGTTTGATCGGGCTTGAATCCTTTTAGGATATTTAGGCTGTGCTCGGCCAGCTGACGTGGGATTCCTGGCATGTCTGAAGGGTGCCAGGCAAAGATGTCCGAGTTTTCTTGTAGAAATTCTCGTAGTGCGGCGTCTACATCAGGGTTTAGTTGTGCCCCAATGGCGGTCGTCTTTGCGGGGTCCGTTGGGTGGACTTGGAATTTGACTATTTCATCCGCTGGTTTAAAAGAAGTGGACTTGGATCTTTTATCAAGTATCACATCGTCCCTGTTCACCGTGGAGCGCATCATGGTGAGTTCCTCGGCCGCTAGGGCTTCGGATAGTGCCTCGAGGGCTAGTGCGGCTGTCTTGTTTTCTTGGAGTGCTATGTTCCGATCACTAGCGAGAGTGATGATTCCGTTAGGTCCGGGCATTTTAAGCTTCATGTACACATAATGGGGTATAGCTTGAAAAATTGTGAATGCCTCTCGTCCTAATAAAGCATGATATCCGCTGTTGAACGGGGCCACTTGAAATGACCTCCTCGGACCTGTAATTGTCCGGCGAGCCGAACACTACGTCCAGTGTGATTTTTCCTGTGCAGCATCCTTCCCGGCTAGGGATTATTCCTCACAAGGTTGTGCTGCTTCGCTCAATGCGGTTCCAGTCTATTTCCATTTTTCGGAGGGTTTCCTCATAGATGAGATTTAGTCCGCTGCCGCCATCCATGAGTACCTTAGTAAGGCGAAAGCCATCCACTATCGGACTGAGGATCAATGCGGCTGGTGCTCGGGCTGCTCGGAATTTAGGTTCGTCACTGGCATTAAAAGTAATAGCCGTGTCACTCCATGGATTTATTATTGCTACTTGGTAGACTTCGGCAAGGTTGCGGAGTGTTCGTTTTCGCATGCTATTTGATGTGAAAGTCTCGAAGACTATTAACACCCGTCTTGGTGTTCTTTGGGCTGGGATTCTGAAGTTAGAAGCTCCTCGCCACTTTTGGCCACCTGCCGTAGTATCCACCATGCTCGAAGGCTATGAGTTGGAGTGGCGCCCTCTGTGCTATGAATTTTGCAGGGTCCGTTTAGCCAACCCTCCAGTACGGTTCCGTACCCTTTAGGGTTTTTTGGTTTTTTGGTATTAAACCCAGGTGCTTGATAATGATGCACCCTTTTATTTCAGACTAGGGATGTATTCGGGGCCAGATTATCCCAAAATTTACTTTCGGTTTTCCAGGCGCTCTCCATCGCACAGTACTTTTGTACTATGGTCACCAAGTAAGCAAAGCGTGTAATTTCGCGACGACTTATGGCGTTTAGGATTCCCTTGTCCGTGCAACTATTGCAGAAAATTGGGATTGCGTCCTCCTCTCGGCGATCCTTTATCCTGTTCATGACCGGGAGGAATCGCCCAAGAATGATGTAATTGTTTCAAAGGCTCTTGCCGAATTCAAGAGAGATCGCTAATGTTTGGGTGGGCGGGTGGAATTAGATCCGGAACCCCGTCCAATTTAGGACTCAGGGGCCGAGAAGTTTCCAAACTCGGAAGTTTGGATTTTTGAGTGTTATCCAATGAGCCCAACCCGCCGCCTGACTTTAAGTTTAGGGCTTGATCGACATCCGTCCATCTGCGGGAATCCGGCATGGAGGGATCGGGAATCCGGACGTAGCTGGTCCTTAAGATAGAAGAAGAATCGCCGCATTGCTCCTCTATCACAAAGCAACATGATGGCTAGCACAGGGAGAGTTGATCTCTCTCAGATCGGTTTTAGGCCCGATCCGGTCGTAGTCTGTGGCGACTCCCAGGGCGGCGATGCGATCCAAGAGCTCGTTTACGGAGGAGAGCTCGATTGGATCTAACTGTTCGGCAAGTTCCGAATTAACATGGAGATCGGTTTCGATGAGTCGAGAGGTCATCGTCGGCGCGGTGGCCGGACTGGCGGTCATAAGAAAACCACCTAGTCAAGAGTCGGCCAGCGGCCAAGGCTCCTTTGGCGATAGTATCGTCTTTAAAGACGAGATGAGGCATCCTACCGATGGCTACGACACGGAGGAACTCTCAATGAAAGCACCAATGTCGGTGTCAAACCGGCGGATCTCGGGTAGGGGGTCCCGAACTGCAAGGCCTAGGTGGATGGTAACAGGAGGCAAGGGACACGATGTTTTACCCAGGTTCGGGCCCTCTCGATGGAGGTAATACCCTACTCCCGCTTGATTAATATTGATGATATGGGTAGTACAAGAGTAGATCTACCACGAGATCAAGGAGGCTAAACCCTAGAAGCTAGCCTATGGTATGATTGTTGTTCGTCCCACGGACTAAAACCCTCCGGTTTATATAGACACCGGATAGGTTAGGGTTACACAGAGTCGGTTACAATGGTAGGAGATCTACATATCCGTGTCGCCAAGCTTGCCTTCCACGCCAAGGAAAGTCCCATCCGGACACGGGACGAAGTCTTCAATCTTGTATCTTCATAGTCCAGGAGTCCGGCCAACGGTGATAGTTCGGCTATCTGGACGCCCCCTAATCCGGGACTCCCTCAGTAGCCCTCGAACCATGCTTCAATGACGATGAGTCCGACGCGTTGATTGTCTTCGGCATTGCGAGGCGGGTTCTTCTCCAAATTCCATATACTTGTCGAATAGTGTCCGGCTTTTGATGAATGATGCGCTCCTTGGCTTCTACGCCCAATAATGGCCATCTTCAACGTGTTTGAATGAATGCGAAGAGCCAGGGTATTTTTACAATTACCCCCCTAGCTGCGCAAATGAGCTACCTATAAAAGGGGCGAGGCTCTAGATCTGAGTCACACCATCCCCCCTTTGCGAGCTTTCATCGGAGCGCCTCTGACCAAAGCCCATTCCATCATGGACAGTCGACGCGGCTCCTCCTCTCATGCTCCCAGCCCTCAGCCTGGAAATTGAGAGAGATGCTCAGTCCCGCATAGCGAGCTAGTTATACTCCAAGCCAAGGGATTTCTTCCCCCGGCCTTCATGGTTCCGGTTCGAGCTGGACTTGCCACCTACAAGGGCGGAAAGCAAGCGGAGAGTGTCCCCGATCCCTCTAAAGGAGAGCGGCTATGCTTCATCTCTTATCTAGTAAGAGCACTCGGATTTCCAATCCATCCGTTTCTCCGGGGGCTCTTGGAGTTCTCTGACCTCGGTTGCACCACCTTACTCCTGCCTCCATGTTGCACATCGCGGGCTTCGTGGCCCTTTGCGAACTGTTCTTGGGCATCGAGGCTCATTTCGGGCTGTGGAAGAGATTATTACGCCTAGTACCCCGTTCTCATGAGGGGTCAATATATCAAGTGGGCGGAGCCGAGCTATGGCGCATCGCGGGACGGATACCTATCCAGGAACCCGAAGAAGGCGTCAAGACCGGCCTTGAATGGTTTTACATGGAGGGCGTCCCATTGCGGATCTGTTCGGATCGGCCTTCCGGACTTCACAATGCTCCTTTGAAGAAGCGCCTTAAGTGGCGCCCTCGGAGCCGGAGGGAAAAATGACCGAGATGTCCTCTATCCGATGAGCGAATAAGGTTCTTGGCTCATGCCGGATTGACCATGATTGGAGTCATGGCAATCGCATTATGAGGGGAGTGCAGCCCGCTCCAATATAGGGGCCACCCATGTGGGACTTCAACAGGGAGGACGATGCCATCCGCCATGGTCATAAAGGGCCGGGATCGGTCACCGAACTGGTGAAGATCTTGTCTGCCATGTATAAAGGGGAGGAGGAGGATTTCCTCCTCGTCAATCCACTGAAGGAGTTTTCTTCGAATAATCCTCGAAGCTGGGTAAGCAAACATCTTTTGTGACCTGTCCGATCCATGTTCCCACGGTTAAATATCTCATTTCGTGGTTTACAGGAACTGCGCTACGGATGGAGAAGATACACAGCCCGCCCCCACAACCCGAGGATCCGGAATGGTCCCTCGACCCGACCTCCGAAGAGGATCCGGATATAAAGGTGGAGTTGATCGACGGGGTATTCCACCAACTTAGCATCGACAATGCTTTGGTTGCTATCACGGCCAATTACCCCGGAATACTTCCAGCCTCATAGGTAACTGAGACCAAGGTGCCAATATTCTGATAATGACCCATCCGTGCTTATTTCTTAATCACCGTATACCAATGGTGTTTCGCAGGGGGTACCTTCGAGGCAGGAAGCCGAGCCGCGCGGTTGGCCAACAAGGCGATCTGTTCATGAAGTTAAAAAGGAGTGCGGTCCGGATCGAAACTCCGCCGCAGCGGTATGGCGTGTCACCATGTTCCTAGGATTGATTCCTAGAGGGCGATTAACGCCGACGCCCTTTTCGGGAAAAAGAGCGCCACGGACCGAGTCGGAGAGGTTGTTAATCGAACCTCCGCCGGACGGGCTCCAAAGCCGGGTCCGAAGCGGAGGCGAATCTGGCGTCGTCGGATGCTCCTCCGGCGGAGGATGCCGACAGATTGTCCGCCACCAACTCCGAGGTGGAGAGCGCCTTGAATCACAGGCGCCGCCGGACAGTTCTTCGTGACGCATGTTTCTCCCAAGAGGCCTTGAATGCCTTCAATTCGGGAGATGCGCACCTCCGTGCCGCTCAAGATGGTCTAGCCAGAGCCACGGAGCAGGATGTAAAGGACATACGGGTAAGGAAATTTGACAGTTATATATGCTAGTAGCCCCCGAGACTTAAAATAGTTAGAATAACTGATTTAAGGATCATTTGTTATGCAGGGTGTTACAGAAAAGAGTACCCGACTGTCCCAGGAGCTGGAAGAGTGCAAGGCCCAACTTGAGGCCGCACTAGCCGCCTGAGGGGAGCCACAGAGACCCCTCCGGTAATATCGCTTCAAAAGATAAATAGTTTATGAAGTTTGGCGTGTGTGTAAATCTGACAAAACATTGCAGATGGCGCGGACTAGATCCGGACGAGCAACAACTCTTGCGCCCAGCTAAAGGTCGGCGAGAGCGTGCGACAAGGGTGCGGCAGGAGAAAAATAACCTCCAAGATGCCAACACCAAGCTGGGTGAGGAACTAAAGGATGTTCGTGCCCGGTTATGCGACTCCGTAAAGGAGAATCGGCTTCGCGGCATTTTCGGTAAGTGCTTGAGCGAACTTTAAAATATTTCGGCGAGGAAGGCGACTAACATAAACATGTATGTAGGTTTGCTCACAGGTCGTCCTAAGGAGGAGATGCCCAGTTCTTCGGGTGATCTTCTTCCCGATTATCGGCCACCGCATTTAACGAAGTCCGGCAGGTGATGAAAGGCATCGGCCAGGCCTTGTGGCCATCTATCTCCCTGCCCGAAGGCATTGGGGAGATGGCAGAGCTGCTTCAAGGAGCACGGCGGCGCTTCCGTCTATGGAAGATATCGGCCTGCCGTCAAGGCGCTAGGGAGGCCTGGGCCATGGTAAAGATGCGGTACACGAAGGTTGACCCAAACCACATGGCCGAGGTCGGACCTGTGGGGCCTGACGGGATGGAGATCCCTGTAAGCTTAGTGTACGGCCAAGTAGAATTGGCTGCCAAGTATTCCCAGCAAGATTGTAAATTAGATAGCCTATTAGATGGCATTGAGGAGAAATACAATGAGTCGAGTTGACTATGTAAAAATATGACATGAAAAAAATGTCTTCTAGCCGGATTGTAGATCGTTTGTCATAGCGGAACTTTTGCTTCGACCTCAGGACCCAATAGTCCGGAGTGTGTCCGAATACCTGCGTGGTTATATAAAAACCGGGGTATGCATGGAGACAAGGCGTAGGGGTCATTGTTGATGTATTACATGGGTAGTAAGAAACATCTTCCAGGGAGAATAGTTCCGTTAAGGGTTCCTTTCGCTGGGATGTATGCCCTAAAGTGCATGTCAAAGCTGCTATGAAAGAAGAAAATCATATGGGGGCAGATGGGTAAATAGTTAAAAATCATCTTTCAGTTCACCGGCCGAATATTCCCTTAAGAATGCTAGCTTTCGACTTCACCCAGTTTGAGGTACACATCCGGCTGACCCGGCAGTGACAATCGCAGAGGTGCTCGCTTTACCACCTAGCCGAACAATCGGGAACGTAGGGGTAAGCACAGAGCCAGCAACCCAGCTTGGCCGTAACTTAAGTCATATCGATGCATATAATGGTGAATAAAAGGTACATGCGGAAGTTTAACGCATGGGTTGGGCATGAAGCCCGTATAGATAAGCTTACATTAAAGAAGCCCCAGTGTATAATGAGCGCGGACAGCGCGTCAAGTATGTCTTGAAAAAAGCGCAAACGAGCCTCTAGAGGCTTCAAGAAGAAGGAGGAGGAAGGAGAGAAATAAAAGACAACAAAAATAGCAAATGTGGACGGAGGAAGGAGACGAACTTGGAGTCCGGCGCTTAGGCATAGAATCTTCATAGACGGGCTGCGTTCCATGGGTTCGGCTCGAGTTGGTTATCCGATGCGTTTCGTAGACGGTATGCTCCGCCGGTCAGGACCTGGTTGATGATGAAGGGACTTTCCCATTTGGGCATGAGTTTGTCCTTTTTCTTGTCCGGCAGGCGTAGAACTAGTTCGCCAATGCTATAAGCCTTGGCCCGTACTTCCCTGCTTTGATATCTTCGAGCCTGCTGTTGATAGAATGCGGAACGAGCTTTTGCCACGACGCGCTCCTCCTCCAATGCGTCCAAACTGTCCTGCCGATCAAGCTCGGCTTCTCTTTCTTCATACATGCGCATGCGAGGTGAGTCATGTATTATGTCGTAGGGCAAGACTGCCTCTGCGCCGTACACCATAAGGAATGGTGTGAATCCGGTAGTACGATTCGGCGTGGTCCGTAGCCCCCAGAGTACGGAGTCGAGCTCCTCAACCCAAAGGCGTGTTAGATTCTGGAGAGACCGCACTAATGCGGGTTTAATGCCGCTCATGATTAGACCATTCGCGTCGTTCGACTAGGCCGTTGGTTTGAGGGTGATAGACCGAGGCGTGTCGAGCTTGATGCCCATGTTTTGCACCATAATTTGACCTCATAGACCGTGAAGTTGGTGCCGTTATCGATGATGATCTTGTGGGGACACCGTAACGGTGCACTACCCCTGATATGAAGTCTATCACCGGTCCGGATTCGCCGCGTTTAATGAGCTTGGCCTCTATCCATTTGGTGAATTTATCCACCATGACCAATAGGTATTTTTGCTTGTGGGTTCCTCCCTTAAGGGGTCCAACCATGTCAAGCCCCTGATCATGACGGCCAAGTGATGGGTATAGTGTGGAGGGCGGTGGGTGGCATGTGGCTTTGGTTAGCGAAAAGCTGGCAACCGACGCATCGTTGGACTAAATCCTGCGCATCTGCCCGGGCCGTCGACCAATAAAATCCTGTACTGAAGGCCTTGCCTACAAGGGCCCGGGCTGCGGCGTGGTGGCCACCCAGTCCGGCATGAATTTCAGCCAGGAGATTTCGCCCTTCCTCTTCGGAGATACACCTTTGAAGGACTCCTGTAGTGCTTTTCTTATAAAGCTCTCCCTCATGGACTTTGTAGGCTTTAGATCGCCGTACTATGCAGCGAGCCTCATTTTGGTCTTCGGGGAGTTCCTGCCTAGTTAGGTAGGCTAGGAATGGTTCCGTCCACGGGGCGATAACCGCCATTATTTCGTGAGCGGAGGGTGTTATCTCGGGGGTAGAGCCTCCGGTTGTGTCAGAGTGTTCGGCGTCAGGCAGTGCGGTTGGGTCCGGATTGTTATTGCCAGACTCTCCTTCCCATAGTACGGATGGATTGAACAGCCGTTCCAAAAAGATATTGGGTGGGACGGCATCGCGTTTTGCACCGATGCGTGCCAATATATCCGCTACCGGGTTGTTATCCCGGGCTATATGATGAAATTCGAGCCCTTCGAACCGTGCTGAAATTTTTAGGACCGCATTGCGGTATGCTGCCATTTTCGGATCTTTGGCATCGAAGTCTCCATTTATTTGAGATATTGCGAGGTTCGAATCCCCGCGCACCTCTAGGCGTTGAATGCCCATGGAGATTGCCATCCGGAGGCCGTGCAGAAGGGCCTCGTATTCGGCTGCGTTGTTGGAGTCCGTATACATTATCTAAAGGACGTATTGGACTGTGTCCCCGGTTGGGGACGTCAGGACGACGCCAGCCCCCAGGCCGGGCAACATTCTGGCCGTCAAAGTGCATGATCCAATTGGAATATGCGCCGTACTCTTTAGGGGGTTCGGCTTCAGTCCATTCGGCCACGAAGTCGGCCAAAACCTGCGACTTAATAGCTCGTCGTGGCTTATAAGTTATGTCGAATGGAAGGAGCTCTATGGCCCATTTAGCAATCCGGCCCGTCGCGTCGCAGTTGTTTATAATGTCGTTAAGAGGTACTTCGGAGGCTACCGTTATCAAACACTCTTGAAAGTAGTGTCGCAGCTTCCGGGATGCCATGAACACCGCGTATGCTATCTTTTGATAGTGTGGGTACCGGGACTTGCATGGAGTTAGGACGGTGGACACATAGTAAACCGGTTTTTGAAGAGGGAACCGGTGTCCGTCCGTTTCTCGTTCGACAACGAGCACCGCGCTGACAACTTGATGTGTTGCGGCGATATATAATAGCATTGGTTCGCCCACGTTGGGCGCGGCCAGGACCGGATTTTTTTGCCAAAATGGCCTTTATTTCTTCGAATCCGGCCGTGGCGTATCCGGCCCACTCGAAGTGTTCGGTCGCGCGGAGGAGGCGGTAAAGGAGTAACGCCTTTTCTCCCAAGCGGGAAATAAAGCGGCTTAGAGCCGCTCGCATCCCGTCAATTTTTGTATTTGTTTGAGGTCTTTTGGAATATCCAATTGTGACAGAGCTCGGATCTTGGCTGGGTTTGCTTCAATTCCTCTACCGGACACAATGAAGCCCAGGAGCTTTCCGGATTGAGCTTGATGTCATATTTTCTAAGATTGTCGAATGTGAGCCTCAAGTCGTCTACTAGAGTTTCGACGTGCTTGGTTTTGACGACCACGTCATCTACATATGCTTCATTTGTTTGCCGATCTGGTTTGCGGACATGTATACGAATCGTATACCGATATGTTGCGTGGCGTTTTTTGAGCCCAAAGGGCATTGTGTTGAAGAAGAACATGCCGTATGGAGTGATGAATGCTGTTGCAGCTTGGTGCAGCTCCGCCATCTTGATTTGGTGGTAGCCGAGATGCGTGTCGAGGAAGCACAATGAGTCGTGGTCCTGTCAGAAGGCGTCAATAATTTGATCAATTCGAGGGAGGGAAGGGGTCCTTTGGGCAAGCCTTATTAAGGTCTTTAAAATCAACACATAGGCGCCAGATTTATCCTTCTTTGGTACCATCACGGGTTTGCTAGCCAGTCCGGATGTTTTATATCTACGATGAATTCGGCTTCCAAAAGTTTGGCTAGCTCCTCTCCCATGGCCTGTCTCTTGGGTTCGGAAAAGCGCCAAGAGCCTGTTTGATCGCTTGAATCCTTTTAGGATATTTAGGCTGTGCTCGGCCACCGACGTGGGATTCTGGCATGTCCGAAGGGTGCCAGCAAAGATGTCCGAGTTTTCTTGTAGAAATTCTCGTAGTGCGGCGTCTACATCAGGGTTTAGTTGTGCCCCAATGGCGGTCGTCTTTGCGGGGTCCGTTGGGTGGACTTGGAATTTGACTATTTCATCCGCTGGTTTAAAAGAAGTGGACTTGGATCTTTTATCAAGTATCACATCGTCCCTGTTCACCGTGGAGCGCATCATGGTGAGTTCCTCGGCCGCTAGGGCTTCGGATAGTGCCTCGAGGGCTAGTGCGGCTGTCTTGTTTTCGGCGCGGAGTGCTATGTTCCGATCACTAGCGAGAGTGATGATTCCGTTAGGTCCGGGCATTTTAAGCTTCATGTACACATAATGGGGTATAGCTTGAAAAATTGTGAATGCCTCTCGTCCTAATAAAGCATGATATCCGCTGTTGAGCAGGGCCACTTGAAATGACCTCCTCGGACTGTAATTGTCCGTGAGCGAACACTACGTCCCAGCAGTGATTTTTCCTGTGCAGCATCCTTCCGGCTAGGGATTATTCCTCACAAGGTTGTGCTGCTTCGCTCAATGCGGTTCCAGTCTATTTCCATTTTTCGAGGGTTTCCTCATAGATGAGATTTAGTCCACGCCGCCATCCATGAGTACCTTAGTAAGGCGAAAGCCATCCACTATCGGACCGAGGATCAATGCGGCCGGTGCTCGGGCTGTTCGAATTTAGGTTCGTCACCGGCATTAAAAGTAATAGCCGTGTCACCCATGGATTTATTATTGCTACTTGGTAGACTTCGCAAGGTTGCGGAGTGTTCGTTGCATGTTATTTGATGCGAAAGTCTCGAAGACTATTAACACCGTCTTGGTGTTCTTTGGGCTGGGATTACGAAGTTAGAAGCTCCTCGCCACTTTTGGCCACCTGCCGTAGTATCCACCATGCTCGAAGGCTATGAGTTGGAGTGGCGCCCTACGTGCTATGAATTTTGCAGTGGTCCGTTTAGCCAACCCTCCAAAGACGTTCCGCACTTTTAGGTTTTTGGTTTTTGGTATTAAACCTGTGTGCTTGATAATGATGCACCCTTTTATTTCAGACTAGGGATGTATTCGGGGCGGATTATCCCAAAATTTACTTTCGGTTTTCCAGCGCTCTCCATCGCATACAAGATTTTGTACTATGGTCACCAAGTAAGCAAAGCGTGTAATTTCGCTGACGACTTATGGCGTTTAGGATTCCCTTGTCCGTGCAACTATTGCAGAAAATTGGGATTGCGCCCTCCTCTCGGCTCCTTTATCCTGTTCATGACCAGGAGGAATCGGCCCGATAATGATGTCTTGTTTCAAAGAGGCTCTTGCGAATTCAAGAGAGATTGCTAATGTTTGGGTGGGCGGGTGGAATTAGATCCGAACCCCGGCCCAATTTAGGACTCAGGGGCCGAGAAGTTTCCAAACTCGGAAGTTTGGATTTTTGAGTGTTATCCAATGAGCCCAACCCGCCGCCTGACTTTAAGTTTAGGGCTTGATCGACATCCGTCCATCTGCGGGAATCCGGCATGGAGGGATCGGGAATCCGGACGTAGCTGGTCCTTAAGATAGAAGAAGATCGCCGCATTGCTCCTCTATCACAGCAACATGATGGCTAGCCTGGGGAGAGTTGATCTCTCTCAGATCGGTTTTAGGCCCGATCCGGTCGTAGTCTGTGGCGACTCCCAGGGCGGCGATGCGATCCAAGAGCTCGTTTATGGAGGAGAGCTCGATTGGATCTAACTGTTCGGCAAGTTCCGAATTAACATGGAGATTGGTTTCGATGAGTCGAGAGGTCATCGTCGGCGCGGTGGCCAGACTGGCGGTCATAAGAAAACCACCTAGTCAAGAGTTCGCGGCGGCCAAGGCTCCTTTGGCGATAGTATCGTCTTTAAAGACGAGATGAGGCATCCTACCTGATGGCTACGACACAGAGGAACTCTCAATGAAAGCACCAATGTCGGTGTCAAAACCGGCGGATCTCGGGTAGGGGGTCCCGAACTGTGCGTCTAGGCGGATGGTAACAGGAGACAAGGGACACGATGTTTTTACCTGTGTTCGGGCCCTCTCGATGGAGGTAATACCCTACTCCTTCTTGATTAATATTGATGATATGGGTAGTACAAGAGTAGATCTACCACGAGATCAAGGAGGCTAAACCCTAGAAGCTAGCCTATGGTATGATTGTTGTTCGCCCCACGGACTAAAACCCTCCGGTTTATATAGACACCGGATAGGTTAGGGTTACACAGAGTCGGTTACAATGGTAGGAGATCTACATATCCGTATCGCCAAGCTTGCCTTCCACGCCAAGGAAAGTCCCATCCGGACACGGGACGAAGTCTTCAATCTTGTATCTTCATAGTCCAGGAGTCCGGCCAACGGTGATAGTTCGGCTATCCGGACACCCCTTAATCCGGGACTCCCTCACCAAGCTTGCCTTTCACGCCAAGGAAAGTCCATCCGGACACGGGACGAAGTCTTCAATCTTGTATCTTCATAGTCCAGGAGTCCTGCCAACGGTGATAGTGCGGCTATCCGGACACCCCCTAATCCGGGACTCCCTCACCCCCCCCCCCCCCAAACAAACTGTACGTGGGAGTTTCCCTTCATACGGCTCGAATCATTCTCAGATGCCCCGAGAGGCATCTTTCCTTATGATCTGGTGGTTCACACACGAGCAAACGAGCACCGGCCGCAACAGCAAGGAACTATGACCAATAGAGTCAGACACAGAGCGTTATACTTCTTTATCTTGTGATGGTTGAGGAGTTTCTTTCTCAGAGGGTGCGGGACGCTTGCGGAGTCCGTGCCTTCCGTACCACCACAGGTCGTTCTTGGGCAGATCCCGCTCCTAAACATAAGGGAGGGATAGGGGGAAAGGGGCCCTAAAAATCATATAAATAGGGTTGTAGAAAGACCACTTTCATTCGACGTTCAGGGGCGCCCGATTCGATCGACGAATTTGGCGAGCTGATCCGCTTTGATCCAGAGAAAGCCTGGGCCACCACCTTTTCGGTGCAAGTCACGTGACCTACAGCTCGGCCCTCACTTTTTGAGACTTCCTCTACCCACATCTCTATGTGCCCGCAGCACTTTCATATGGAGAAAGATGGGCTTAACATGTTCCATCAATAGCACCTAACTAATGCCAATTTTGGCGGACTGTGCTCCACCCCGGTGAACTCATGCGGTTCCGACGTGCCCAGAGGCCAGAGGCGAATCTGTTCACGGTCCGTAGGACCAACACCATTCGAAGGTTGATGGCCCGCCCCGCCTAGAATAGGAATCTTTGACTGGGCTTACACACATTCGCTCACTTACGCTGTCCCCCTCGGCTCACCCTAGCCCCGGCACGTCGTCTCTGTGTCTTCACACAAAATCTTCACTGACAACATATGCATGCTTTTGTAGGGTCAGGCAGAACCGTTGTTGCCTGATGGGAACTTCCCCCATATTGCTATCAATGTCTTCATGTCGCTTGACCTCTTAACATTACACCACTGAATCCCCAATCCTTTGCTTGTTGTGTAGTGATAGTACCAATATCCACTAATCCTTGTTTCCAGATACGGTTGCCGGTTGACATCTCTTCTAATTCGTCGATACGAGAAGAAAATTGTTGTGTGGAGGAATCAATATCTCGACATAATCCAAGAGGCAGATCTTGTGCCACTCCACCAGGTCGTATGAAACTGGCATGCATCCTGGCTCCCGGGACTCTTTCATAGAATTCCAACAATTTCTCCCGCTCCTCAAAAGCCAAAAGGAACGGAGTTTATGCTCCTGCATCCATATCATGAGTAGTTGAAGCAAGTGAATGATTTGAAATTCGAGTTATTTCACAGAATAACACTCTTATATATTGAGCTCGTAATGGTAGCTCACAATTCAAAAGTCTCTCTACGGCTGAAGAATGAGCGTGTTCTTGGGCCATCGTAGAAACATAGATAGGGTCAACGAAGGGACGAACAACGAAACTTTACGACAGCTTTTTTCAGACACGTTCACTTGCATCACATACACAAGTGCTCTACGAATCAGGCAATAAGGTCACCCATAACACGGCTCTCCCAATCGGAGTTACCTTAGCCCCGGCCATGCTATTCCATGATATTGGAAAAAGTTGACTAATTATTATCATAGTCTTGAAAGCTGGGCACTTTTTGAATATGAGTGGGGCTCCTGTCTAGGCGGCGCCTGGTGGAGCCAAACCAAGGAAGAGCAAAGGGCGAGGCCACACCCGGCTTGAATAGGAGGGGGCTTAGCTCGATCCCTTTGCTTGTAGAAATGAATGGATCGAAAGGGGGATGGGTTCTATTTCCGGGCCGGGCAGGAGGTGAAGGCCGAAGAAGAAGAGAAGTGCGCCTTCCAGAAGGAAGAGGATAAAAGGTGCTTGTCATCTATCTCGACCTGTTTCCCGAGGCGTTGGAAATGAAGACCGGCTCATAGAATCACCGGCGTGCTTTCTCTCCCATCGTTTCGCCAACAAAGAAGTCATCCTTGACTTGACTATTGACCATTCCATCCCTACCGAGCCGCCTCTTCAAGTATTTACCTCGCCTTTTCTTTTTGAGAACATACCTTCAAATCAAAAGAAAAAAAGAAAGAAAAGTTCCTCGTCTGTGATTTAATCGGCCCTAAGGGAGTTTACTCGACCCATTCTCCAGCCTCCCAGACTTGCTCAAGTGTGCGACCCGTATGAGGACCTCCTTCCCTTTTGCTCGCCTACTCTCCGTTCACACGGTTATCAAAGCGGAGGAAGGCGGGCAGCAGTACCACGAGCCCTCCGTCCCACGCATCTATCAAGAAGCAAGTGTAGTTCACGGTTCCACGAATGCTCCTATCTCTCGGCAAAGATCGTGTGAGTGTGCAGTTATGCTTGGATGCTTCGCCATGGAATAGATC
Source organism: Aegilops bicornis (assembly GCA_021605145.1). Classification (NCBI taxonomy): domain Eukaryota; kingdom Viridiplantae; phylum Streptophyta; class Magnoliopsida; order Poales; family Poaceae; genus Aegilops; species Aegilops bicornis. The sequence continues at coordinate 477,513,627 of CM038674.1, read as the reverse complement.
GATTCAGTTTCCCTTCTTTTCTGGCGCACTCGCTTTGTATCTCCGACACACAAGGAAGGACGCGGTGGGAAGAAAGCTGCCCTAGCCTCTGTCCGGTCGATCATTCCGCTGGCATCTTGCATTCACGCCCCCGTTTGACTGTCGCTCGGGAATGTAGTTGTAGATACGTGAGTCTTAGTGGGTCGTTGGCTCCACATCTTATCTCCTTCTACGCCATGCTGTAGTCGTCGCCATATTCAATATGTAACTTAGTCATATCTGCCTCGCAGCGGGTCAGCACCTCCGAAAGAAAGGGAGGGAGGACTTCATTCAGTGACTCCGCGATCGCCCTCTAAACGATCAAAATAAGGTGAAGCTTGAAGATAAGTTTTGTACCCGATTAATTTCTCAGTCCCTCTAGTCGGGTGGGCGTCGGCCGACCGGATCCCCCTGAAAACCGTACGTGCGGGTCTCCCCGCATGTGGCTCACGCCATTTGAGGTGGCCCAGCCCAGCATTCATTCGCAAATCCTGAAGTGAAATTGAGACTGCTCGACCTCGGAAGCTAATTCGCGTGTAGGCAGCGCTGTCTTAATACTGTTGACTGTATCTATTCATTGATACATTGGCTCGCTCCCCCCCCCCCTCTTTTTTCAAGAATGAATGAGCCGCTCGAACCTTCCATTTCCATCAAATGCCCCGGCTTCCCTGGCTCTTCCACCGTCCGGGCTCCCTTTCCTCCCTATGCTCCCCACAGGCCCACCACGCTTCGCGCTGCGGCGTTTTGCTGACGGTCTTTGCCAAGAGTGCCATCCTCCGTGCAGGCTGTCCGTATGGGTGGGTTGTCCCTTGCTGCTACGTTCTATTAGGCGCTATGAAATCTGAAATTCAGTGGTTGACTTGGACAGCGGGCGGGTTACACGTTCCACTGTGCCGAGATGTGAGGTGCGGTGGTGATAACCACCCGGTATGCGCTAAGCGCCCTTGACGGGCACTCCAGACCCGCCACGCTCGTGAAAACCAAGGTCGGTCCTCCGACCAGATGTGTGGATAATGAGGCCACCTTCACAACCTTCTCCCTTCTATCTTTATCCAAAGTCAGGTAGGGCGGTTCGCTTGAGTTGCTCAACCGTCCCTTTGCCCGGTGCTCATGACGCGCTACAGAACCTCCACCGTGCTAGCGGCATAGGAGCCTACTCAGCGTCAGCGGCGGCGAATCTTGTGCCCCCGGTTTGGCCGGGCTTGCCTTGGCGATATCCAAACAAACTCTTCATCGCCTGAGCTGGAGCGACCGCTTGCATCGGTTAGTCGCGAATAGGTCGGCCCAGGTAGGTTCCAGACTTCCAGGTAAGATCGTCTTTCTCCTGCTTTTCATTCGTTCATTTTTAGTATTTTCTTTTATTTTTATTTTGACAAATATTATAAAGAAAAATATAAATATATGTATATATACAACATAAAAAATAGAAAACAATTAAATTTGAAAAATGTTAACACAATATGAAATAAATGTGCTTAGTTGAAAAACAAATGTTGATAGCATGTTAAAAAAAAGTGTGCATTTAAAATATTTCATGTGTTTCCAAAAGTATATGGAATGTTATAATAGATGTTAGTCATATATTTGAAAAATAATAAATATATATAAAATAATTGTTTCGAATGTAGATGAAAAATATTGATACTCCCTCTGTTCACTTTTATAAGACCTTGAAGACATTTCAGACAATGTGCAAAACAGTTCATTTTGAGTTGTCTGAAACGACTTACAAAAGTGAACGGAGGGAGTAGCATAGACGAAAATGTTTGAGAGTTTTTAAAATGTTCAAGCGTTTCAAAAAAATGAATGCCACATTATTAACAAATGTGAATCATGTATTTGAAAACTCTTAAACCTAAATCAAATAAATGTTTCACATCTTTATGAAAAATGTACAAGATTTATGAATAAAGTAGACATCAAACATGTATTCGAAATAAATGTTCACTGTATATAATAGTACTAATCATGTATTACAAAATATTAAATGTGTATAGAAAATATTTTAGATATAGAACAAAAGTGTACACATAAAAAGCATTTATTTTAAAAAATGTTTATCATGTATAAAAAATGTTTCACATGTACATGAGAAATCAACACAGAAAACCGAGGAAAACAATACTAACAACACATAGAAAATAAAAAATTTGAATCAAAATGTCCTAAAAACCTATGAAAACTATAAAGAAAACACATAGAAAGAAGGAAATACACCCAAAGAAACAGTTGAAAAAGAATGAGAAATGAAGAGAACAAAAAAATCAATGAAAACCGAACAAAGAAAGAAAGAAAGAAAACCAAAGAAAACCGATGAATAAAACCGGAGAACGACAAGTAAAGAAAACCTAAGAATAGCAATGAAACCCTAAGAAAGAAACAATGAAACCCAAGGAAAAAAGAAAGCAAAGAAAAACTTTTGAAAACCAAGAAAAAAAAACCCTATGAAATCTCTACTATCTAAAAGAAACGGAGCGTTCCGTTTCCCATCTTACGTCCTGGGCTTCGTCCGACCTCCTTCTCATCCCGCTCTACGTTTTGATTTTTTTTCCGCCCCTTTTATATCTGGTTTTTTTTCTTTAAAAGGTTTTCCAGAAAACCAGCCTCAAATTACGCTCTGATTTGTCTTCTTAATCCCCTTGGGTTGGGCGAGCCAGAACTCCTCCACCGCACACGATCTCTCTCATCTCTCCTCCTATCCCCAATCCCATACTAAGGGTTTCACGCTGCCGTCCACCTGGCTCCTGGCGCCGCCACTCCTCTCGTCTCCTCCACGATCCATCACTATCTTCTCATCCGTGTCACAGGTCCGTTCCCTTCCCCACATTTTTTTCTCACGTCGAGCAGAAACTGAGGGCCTTTTTCGAGGAGAGAGATGGCACCGGCGGGATGGTGGATCCACACGATTGCCTGGACGCCGAGGCTGAGGAGCTCAGAGGAAGGTGCTATCTGCCGCTGCTTGAGGGATCATTGTGAGGGTCGTTTCTAGGTGTACGGAGAGAACAGAGAGGGACGGGCAGGGGTTCGACGCTAGCGTAGGGCTTGCTGGCTACTGCTGCTCACGTATGAGAGAGAGAAAGAGGCGCAGGGTCAGAGCAGTTTTACCCAGGAGACATTTTCACCGGATGAACCAAGTCAGGTGATGAGAGATTTCTTTTGTGACCAAGTGATACCGCTGATGTGCTGCTTCTACTAATGCGTGTATAGAGAGAGTGGCATGTGTCTAATGTTGTTGCTGCTAATGCACACGAAGTACACAGGAGATAGACAAAGTTAAGGTGTATGTGTGAGCGTGTACTTCGACTAATATTATTTTTAGTTGCTCTGCTATTGCTTCCCATTTGTACGTATGTGTGTTAAGCAGATTGTGGTGATGTAAAAACAATATGATCTTTTGCAAAGTTGTGTTGAACTGAATGATTTATAGTAAAATTATGTTGTCTCGATAAACATGAGGATCATAAAATTATATGTCCTAGATAAGGTCGTTGCTCCTTCGCTCTGTACCCTAGCTCGCCTCCCTCCGTAGGAGACCTACCTCGAGGAGGTTGCAGGTCGCTTGCTCCAAGTACAAGGAGGCAGGCGACCGCGCTGCTGCACATGGTGGTGTCGATGCTGGACTGCTGGAGTCCTTGACTCCTTTGCTCGCGCACGTTAGGTGCCAAACGGCAGGGAACTTGGGGATATTAGGCGGCGTTAGAGTGGTGAACGGAAGGGGAGACGGGGTGGCGCTGGGGCAGGAAAACACGATCTTGTGGCGGGACAGAGGCGGCCAGGCGCGGAGACGGGCAGGGGAGACCAGAGAGAGACGAGATTCTTTTCTGTGTACAACTACTACTGCTACACTGCTATGAGATAGAGCAGGGGTGAGAAACCGAGAACAGAGTGAGAGATGAGATGACCTTTTCTATGTTGTGTTCTTGTTTATTTGCTCGATGCTACTGAGAGATAAGATAAATTAGGAAGTGGAGATATATCATGTTGCATGAATGTTGCTTCTGCTATTTATTGTTGTTGTGCAGATGTGTGTGGGTCTCCGCAGGACGTCCAAGCACGTGGCCAAGGCTTGCCGTGTGTTTTGCAGTGCTCAGAGATGCTCCGGCTGTCCTAAATTGTACTCACGCCCCGCCCACGCAGAGGATGATTTGTGGCCTTCACGACGTGCTTGCCTGTGACGTGACTCCTGAGTCTGACGAGGGAAGTGGTTGTTGGGGCCTCGCGGCGTTGATGTGTTCAATACTTTTGTTTAACATGCTCAAGTAACTTCCTAGCATAACAAGAGTCATCTTATCTTATGAAGTGCTTAAAACTTTTGCATGTATTCGTGGGAATTATTATGAAGGACCTGATACTTGGAATCTGATCTATCTCTGAATCTCCAAGTGGCATAGGAGCGATTTTACAGACTGAAGATAGCAAAGTCCAGAGGTCCATTCTTACAAGTTGATGATACTTCTCTAGGACACCAACCCTGTAATTTTGTATTTGGGAAATACATTGTTTGCTTGATTGACAGGTATGCAATAGGACAACTCTCTGAATTACAATGACAATATATTTCACAAGACAAGCTATACTTGCTCAAGATGAATCATCCCGTAGAAAATTAAATTTCCAACATGGAATAGCTGCAGTTGGTGTCGGCAAACATTTTAGGTTACAAGTTTATGTTGTTTTCAATAGTTCTGTTTAAGTGGTATTAACAGGTGCACAACTACTAGAGAGGGGGGAGAGGGGGTAGTTATTTAACATGCATGGGGATCATAAGTATATGCTTGACAAGGTTGATGTTGAACCACTAGATTTGTATGTCCCACATGAGAACCACTAGAATTTGTATGTCCGACGTGATTGATATTTGAAGCACTAGAATTTGTACATCTGACATGATTGATGTTTGAAGCACTAGAATTTGTATCCCGGTGCAACGCACGGGCACTTGGCTAGTCCAAGAAAAAATAATGAAACCCCGTGACAAACAAAAAGAAAACGGAGGTTATAAGGAAGAAAACAGAAATCCGAAAAAAGTACCAATGAAAAAGAAAAAAACTGAGATAACCGGAGCAGAACGAAGTACAACGAGCGAACCACAGTGGTCGAATCCCTGTGCAAATGGGCCTGCGCTCGCCTGACACGAGAGCTCGTCCAATCTCGCTATAAGCGAGATATATCTCTCATTTGCCTTTTAATTATGTCTTAGAATTCATTCTTCTTGATAAAGAAGATAATAAGTGCACTGAATTGTTAGCAGGAAGGCCTCTTGGGAAGTTTTCCGGGCTTTATATCTTGAACTCCTTATCCGAGACCTCCAATTCCCCACGAGGCCTCCTAGAGAGGGTGGAGGGAAAATCTTATCTGCTGCATTATACGACAAAATGTCATTTCTTCGCATAGGCGCAAACGGCTGATACAGACCGTCCAACACGCACAAGACCCGGTTTTGGGAGGTTTCTGGTCGGTTTTGAGAACCATCTAGAAGATACCTCAACCAGTTTTGTTTTCTTTACTACTCCCTCCTATCCAGATGAATTGTCGTTGAAACTAATGAATCTGGGCATATTTCAGTGCTAGGTACATCAGTTTAAGAGACAACTAGTATGGATCGGATGCAGTAGTTTTTTTGGTTTTTTATCTTCCTTTTTCATCTTGTGTTATTTTCTTTTTTCTTCTCTTTTTTTGCTTTTGTTTTTTCATTTTTATTAAAATATCTGGCAAATTCAAATATTATTCTACATTTATTAAATTTCATGTTTCCAAAATTTGTTACTCTCCTATTATGGATCATAGGGAGTATTCTTTTTAAATGTCCGGTTTTCGGGAAAAGTTCATTTTTTCAAAATGTAGGCTTGTTCAAACATCTATCTAAATTTTCAAAAATGCCATGCTTTTTAATTTTTGTTCTCAAATGAAGAAAATGTTTCAGAATTTCAAAAAATATTTTGGTTTCATTTTTTGGAATTTCAAAAAGAGTTCAAAACATAAAAATATCAAAAGATGGTCAATGTTTCTGAATTTGTTCCATAATTTTCAACAAGTCATTTTTGGATATTTTTTCACAAATTCAGAAAATGATAGCAAATATTTAATCACCCGCTGCAGTAATTACGCAATGCCAAATCCGTGTTTGCTACAGAGTTTGAGCGCTGCTAAAGCGCCTGCCAATGGGCCAGCCCAAAAGTGATTTGGCGCATTCGGGAAAGCCCATTTGCGGGGGAAAATATCTAGTACACCCAGCCATCTTGTGCTACCTGTGCACTAAGTTAATATAAAATCCAATTTATGAACATTTTTAGAAAAATCACTTTTCTTGAGAATATATAATTTATTAAAAATATTTTTTCGAATTTCCAAACAATTTCCAAATTCTTGAATATATTCTCTACAATTTATGATTTTTTAAAAATTTGTTGACACTTCTTGAAATTTGCATATTTTATACCTCATCGTAATTTTTTGAATTCACAAGCATTTTTCAAATGTGCAAAAATTTTCTGAATACGCAAACAAAGTCTCCAATATATTTTGAATTCACATACATTTTTCATATTCATGAACAATGTTTGATTTCGTGAATTGTTTTTGAATTTACAAACATTTTTGAGATTCAAGAATAAAAATTGAATTCATGATTTGTTTATTTCAAATTGACTAATATTTTTCACGTTATGATCATTTTTTAAATTTCGTAAATAAAATTATAAAGTCCTGAGTATTCTAAAAATTTATGAACATTTTTGGTATTCCTTAAGCATTTTTAAATTTTTTATTTAAAACAAGTTGGAACCAAAAAAATAGAAAAGGGAAATAAAAAACTAGGTGCGGTGACCCACACTGGGTCGGCCGAAAGTGAGCGGTGGGGGTCCGTTTGTTTACTTGCGCCACGCATCGATGGGAATCGAGAATCCTTTTCCCCGTGGAACACATGGATTAATGTGCGAACTCACACCCATCTCAAAGTGTAGCTTTTGCTCAAAAAGAGTCAAATTGTAGGCTTCTACGGGCCGGTCGTCCTGGGGTTTCCTTCCCACCAAATTTATCCAGAAGTCAAATGTGTTCTTTTCTTTTGTTTATTGTTTCCTTTTTGTTTCAATTTAATAATATAATGATATTTGAGAAAGTTATTCAAATTCCTGAACATTTTGGGAACAATTTCCAAATTCACAAAAAAAATCATAATTTCGAAATGGTTTTCAAATATCAGTATTATTTTCTTAATAATGAATAATTTGTGAAATCCGAAATTATTTTTAAAATTTTCAACATATTCGACATTAGGGAACAATATTAAAATTTCTGAAAATTTCTTAAAAGATGATTATTTTAAATTTCATGTCCATTTTTTCAAAATAACAAATATCAAATTTGTGAATATGTTTTGGAGGTCAGAATTTTTTTGGAATCCATTTCTTTTGCTGAAATTCTTGAATTTTTTGTTCGAAATGCGGAAACATTTCAAATTTCCGAGTATATTTTAAATGTGGAATGAAAATAGAAATTCGCGGCTATTTTGTTGGAAAGTGGTTGACATTTTTTGAAATCCTAAACATTTGAAAAAAGAGGGCTTAAAATATGGTGCCCCGCGTCCGCATTTGGAGATCAGCAAAAAAAAACGAGGGATTAAAATACGGCGCCCCACGTCTGCGACGGTGAATTTGGTGCTACCGGTGCACCTATCACCGGATCTCACATTATAAACATTGAGAAATTATGAAATTTTATAACGGTGTAAGTATGACACATATCTACCATGGTATAAAATTTTAGATTCAAATTTAACGTACATAGTTAGAAACAGAAAAGAGAAATCGTGCCGTGAATTGTACCTAATGCAACCTGGGCCTTGAATTCAGTCCATTTTCTATATCATCGGTGAATATGTCTTTTTTGTTTCTAATGCTGTGTTTCCAATTTGGATCTCAAATTTTGCAGTACAGATTCTTGTTGCTAGTACAACATACTTTATGTGCAGAATGTTTTGACATTCCTTTTTTTGAAAAAATATTCACAAATATAAAATAGAAATAGAATATAGAAAGGAAATTAAACAGGATAAAATCCTATAGAACCAAAAAGTAAAATAGAAAGAAGAAGACAAACTATTACCATGCTCTTGGGTCAGGTTTCTGAGCCTCTCCTGTTCAGCACATAGTTCTTTTTTAGTAAAGGAGGAAGACCCCCGGCCTCTGAATATAGAAAGGAAATTAAACAGGATAAAATCCTATAGAACCCAAAAGTAAAATAGAAAGAAGAAGACAAACGATTACCATGCTCTTGGATCAGGTTTCTGGGCCTCTCCTGTTCAGCACATAGTGCAATGTGCAGCTATTGGGATTGAAAAATGTTTGCATTGAAAAAATGTTCACACAAAGTAAAAGTGTTTTACATTTTCAAAAACGTTTGGGGATTGAAAAAATGTTCCAAACTAATAAAAGTCGTGATTTTTTTAAAAAAATATAAAAGATATATAGGAAATATAATATCAAAAGAAAACCATTAGTAAGAAACACAGAAAAAACAAAAAAAGAGTCTAGGAAGTTTCTACTACCTTCCCAAAACATGTGCATAATGACACAAAAGACGCCCAGATCTGGCCCAGCCGATATGCTGCGCGAGCGCTTGGGGGTGGGGCATCCACGGTTTGCGCTGTATCCATCGTTTTACGGGCGGAATAGGATACACCGTAGCATATGTCATGCGGTTTTTTCCATTGGAATATCCTATTATACATTAATTGTTCAGAATAGTATCTATTTCTTGCAAGGGCGTGTTTCGGGTGGGAAGCATAGTTACGCGATATTCGTTTTCTCTCGATCGGGGCAGATTTTTCCGGGCCGGTTTTCCTTTTTTCTCAACCTTGTTTTGTGAATATTTCCTTTTGGATTTCATTTTGTAATTTTTCTTCATTTACTTTTTTCCTTTTTATTTTCTTCAGGGTTTTCTAGTGATTTTTTTCATCTAGCATTTTTCTATTTTCTATTTCTTGTTTTCCTTTGGTATTCCTTTTTATTTCTTAAATTTATGAAGATTTTCTCAAAACCAAATATTTTTTACATCCTTGAACATTTTGAAATTCCTGACCATATTTTAGAAATCATGATTTTGGTTAAGCAAGTGAGCGTTTTTTAAAATCATGAACATTTTTAAATATGTGAACACATTTTAAATGGTTCTAAATTTTCAAATTAGGGAATACATCTTGGAATTTTTTTCTAAAACAATAGTGTATGCCTTTTAAATTATTGAGCATTTTTAATAGTTTGTGAAAAAAATGCAACAATACATTTTTCTCGAGAGGTGAACAGGCGGGATCGCTACTGGCCTGACCCAATTATAGCGCCAATTTGACACTACAGTGGACGACCAACGATGAGTGATGCCTTCTCTAAGCTTACGAGTAGATCAACCAAAACCCCTTACGATCAGTTAGCGGTGCCATATTCGCCATAATTATGTAAAACTCTAACTCTTCAGTTTGCTGGAGCTGGGCTTCAAGCACTCCTCCTTTTGTGCTAGGAAAGGGATCCTTGCATATCTGAATCTGCGAAGTATGGGTGTTCGTCGTGCCTCTGTGTGAGATGTTCACAAAGTGCGGTGCCGAAGTAGTCCAGAATGAGGCTCAAGTCTTGTTTGTCAACGATGAGATGGCACATGAAGTAGGCCGCCGCAAGAGTTTGGTAGTAATCTCTCCATAAATGCTCACCATGTTGCAATGGAGTTAGAGGTACTACATTTGGTTGACCTAGTGCCCTAGTGGTGATGGTGGGTAATGGCGGAGGCAGGATTGCCCAGAAATTTATATCGAGAGGGGGGGGGGGGGGGTTCCATGCTAGCCACCCCTGCCTCTGCCACTGATGGTGGCAAAGGTGGTGACATGTTCGACACTCATCTTGCATACTTTCGTATTGAAGTATGCCATAAAAATGGGATTTTTTTGGACGAGTGTGCCGGGCTTTTTGACATATGAGTTTTTTAACACAATACAGACGCATACGCTCATACATACATACATACATACATACATACATACATACATACATACACTGACCCTTATAAACGCACGCATGCATATCATATCCCTATGAGCACATCCGAGAGACTAAACCGACATATCATCTTGAGATTGACGAAATCGCCACAGACGCCTTCGTAGTCGACAGAAACGTCTCCTCCCACTGATTTTGAACCCGGATGGGCTAAGGATATCACTATCACCCTAACTATCCAAATAAAGGTTGGTCGCTCGACTGCAGTTGATAGTGTTGTGTTGGTTGTATGCGGTGAAGTGAAGTTGGAGTTGCTGGCTTGAGAGAGAGTGATGACGATAAATCTTGCAAGTAAACTTGGCGGTAGTCTTCTTCTCGGCACCGTGTAGGTTTGTGTTGGTATTCAAATTAGTTGGTGATGGCCTATGTGGTCATTCCCATGACTATAGTTTTGTGCTAAGAGCAACTTTAGCCGATCATTTAAAAGTCTATAGAGAAGTAAAATTTTAGTTTTACTCCTCTAACCGGCATCTAGCCGATCTCCTAAACCGGTTAGAGGAGTAAAACTTTTACCCCTCCGCCTATCCGACTCCTATATTTACTTATCATGAAGGCAGCCCAGTAAAGTTCTTTTTCGCTCCGAAGACGCCCCGCGCCTCCAGTTGTGTTTACGCAGCCACGACTCAGCCTCGAACTGCCGCCGTTACACGCCACTGTGGTCCTCCACTCGTCGGAAACCTCGCCGACGACCTCGCTGGTGTATGGCCCGTGCTCGGCATCATAGTAAGAGCATTGTGCTGATCGGAGCTTTGGCACCGCCGATCTATGACCGAACCTTGAGGTAGCACTGGCATGGCAGCAATATAGTCGCCATACAGCTGAGGGGAATGCCCGTGAGGCGCACGATGTAGGCGATAAAGGGCACATTATTCTCTTGACAACGCTGAGCGTGCCCTCGGCGGCCTCGATTTAGGGGGCGACCACCAACGGATACTTGGCCAGCGGGTTCACCAGTGTCGTGTATAAGGCCACCTTGATGGCCACGCTCGCCTACGGGAGGTCGAGGGTGATATGGGAATCACCATACATCAGGTAACCGACGACGCCCATGAAGCCGTAGTTGAGTGTGTTCACGGTGAAGCACATGAACAACACCTACGTGGCGTGAAGCAAATGTAAAATGTCCGGACATTGATGATTTCATATATCATGGGAAACCTGGCGACGTCCGCGCGTCCGACGTGCTGACTAGCCTTGCCGGCGTGATCACTATCATTGCGGGGCGGATAACAGGTGTTCGATGAAACATGTGAGCCAAAACTAAGTTTTATTCCGTTAAATTTAAGGGATCACTTAGGTCTGACCAAAGTTAGTGAAGTAAAATTACTCCGCTAAGCTTTACTTGCCCCGATACTCTTTTTTTTAGAATCGTCTAGAGTTGCTCTAATTCTTTAAGCAATTCTCTCCTTCTCAACTACTGAACATAGGCATTTGGCCTCCATTTTTTTATGAGTAAGAGCATTCGTCCACAAGTACTGTTCTTGTCGGGCCTGGTTCTTGTGGTCAGCGTGTGCAAAGTGGGAGTACAACGAGAGCCAGGAGACGATATAATGACCTAGTCAAAACATGAATAAGGTTCAAACGTGAATAAGTGAGAAATTCTTTTCTGAGCCCGGACTCATCTGCACCTGTGTTGAACAAAAAAAATCAAAACAATACTAGAAAAATTAAAAAAATTCCAAATTCTTTTCCCACGGTAGACAATTTGATGCGTGAGGTCCGCCCTAATTTTCAAATCATTTAGACAATTGAGCAACTCTCGGTAAAAAAGACAAATTCGGTGTCTGTAAAATAATTTACTGTTCATGTACTATTTTGATCCAATTTGTCTTCTTTGCTGGGAGCTACTCAGATGTCCAAATGAGATAAAATTTGAAGCGAACATCACGCAATAAATTGTCTACACCGAGAAAAAATTGGACTTTTTAGAATTTTTTAGTACTTGTTTTGAATTTTTTTATGACCGGGCGCACCGAATTGCTGCACTCTGAATAAGTGTACTATTTTATGGGAATAAAACATGAATAAGGAGTATCTATTTTCCTTCTTTTTGCGGGAGACAAGTGTATCAATAATTTCTCGAATGGACCGATAAGTGTCTCTATGGGAGCTGATACAACTAGATTTAGTTGGCATTGACAAAAGGAATAAGTTCGCACCTGTCCCTCAACTAAAATAGGCCCCCCCTGAACGAGACCATGAGTGCGAAACTCCAGCTTATCGGCCTCATGGGGTGATTAGGCCAACTTCAATTCTCAACGTCTCCGTGGCTCCCGACAGGACAGGGTAAACTAACAAGCGTACGTCAGCTCGGGCGCTTGGTCTCGACGTTCATACTTCAGCCAAAACTTGGTTGACTGCCATTGAACGAAGCAACTCGTTTCCCTTTTTCTTTTTGCGTATTTGTCCGGCCGAGCTAGCGGCGCCTGCTAACCCTCCTACCTTGTTCGTTTATCTGCCACGCGCCCGAGCCGCGCCAGTCAACTCGTCTTTGTGTGGCTTGGAATTTTATATAGTATTTTTAGAGTTCAAGTGTATTTTTTCTGTAAAAAGATATATTTTCTTGAAAGGAGGAAAAGCTTTTGCTTCATCCATCAATTAGGAAGAAGAGAGTTGCTCAGTTAATTAGTAAAAAACCGGATGAAAACCGGGCCAAACGCCAACTCGAACATCGAAGCACCTAGAGCCTAAGCCCACCCTTATCAACAACATACTGAAAGACACAACAAACACCCACCACCTAAACACAAAGCTCACCGTTGAAGAAGCCACCCTTCCACCACTGTCAGAAAGAAGAAGCTTTGTAAATATTTTCTGGGTCCCACAAATGATGTTGCTAAGTATTATGCATTTTTTTCATATGACGCTAATTTCTCGTATGAAATTCAACATCCAGTCCCACCTTCTTCATCATTCGTTCCTATAGGATGCGCTGCCACGCCGAGGCTTGTATTTCATCCATGCAAGCGACAATTCTGGTTACTCTTTTTGTTTTTGGAGAATGACTCGTAATTGTGTTTGCAACCCTTTGTATTAAACTTCCACCCGCCAAAAACCTATGTTTTTTTCTTCTGTTGTCATGTCTTTTTTGTTTATCGAAGAAGCTACCAATATATACACACCATATGGTGGCTGTCTGTGGAAGGTGCTTGCGAGTGCATTCTTCTGCAATCGTTGTGTCATGATCCGAAAAGTTCTTCCGGCGCAAATTGGTTGAAAAATGGATGCAAAATCGGAAGCCTCTTAATATGCACAATATACATGTTTATCTTGTACAAATACATCTTCCAACTGTTCTTGTGCGTCCCTGTTCTTGTGCTTACGGCCCATTTCCTCGTTCTGTTCCAGCCGTCCATTTGCACTGTTCACGTTCTTCTTCCGTGCTCCAGTTTGTTCCACTTCAAGGTGTCAGTACTCTTCTCTTTCGCGCCATCTGGGTTCTTCTTTTCAATCCTTTGATTGTCTTCTTTCTCTATTCCGTTTCCTTGTGTGTAATTTATTTTCTTTACCCGATTTGAACTCATTAGTTTGTCTTGTTTTGCCACTTTGCAACTTCATCCCATCATTTTTCCCATGAATAATTGCTGCACTCTTTTTCGTAACTTTTTTATTTTCCTACGATACACGACGCCGTCTCTCAAATATCAATCTTTCGATTAGCCAATTCAATCCTTCTACGACCAAAACTCAATTTGTGGGAACGGTCTGATGGCTTTCTTATGATTTTTTCCTCATCAGATATTTTTACGATTTTGTTCCTCCAACCAAAATGTTTTTTGAACCATTTGATTTCATGTTCACTCCTATGGTTTTAGTTCTTGTTTTGTCAAGTTAGATTGTACGAAACTTACCCACCAATTTAGTTCTCTCCCTCAGAACTTGCATCAGTTCAGTTTTCTGAAACTTAGCTAGACACCACCGTCTCTGTCAGTTTTCTTCTCGTGCTTAAATTTGTAATATTTTATCCGCGCGCATTGAATAGGTCGTCACCCCGAGTTCCCGAACATTTATTTTCCGCTACGCAGTCCACATGCGTCTCAACTTCTATGTCCCTACTCTTTCCCCCCTCGTTTGCCTCGCATTGGACCTTGCTCCCACCGGTTGCCAGAAGCCGACGGCCCAAGTGTCGACACAGACTATAACTACTCCCGGTGGTCGTCTGCATTACCCTCGCAACTCGTCCTACGCAAGAAAACCTCAATGGACCTCCATCAGTTCATGAAAATGGAGGTAAATTACCACTTATCCCTCTTAATCTCCTCCAAATTGGGGTCGAATCTTATCCTCCACTAAATTGGTTGTTGGTACTTTTATAGTGCCCAATCTCTTATGACCTAAGAGGCTTGTGAAGTGGTGACAACATTTTGAGGAACAAGTGCTTCTCCCTCTTTATTCCAGCCGACTACAAAGAAAGAACGACAAGTTTCATGTAATTATTCAAATCTTGTTCATGAGATTTGTGATTTAACTGTTAGTTCATTATACATTATTTGTAAGTGTGTGGCTGAACAAGATGTTTATCCAACTTATGTCCAATTCAATTCATATGAAGCATTCGATCAAGTCGCATAGACATAGTTCTTGTTGACTGAACAAGATGTACATCCAACTTATATCCAATTCAGCTTGCTCTTGCTCACGGTTGCATAATTTTCCTGATTAGTCGAACACATATTTTCTTTTAATATTTACCGATTTCATACAAATTTCAACCGACAACTCGATCGTATTGACATTTTTCTTACCGCTGCATCAGTACCTAACGATACATAAATTATGTTGTGCATACCAGTCGCATAATTACACTTCTTGCATTTCAAAATTAATGCTACATATCCTTATCTCAAATACACTATTTAAAGACAATAATCTTAGTAAGATAAAATGCACTTTCTATAAGAATATTGACTTAATATTCCTCTATAAGAACCCTTCTTTATTTGCTTTCATGTTTCTTAGGTCATCCCCTGCTTTCTAAGAAATGATTTCTTAAAAAAGAACGACATTACAAAAATATGCCTGATTAACTCAAGTTAAAGCTTTGCTTGAGACATAAAAAGGGTTCACTTTTGTTGTGGATATCAGCAACAAACAAGAAAAACCTATTTTCACTAGCAAGTCTTGAAAAAGAATTCTTGAAACTGTACCACCTCTGAGATGATACGGAAATGCAACTCACTTTAGTTGGCGACGCTGATCGCTCCATATCTGTCAAGCTACCTAATGCTCCAGCTATTCATCCATGTATGTACCTTTTTACCGTACTTCTATATAAACTTTTCCTTTTTACATCCATCTATGTATAGTATTATAATTACTTACTACTTGTACTGATCCAACATTCGTTACTTCTTGCCCTGAACTTGCAACTTAACTTGTAACTAACTTTTCTTATATACATGTCATAGCTTATTTCAAACTAGATACCACATACAAACAAATTGTGAAGAGGATTGATACTACAAATGGCACAAAAATAACCGGGATGACAATGGCCATGCAATTAAGTTTATTAAGCATATTGAGTGGTTTCTAAACGAATATACATTTCAATATTCCGATCATCCATGTTGGGGAACGTAGCATGCAATTTCAAAAAAATTCCTACGATCACGCAAGATCTATCTAGGAGATGCATAGCAATGAGAGGGGGAGAGTGTGTCCACGTACCCTCGTAGACCGAAAGCGGAAGCGTTAGTTTAATGCGGTTGATGTAGTCGAACGTCTTCATGATCCAACCGATCAAGTACTGAACGTACGGCACCTCCGAGTTCAGCACACGTTCAGCTTGATGACGTCCTTCGAACTCTTGATCCAACAAAGTGTCGAGGGAGAGTTTCGTCAGCACGACGGTGTGGTGACGGTGATGGTGATGTGATCTGCGCAGGGCTTCGCCTAAGCACTACGACAATATGACCGGAGGGGTAAACGGTGGAGGAGGCACCGCACACGGCTAAGACACAATTGATGTGCTTTGGGGTGCCCCTGCCCCCGTATATAAAGGAGGGAGAGGGAAGGAGGCCAGCCTAGGGCGCGCCAAGTGGGGAGGAGTCCCACTTGACTCCTAGTCCTATTCGCTCCCCTTTCCTTCTTTCGGAGGGGGAAAGGGGGAAGGAGAGGGAGAAGGAGAAGGAAAGGGGGGCCGCGCCGCCTCCCCTTGTCCAATTCGGACTCCCCATGGGGGGGGGGGCTCCACCCCCTTGTGGGCTTCCCTCTCTCTCCCCTATGGCCCATGTGGCCCATTACTATCCCCCGGGGGTTCTGGTAACCCTCGGTACTCCGAGAAATACCCAAAACCTTCCGAAATCATTCTAGTATCCGAATAATATCATCCAATATATAAATCTATACCTAACGACCATTTCGAGACTCCTCGCCATGTCCGTGATCTCATTCGGGACTCCGAACAATCTTCGGTCACCAAAGCACATAACTCATAATACAAATCGTCATAGAACGTTAAGCGTGCGGACCCTACGGGTTCGAGAACTATGTAGACATGATCGATACACATCTCCGATCAATAACCAACAGCGGAAACTGGATGCTCATATTGTTTCCTACATATTCTACGAAGATCTTTATCGGTCAAACCGCAATGACAACATACGTCATTCCCTTTGTCATCGGTATGTTACTTGCCCGAGATTCGATCTTCGGTATCTTCATACCTAGTTCAATCTCGTTACCGGCAAGTCTCTTTACTCGTTCTGTAATGCACCATCCCGCAACTAACTCATTAGTCACATTGCTTGCAAGGCTTATCATGATGTCCATTACCGAGAGGGCCCAGAGATACCTCTCCGATACTTGGAGTGACAAATCCTAATCTCGATCTATGCCAACCCAACAAACACCTTCGGAGACACCTGTAGAGCATCTTTATAATCACCCAGTTACGTTGTGACATTTGATAGCACACAAGGTGTTCCTTCGTTATTCGGGAGTTGCATAATCTCATAGTCAAAGGAATATGTATAAGTCATGAAGAAAGCAATAGCAATAAAACTTAACGATCATTATGCTAAGCTCACGGATGGGTCTTGTCCATCACATCATTCTCCTAATGATGTGATCCTGTTCATCAAATGACAACACATGTCTAAGGTCAGAAACTTAACCATCTTTGATAACGAGCTAGTCTAGTAGAGGCATACTAGGGACACTTTGTTTTGTCTATGTATTCACAGATGTATCAAGTTTACAGTTAATCTGATTCTAGCATGAATAATAAACATTTATCATGATATAAGGAAATATAAATAACAACTTTATTATTGCCTCTAGGGCATATTTCCTTCAGTCTCCCATCTGCACTAGAGTCAATAATCTAGATTACATTGTAATGATTCTAACACCCATGGAGTCTTGGTGTTGATCGTGTTTTGCTCGTGGAAGAGACTTAGTCAACGGGTCTGCAACATTAAGATCCGTATGTATTTTGCAAATCTCTATGTCTCCCTCCTTGACTTGATCACGGATGGAGTTGAAGCGTCTCTTGATGTGTTTGGTTCTCTTGTGAAATCTGGATTCCTTCGCTAAGGCAATTGCTCCAGTATTGTCACAAAAGATTTTCATTGGACCCGATGCACTAGGTATTACACCTAGATCGGATACGAACTCCTTCATCCAGACTCCTTCATTTGCTGCTTCCGAAGAAGCTATGTACTCCGCTTCACACGTAGATCCCGCCACGACGCTTTGATTGGAACTGCACCAACTGACAACTCCACCATTCAATATAAAAAAAACCGGTTTGCGACTTAGAGTTATCCGGATCAGTGTCAAAGCTAGCATCAACATAACCATTTACGACAAGCTTTTTGTCACCTCTATAAAGGAGAAACGTATCCTTAGTCCTTTTCAGGTATTTCAGGATGTTCTTGACCGCTGTCTAGTGATCCACTCCTGGATTACTTTGGTACCTTCCTGCTAAACTTATAGCAAGGCACACATCAGGTCTGGTACACAGCATTGCATACATGATTGAACCTATGGCTGAGGCATAGGGAATGACTTTCATTTTCTCTCTATCTTCTGAAGTGGTCGGGTATTGAGTCTGACTCAATTTCACACCTTGTAACACAGGCAGGAACCCTTTCTTTGACTGATCCACTTTGAACTTCTTCAAAACTTCATCAAGGTATGTGCTTTGTGAAAGTCCAATTAAGCGTCTTGATCTATCTCTATAGATCTTGATGCCCAATATATAAGGAGCTTCACCGAGGTCTTTCATTGAAAAATTCTTATTCAAGTATCCTTTTATGCTATCCAGAAATTCTATATCATTTCCAATCAACAATATGTCATCCACATATAATATGAGAAATGCTACAGAGCTCCCACTCACTTTCTTGTAAATATAGGCTTCTCCGAAAGTCTGTACAAAACCATATGCTTTGATCACACTATCAAAACGTTTATTCCATCTCCGAGATGCTTGCACAAGTCCATAAATGCATCACTGGAGCTTGCACACTTTGTTAGCACCTTTAGGATCGACAAAACCTTCTGGTTGCATCATATACAACTCTTCTTTAAGAAATCCAGTAAGGAATGCACTTTTGACATCCATTGGCCAAATTTCATAATCATAAAATGCAACAATTGCTAACATGATTCAGACAGACTTAAGCATCGCTAGGGTGAGAAGGTCTCATCGTATTTAACTCCTTGAACTTGTCGAAAACCTTTCACAGTAAGTCGAGCTTTGTAGATAGTAACATTACCATCGACGTCAGTCTTCTTCTTGAAGATCCATGTATTCTGTATGGCTTGCCAATCAGCAAGCAAGTCAACCAAAGTCCATAATTTGTTCTCATAAATGGATCCTATCTCAGATTTCATGGCCTCAAGCCATTTGGCGGAATCTGGGCTCATCATCTCTTCCTCATAGTTCGTAGGTTCGTCATGGTATATTAACATGACTTCCAGAACAGGATTACCGTACCACTCTAGTGCAGAACGTACTCTGGTTGACCTATGAGGTTCGGTAGTAACTTGATCTGAAGTTTCATGATCATTATCGTTAGCTTCCTCACTAATTGGTGTAGGCATCACGGGAACAGTTTTCTGTGATGAACTACTTTCCAATTCAAGAGAAGCTACAATTACCTCATCAAGTTCTACTTTCATCCCACTCACTTCTTTTGAAAGAAACTCCTTCTCTAGAAAGGATCCATTCTTAGCAAAAAATATCTTGCCTTCGGATCCGTGATAGAAGGTGTACCCAACAGTTTCTTTTGGGTATCCTATGAAGACGCACTTCTCCGATTTGGGTTCGAGTTTATCAGGCTGAAGCTTTTTCACATAAGCATCGCAACCCCAAACTTTAAGAAACGATAACTTAGGTTTCTTGCCAAACCACAGTTCATATGGTGTCGTCTCAACGGATTTAGATGGTGCCCTGTCTAACATGAATGCAGTTATCTCTAATGCATAACTCCAAAATGATAGTGGTAAATCTGTAAGAGACATCATAGATCGCACCGTATCTAATAAAGTATGGTTACGACATTTGGACACACCATTACGCTATGGTGTTCCAGGTGGCGTGAGTTGTGAAACTATTTCACATTGTTTTAAATGAAGACCAAACTCGTAACTCAAATATTCGCCTCCATGATCAGATCGTAGAAACTTTATTTTCTTGTTACGATGATTTTCCACTTGACTCTGAAATTCTTTGAACTTTTCAAATGTTTCAGACTTGTGTTTTATTAAGTAGATATACCCATATCTGCTCAAATCATCTGTGAAGGTCAGAAAATAATGATACCCGCCGCGAGCCTCAACACTCATCGGACCGCATACATCAGTATGTATTATTTCCAATAAGTCAGTGGCTCGCTACATTGTTCCGGAGAACGGAGTTTTAGTCATCTTGCTCACGAGGCGTGGTTCACAAGCATCATGTGATTCCAAAAGCCCATCCGCATGGAGTGTCTTCATGCGCTTTACATCAATATGACCTAAACGGTAGTGCCACAAATATGTTGCACTATCATTATTAACTTTGCATCTTTTGGCATCAATATTATGAATATGTGTATCACCACGATCGAGATTCAACAAAAATAGACCACTCATCAAGGGTGCATGACCATAAAAGATATTACTCATACAATTAGAACTAGAATTATTCTCTGATTTAAATGAATAATTGTCTCGCATCAAACAAGATCCAGATATAATGTTCATGCTCAACGCTGGCACCAAATAACAATTATTCATGTCTAAAACTTATCTTGAAGGTAGATGTAGAGGTAGCATGCTGACGGCGATCACATCGACCTTGGAACCATTTCCGATGCCATCGTCACCTCGTCCTTAGCCAATCTTCTTTTAATCCGTAGCCCCTATTTCGAGTTGCAAATATGAGCAACAGAACTAGTATCAAATACCCAGGCGCTACTACGAGCATTAGTAAGGTACACATCAATAACATGTATATCAAATATACCTTTCACTTTGTCATACTTATCTGCCAAATACTTGGGGCAGTTCCGCTTCCAGTGACCAGTCCCTTTGCAGTAGAAGCACTCAGTTTCAGGCTTAGGTCCAGACTTGAGCTTCTTCCCCGGAGCAGCAACTTGCTTGCTATTCTTCTTGAAGTTCCCCTTCTTTTATTTGCCCTTTTTCTTGAAACTAGTGTTATTGTTAACCATCAACACTTGATGCTCCTTCTTGATTTCTACCTCTACAGCCTTGAGCATTGCGAAGAGCTCGGGAATCGTCTTGTAAATTTCAGCACACTATATAAATTTTTCCTTACCAAATTCCACTTACCAAAGGCGCTTCACTCCCCGGCAACGGCGCCAGAAAAGAGTCTTGATGACCCACAAGTATAGGGGATCTATAATAGTCCTTTCGATAAGTAAGTGTGTCGAACCCAACGAGGAGCAGCAGGAAATGACAAGCGGTTTTCAGTAAGGTATTCTCTGCAAGCACTGAAATTATCGGTAACAGATAGTTTTGTGATAAGGTAATTTGTAACGGGTAACAAGTAATAAAAGTAACAAAGGTGCAGCAAGGTGGCCCAATCCTTTGTAGCAAAGGACAAGCCTAGACATACTCTTATATAAATTAAAACGCTCTCGAGGACACATGGGAATTATCGTCAAGCTAGTTTTCATCACGTCATATGATTCGCGTTCGTTACTTTGATAATTTGATATGTGGGTGGACCGGTGCTTGGGTACTGCCCTTCCTTGGACAAGCATCCCACTTATGATTAACCCCTCTTGCAAGAATCCGCAACTACAAAATAAGTATTAATGTAAACCTAACCATATCATGAAACATATGGATCCAAATCAGCCCTTACGAAGCAACGCATAAACCAGGTTTAAGCACATCACTCTAGCAACCCATCATCTACTTATTACTTCCCAATGCCTTCCCCTAGGCCCAAACAATGGTGAAGTGTCATGTAGTCTACGTTCACATAACACCACTAGAGGAAACACAACATACATCTTATCAAAATATCGAACGAATACCAAATTCACATGACTACTTATAGCAAGACTTCTCCCATGTCCTCAGGAACAAACGTAACTACTCACAAATCATATTCATGTTCATAATCAGAGGGGTATTAATATGCATAAAGGATCTGAACATATGATCTTCCACCGAATAAACCAACTAGCATCAACTACAAGGAGTAATCAACACTACTAGCAACCCATAGGTACCAATCTGAGGTTTTGAGACAAAGATCAGATACAAGAGATGAACTAGGGTTTGAGATGAGATGGTGCTGGTGAAGATGTTGATGGAGATTGACCCCCTCCCGATGAGAGGATCGATGGTGATGACGATGGTGATGATTTCCCCCTCCGGAGGATGTTTCCCCGAACAGCTCATGAAGCCCTAGATTGGTTACGCCAAGGTTCCGCCTCGAGGCAGTGATTGCCGTCAGCTTCCCTCGATATTTTCTAGGACGAAAGACTTCATATAGCGTAAGATGGGCACGGAGGCCTGCCAGGGGCCCACGAGACAGGGCGCCCCCACCCTCGTGGCCAGGGTGTGGGCCCCCTCTGGTTGATTCTTTCGCTAGTATTTTTTATTAATTCCCAAACGTGCCTCTGTGAAGTTTCAGGACTTTTGGAGTTGTGCAGGATAGGTCTCTAATATTTGCTCCTTTTCCAGCCCAGAATTCCAGCTGCCGTCGTTCTCCCTCTTCATGAAAACCTTGTAAAATAAGAGAGAAAAGGCATAAGTATTGTGACATAATGTGTAATAACAGCCCATAATGCAATAAATATCGATATAAAAAGCATGATGCAAAATTGACGTATCAACTCCCCCAAGCTTAGACCTCGCTTGTCCTCAAGCGGAAGCCGATAACGAAAAATATGTCCACATGTTTAGAGATAGAGGTATCGATAAAATAAAATACGAACATGAGGGCATCATGATCATTCTTATAACAACAACATATATATATATATATATATTGTCATATAATTTCTTATGCTAAAGTAACAATCTATTCACAATGTCAAGTATGAATCAGAAACTTCATTGAAAACTAACAAACTATAATATCAGTCACTGAAGCAATTGCAATTTATCATAACATAGGAAAGAGTCAATATAAGAGCTTTTCAGCAAGTCCACATACTCATCTATCATTTAGTCTTTCACAATCGCTAACACTCACGCAATACTTATGGGTATGGAGTTTTAATCGGACACAGAGAAAGATAGGGGCTTATAGTGTTGCCTCCCAACCTTTTACCTCAAGGGTAATGCCAACAATAATAGTTCATGATAACTTATATCCAATTGGATATATATATATATATATATATATATATATATATATATATATATCAGGATCTTTCCAACACAATGTGCTTGCCAAAGGATAAAATGTAAAAAGGAAAGGTGAAGATCACCATGACTCTTGTATAAGGTATAAGACAAGAATAAAAGATAGGCCCTTCGCAGAGGGAAGCAGAGGTTGTCATGTGCTTTTATGGTTGGATGCACAAAATCTTAATGCGAAAGAACGTCACTTTATATTGCCACTTGTGATATGGACCTTAATTATGCAGTCCTTCGCTTTTATTTCTTCCACATCACAAGATCATACAAAGCTTATTTTATCCACACTAATAAATCATACATATTTAGAGAGCTATTTTTATTGCAGGCAACAATAACAACTTACTTGAAGGATCTTACTCAATCCATAGGTAGGTATGGTGGACACTCATGGCAAAACTGGGTTTAAGGATATTCGGAAGCACAAGTAGTATCTCTACTTGGCGCAGAGAATTGGGCTAGCATGAGGGGGGAAGGCAAGCTCTACATGTTGGATGATCCATGAAAATATACTTTATTTTGGATATAAGAAAACATAACCCATTACGTTGTCTTCCTTGTCCAACATCAACCTTTTAGCATGTCATATTTTAATGAGTGCTCACAATCATAAAAGATGTCCAAGATAGTATATTTATATGTGAGAAGCTCACTTTATTTATTACTTCCTATTAATTGCAATGATGACCAAAACTATGTTAGTCAACTCTCAACAACTTTTATTCATCATACTCTTTATATGTGAAGTCATTACTCCCCATAAGATCAATATGATCTCTTTATTTCTTTTTATTCTTTCTTTTTCTATTATTCCCTCAAGATCATAGCAAGACAATCAAGCCCTTGACTCAAAACTAATCCTTATTATATATAGATCACGGACTCGATTACATAGAAGGATCATAAAGCAAAACTCAAAACTAAATCATACCAAAACTTCATTCTACTAGATCAAGATATTATCAAAAGGATTGAACTAAGAAAAATGGTAAATATAGGAGTGTGATGGTGATACGATACCGGGGCACCTCCCCAAAGCTTGGCAGTTGCCAAGGGGAGTGCCCATACCCATATGATTATGTCTCTTTCCTCGGAGGTGGTGATGATTGAGTTGTTGATGATGTAGGCTTGTCGTCCATCTTCCAAGGCATAGGCTCACCATCATAGAAGGATGATCGAGTCTCCGGGATCCTCAAATCTGCAGCCAAACTCATCCTCTTGAATCTATATTCATACTCACAGTTTTGGTTTTGCTGGTCATAGATCTGGGCTTGGAGGTGCTCGAGCTTCTCGCGAAGCTTGAAGATGGTCTCCCCAATGTTCTGGGCATCTAGCTTGTGGTTGTTGGTGAACTCCATGATCATTAATTATGTGGTTGGCATCGAGTCCACGTTCCACCATCTCCTGGCACTTGAAAACTTGTTGCTCCATTGCTTCGAGTCTTGTCTCCACGCTTCCGGTCCTCCTTGGTCCCTCAACATCGCGGATGTGTAGCAACCCCTCACGCATCTCAATGGTTGGAGGGTGTTGCAACACCTCCGCGAGGTAGGGGTTGATGACCTTCTCGAAGAACTTGTCCTTGGGAGCGCTTGGAGACGTCATGGTGAACTAGGTCTGTCAGAAAAATAGCTCGAAACAAAAATAGAGGATATTTGCGTGATACGAGGGTCAAAACCTTTGGGAGATTATATAATGAATTTTTACTGACGAAAAGAAGTAACATGCAAGAAAACGGAGTGCGGAGAGCATACGAGGTGCCCACGAGGCAGGGGGCGCGCCCAGGGGGTAGGGCGCGCCCTCCACCCTCGTGGATGCCTCGTGTCCTTCCCAGACTACTTCTTATTTTCCTATTTTCTTAAATATTCCAAAACAAAGAAAAATTTCTATTATGACTGTTTTGGGGCCGGTTTACTTACCGTACCACATACCTATTCCTTTTCGAAGTCTGAAACGTTCTGGAAAGTGTCCCTTATGTACTCCTCCGGGGTTACGGTTTCAATAACATGAGTTTCAACATTTATGGGATTACCTGAGATATAATGTTTGATTCTTTGACCGTTCACCACCTTTGGATTTGTGCCTTCAAAGTTGTTGATTTTTATGGCACCAGAACGATAGACCTCCTCGATAACGTAAGGGCCTTCCCATTTAGATAGGAGTTTTCCTGCAAAAAATCTTAAACGAGAGTTGTATGGCAGAACATAATCACCTACATTAAACTCACGCTTTTGTATCCTTTTGTCATGCCATCTCTTAACTTTTTCTTTAAATAGTTTGGCATTCTCAAAGGCATGGGTTCTCCATTCATCAAGTGAGCTAATGTCAAATAACATCTTCTCACCGGTAAGTTTGAAATCATAACTGATCTCTTTAATGGCCCAATATGCCTTATGTTCTAGTTTGAGAGGTAAGTGACATGCTTTTCCATAAACCATTTTATATGGAGACATACCCATAGGATTTTTATATGCAGTTCTATAGGCCCATAATGCATCATCAAGTTTCTTGGACCAATTCTTTCTAGATTTATTAACAGTCTTTTGCAAAATTAATTTGATCTCTCTATTACTCAGCTCTACTTGGCCACTAGATTGTGGGTGGTATGGAGATGCAGTCCTATGATTAACATCATACTTAGCAAGCATTTTACGGAAAGCACCATGAATAAAATGTGAACCACCATCAGTCATTAAGTATCTAGGGTCTCCAAACCTCGGAAAAATAACTTCTTTATGAATCTTTATACATGTGTTATGATCAGCACTACTAGTTGGAATAACTTCTACCCACTTAGTAACGTAATCAACAACAACTAGAATATGTGTATACCCATTAGAGGAAGGAAACGGTCCCATATAATCAAAGCCCCAAACATCAAATGGCTCAATAACAAGTGAATAGTTCATAGGCATTTCTTGACGTCTACTAATATTACCAATTCTTTGACATTCATCACAAGACAAGACAAACTTACGGGAATCCTTGAAGAGAGTAGGCCAATAAAAACCGGATTGCAATACCTTATGTGCAGTTCTATCTCCAGCGTGGTGTCCTCCATAAGCCTCAGAGTGACACTTGCGCAGGATCCGTTCCTGTTCATGCTCAGGTACACAACGTCTAATAACACCATATACTCCTTCTTTATAAAGGTGTGGGTCATCCCAGAAGTAATATATTAAATCATAGAAAAACTTTTTCTTTTGCTGGTATGTGAAACTAGGTGGTATAAATTTATCAACGATGTAATTAGCATAATCAGCATACCATGGAGCAGTACGAGAAGCATTTATGATAGCTAATTGTTCATCAGGAAAGCTATCATCAATAGGTAGTGGGTCATCAAGAACATTCTCTAGCCTAGATAAGTTGTCTGCAATGGGGTTCTCAGCTCCCTTTCTATCAATAATATGCAAATCAAATTCTTGTAGCAAGAGAACCCATCTAATAAGTCTAGGTTTAGCATCTTTCTTTTCCATAAGATATTTAATAGCAGCATGATCAGTGTGAACTGTTACTTTAGAATCAACAATATAAGGTGCGAACTTATCACAAGCAAATACAACTGCTAAAAATTCTTTTTCAAGAGTGGCATAATTTATCTGGGCACTTGTCTAGAGTTTTACTAGCATATTGAATAACATTTAATTTCTTATCAACTCTTTGTCCTAGAACAGCACCTACAGCATAATCACTAGCATCACACAAAATTTCAAAGGGTAAATTCCAATCAGGTGGTTGAACAATAGGTGCAGAACTCAAGGCTTTCTTAAGTATTTCAAATGCTTCTACACAATCATCATCAAAGACAAAAGGAACATCTTTTTGTAAGAGATTGGTCAGAGGCCTAGACATTTTAGAGAAGTCCTTAATGAACCTCCTATAAAAACCGGCATCACCAAGGAAACTTCTTATACCTTTGATGTCCTTAGGACATGGCATCTTTTCAATAGCATCAACTTTAGCTTTATCAACTTCAATACCTCTTTCAGAAATTTTATGCCCCAAGACAATACCTTCATTAATCATAAAGTGGCACTTCTCCCAATTCAATACAAGATTAGTTTCTTCACATCTCTGCAAAACTCGATCAAGGTTTCTTAATCAATCATCAAAAGAAGTTCCATACACGAAGAAATCATCCATGAAAACCTCAACAATCTTTTCACAAAAGTCAGAGAATATAGCCATCATGCATCTTTGAAAGGTAGCAGGTGCATTGCATAAACCAAAAGGCATACGTCTATAAGCAAAGGTACCGAAAGGGCAAGTAAAAGTGGTCTTTTTCTTGATCCTCTTTTAACACAGGTATTTGAGAGAAACCAGAATAACCATCTAGAAAGCAAAAATGTGCATGTTTGGATAATCTTTCTAGCATTTGATCAATAAAAGGTAAAGGGTAATGATCCTTTTTAATAGCTTTATTTAATTTGCGGAAATCAATTACCATCCTATAACCTGTAACAATTCTTTGTGGGATCAATTCATCTTTATCATTAGGAACAACAGTAATACCTCCCTTCTTAGGGACACAATGGACAGGGCTTACCCAATCGACTACCAAAGAACGGGATAAATTATACCTGCCTCCAGAAGCTTTAGTATTTCTTTTCTTACCACTTCTTTCATCTTAGGATTTAACCATCGTTGGTGATCAACAACCGGTTTAGCGTCTTTCTCCAATTTTATTTTGTGTTGGAATAGAGTGGGACTAATGCCCTTAAGATCATCAAGAGTATATCCAATAGCAGCACGGTGCTTCTTCAGAGTTTTCAATAATTTCTCTTCTTCTTTCTCTAAAAGGTTAGCACTAATAATAACAGGATATATCTTCTTTTCATCAAGATAAGCATATTTAAGAGTATCAGGTAATGGTTTAAGCTCAAACACGGGATCACCCTTGGGTGGAGGAGGATCCCCTAGAATTTCAACAGGCAAGTTGTGTTTCAAAACAGGCCCCTGTTTAAAGAATACTTCATCTATTTCACTTCTTTCATTCATAAACATATCATTTTCATGGTCTAGCAAATATTGTTCTAAAGGATCATTAGGAGGCACGGCAATAGAAGCAAGACCAATAATTTCATCTTTACTAGTCAATTCTTTATCATGGGGTTGTCTACGACATTTAGCAAAATTAAACTCATGAGACATATCCCCTAAACCAACAGTAACAATATCCTTTTCGCAATCTATCTTAGCATTAACAGTATTCAAGAAGGGCCTACCAAATATAATGGGACAAAAGTCATCTTGTGGCGAACCAAGAACAAGAAAATCAGTAAGATATTTAACTTTTCCACACAAGACTTCAACATCTCTAACAATTCCAACTGGTGAAATAGTATCTCTATTTGCAAGCTTAATTGTAACATCAATTTCTTCTATCTCAGCAGGTGCAATATCATGCATAATTTCTTTGTATAAAGAATGAGGTATTGCACTTGTGATGGCACCCATATCACAGAAGCCATGATAACAATGATCTCCTATTTTAACAGAAACAACAGGCATGCCAACAACAGGTCTATGTCTACCCTTAGTATCAGGTCTAGCAATTCTAGCAGCTTCATCATAGAAGTAAATAACATGCCCATCAATATTATCGGCTAAGAGATCTTTAACCATAGCAATACTAGGTTCAAATTTAATTTGCTCAGGGGGTGTAGGTGTTCTAGTATTACTCTTACGAACCACAGTTGAAGCTTTAGCATGATCCTTTATTCTAACAGGGAAAGGTGGTTTCTCAATATAAGAAGTAGGAACAATAGGATCAACATTATAAGTGATAGTCTTTTCTTCAACTTTAATAGGTTCAACTACTTTTACTTCAATGGGAGGATGATATTTAAACCACTTCTCCTTAGGGAGATCAACATGAGTAGCAAATGATTCACAGAAAGAAGCTACTATCTTAGAGTCAAGTCCATATTTAGTGCTAAATTCACGGAAAACATCGGTATGCATAAAAGATTTAGCACAATCAAACTTAGGTGTTATACCCGACTCCTTACCTTCGTCAAGATCCCAATCTTCAGAGTTGCATTTAATTCTTTCCAATAAATCCCATTTGAATTCAATAGTCTTTATCATACAAGAAGCAGTACAAGAAGTATCGAGCATGGAGCGATTATTGAGAGAAAGCCGATCATAAATTTTTTGAATAATAATTTCTCTTGAGAGCTCATGTTTGGGGCATGAATATAACATTGACTTAAGCCTCCCCCAAGCTTGAGCGATGCTTTCTCCTTCGCGAGGCGAAAAATTATATATATAATTACGATCATGATGAACAAGGGGCATAGGATAAAATTTCTGATGAAATTCCAATTTCAATCGGTTGTAGTTCCATGATCCCATATCATCACATAGCCTAAACCATGTCAATGCCTTTCCCTTCAAAGATAAAGGTAAGACCTTCTTCTTGATAACAACCTCGTGCAAACCTGCAAGATTAAATAATCCACAAATAGGGAAGTAATGTTCCATCTCCTGTAAAAGGATTAGCTAGCAGTTTCTCTATCATACCCGAAGGAATTTCAAAGTAACATTTTCAGTAGGTTCAGTAGGTTGAGGAGCAACTCTTTCTCTACTGGTCGGGGTGAAGATACCCCGAAGAAGCCCCTCAAAGGATTACTTTCCATAGTAACAAGTGATAGTAAATTTCAGCACTCTATATAAATTTTCCCTTACCAAATTCCACTTACCAAAGGCGCTTCACTCCCCGGTAACGGTGCCAGAAAAAAGTCTTGATGACCCACAAGTATAGGGGATCTATCATAGTCCTTTCGATAAGTAAAGAGTGTCGAACCCAACGAGGAGCAGAAGGAAATGACAAGCGGTTTTGAGTAAGGTATTCTCTGCAAGCACTGTAATTATCGGTAACAGATAGTTTTGTGATAAGGTAATTTGTAAAGGGTAACAAGTAATAAAAGTAACCAAGGTGTAGCAAGGTGCCAAATCCTTTTTGTAGCAAAGGACAAGCCTGGACAAACTCTTATATAAAGGAAAACGCTCCCGAGGACACATGGGAATTATTGTCAAGCTAGTTTTCATCACGCTCATATGATTCGCGTTCGTTACTTTGATAATTTGATATGTGGGTGGACCAGTGTTTGGGTACTGCCCTTCCTTGGACAAGCATCCCACTTATGATTAACCCCTCTTGCAAGCATCCGCAACTACAAAAGAAGTATTAAGGTAAACCTAACCATAGCATGAAACATATGGATCCAAATCAGCCCCTTACGAAGCAACGCATAAACTAGGGTTTAAGATTTTGTCACTCTAGAAACCCTTCATCTACTTATTACTTCCCAATGCCTTCCCCTAGGCCCAAACAATGGTGAAGTGTCATGTAGTCCACGTTCACATAACACCACTAGAGGAAAGACAACATAAATCTTATCAAAATATCGAACGAATACCAAATTCACATGACTACTTATAGCAAGACTTCTCCCATGTCCTCAGGAACAAACGTAACTACTCACAAATCATATTCATGTTCATAATCAGAGGGGTATTAATATGCATAAAGGATCTGAACATATGATCTTCCACCGAATAAACCAACTAGCATCAACTACAAGGAGTAATCAACACTACTAGCAACCCACAGTACCAATCGAGGTTTTGAGACAAAGATCGGATACAAGAGATGAACTAGGGTTTGAGATGAGATGGTGCTGGTGAAGATGTTGATGGAGATTGACCCCCTCCCGATGAGAGGATCGATGGTGATGACGATGGTGATGATTTCCCCCTCCCGGAGGGATGTTTCCCCGGCAGAACAGCTCCGCCGAAGCCCTAGATTGGTTCTGCCAAGGTTCCGCCTCGAGACGGCGGTGCTTCGTCCCGAAAGCTTCCCTCTGATATTTTCTAGGACGAAAGACTTCATATAGCAGAAGATGGGCACCGGAGGCCTGCCAGGGGGCCCACGAGACAGGGGGCGCGCCCCCACCCTCGTGGCCAGGGTGTGGGCCCCCTCTGGTTGATTCTTTCACCAGTATTTTTTATTAATTTCAAAACGTGCCTTTGTGAAGTTTCAGGCCTTTTGGAGTTGTGCAGGATAGGTCTCTAATATTTGCTCCTTTTCCACCCCTGAATTCCAGCTGCCGGCATTCTCCCTCTTCATGCGAACCTTGTAAAATAAGAGAGAAAAGGCATAAGTATTGTGACATAATGTGTAATAACAACCCATAATGCAATAAATATCGATACAAAAGCATGATGCAAAATGGACGTATCAGTACGGCACCTCCGAGTTCAGCACACGTTCAGCTCGATGACGTCCCTCAAACTCTTGATCCAGCAAAGTGTCGAGGGAGAGTTTCGTCAGCACGACGGCATGGTGACGATGATGGTGATGTGATCCGCGCAGGGCTTCGCCTAAGCACTACGACAATATGACCGGAGGAGTAAACGGTGGAGGGGGGCACCACACACGGCTAAGAAACAATTGATGTGATTTGGGGTGCCCCTGCCCCCGTATATAAAGGAGGGAGAGAGGAGGAGGCCGGCCTAGGGCTCGCAAAGTGGGGAGGAATCCCACTTGGACTCCTAGTCCTATTCGGCTCCCCTTTCCTTCTTCCGGAGGGGGAAAGGGGAAGGAGAGGGAAAGGGAGAAGGAAAGGGGGGGCCGCGCCCCCTCCCGTCGTCCAATTCAGACTTCCTATGGGGGAGCACCCCCTTTTGGGCTGCCCTCTCTCTCCCCTATGGCCCATGTGGCCCATTACTTTCCCCGGGGGGTTCCGGTAACCCCTCGGTACTCCGATAAATACCTGAAACCACTCCGGTGTATGAATACTATCATCCAATATATCAATCTTTACCTCTCGACCATTTCAAGACTCCTCATCATGTCCGTGATCACATACGGGGCTCCGAACAATCTTCGGTCAGCAAAACACATAACTCATAATACAAATCGTCATAGAACGTTAAGCGTGCGGACCCTACGGGTTCGAGAACTATGTAGACATGATCGAGACACATCGTCGATCAATAACCAGTAGCGGAACCTGGATGCTCATGTTGGTTCCTACATATTCTACGAAGATCTTTATCGGTCAAACCGCAATGACAACATACGTCATTCCCTTGTCATTGGTATATTACTTGCCCAAGTTTCGATCTTCATACCTTGTCTTCGGTATCTTCATACCTAGTTCAATCTCGTTACCGACAAGTCTCTTTACTCATTCCGTAATGCACCATCCCGCAACTAACTCATTAGTCACGGTACTTGCAAGGCTTATCATGATGTGCATTACCGAGAGGGCCCACAGATACCTCTTGATACTTGGAGTGACAAATCCTAATCTCGATCTATGCCAACCCAACAAACACCTTCGGAGACACCTATAGAGCACCTTTATAGTCACCCAGTTATGTTGTGACGTTTGTGTAACATACCAAAATTCTAAATTTTGGAATGTTATATTAAATAGATAGCTTTGATTGATTGTTTCATTGTTGTGTGATTGATTGACTGAAAGTGAGTGAAATTTGAAACTTTTTGAAAGTTAAATGAGAGGGAATAAAAGGAATTTCCCAAACTTTCATATTACGTTTATGATCTCCATGAATTCAAATTCTTTTCAAATACAAAACCCTAGAGAGAAGATGACATGCCTTCTTCCATTTAAATAAATGAAAAGGGTTTTGAAAAGAATTGAATCCCATTTGAAAATATTTCAAATTCAGAAACTTTAAGCAACTCAATGATTTTCCTGAGAGAAGATAAAATGACTTCTTCAAATTATATGAAATATGAGTTGGAAGTTTCAAAGAATCAAATTTAAAGTCCCTTTGAATTATTTTCAATTTAGAGTTATTTGAGTTTTATTCAAATTATTTTTCTCCAAAAATAAGATATACGAAAATTAGGGTAAAATGATTCCCTACATTAGAAAATTGGAGAGAAATAAATTTGAAATCATTTTGGTATTTTTTAAAATGATTTTTATTGGATTTTATTAGAGCTGTAGCACTGTTTGATTTATTTGAATTTCTGTGGAATTTATTTGATGCTAGAAAAATGTTCAAGTCGTAGAAAATCTTTTTTCTGATATTTTTGATATAATATATGCCTATAGTATATTTTTATTTTATATAGTTTTATTATTTCTTTTTTCTGCTAAATGATTAAAAAAACTTCGGGCCGACCGACTGGCTGCGCTTGACCGGCCGCCCATCGCCCGCCTTCCTCCTCCATGACTCTCCTCGCGCCAGACGTCGGCCGTGTCCGAGCCGGACACGACGCCGCCTTGCCCCTCCTCCAAGGCGCCGCCTCCCGTTCTCCTCCTATAAATACGCCAGCCCCGCCGCCCTGTCCTCCTCCTCCCATCAACCGCCACGCCGCCGCACCTCCCGCCGCCGCCACCTGCGCCTCCGTCCTGCTCAAGCCGCGCCGCCCGCTGCTACTGTTGTTGCACTGCGCCACCGCCGCATAGCGCCACCACCGCGCCGCTAGCTGCTGCTCGCGTCGCTCCCCATCGATGTAGCCGCCGCTGCTGTTGCCGTCGGAGCCGCCGTCCGCTGGCCGCCCTCGCCGGAGTTAACCACCGACGCCGTTGAGAACCGCTGCCGCTGCATGCGCCGCCTCCCCTTCTCCTCCTATAAATACGCCGGCCCCACCGCCCTCTTCTCCTCCTCCCCTCAACCGCTGCGCCGCTGCACCTCCCGCCGCCGTCGCCTGCGCCGCCGTCCCGCTTTCGAGCCGTTAACGCCATTGTTGCCGCCAAGATTGCCGCCCGCCGCCGCAGCGCCGCTGCGCTGCACCGCTGCCGCTACGCGCTCCCCGCCACCGTAGCCGCCTCACTGCCGCACCGGAGCCGTCGTCCCGCTGCGCCGCCCTCGCCGGAGTTAACCGCCGTCGCCGTCGAGAACCGCTGCCGAACCGGTACAAAACCGCCGGATCAACCCGATTTGTCTTTTCGGGTTTTTTTTTCTTTTTAGTCGGTTTAATTATTTAGGTTTGTTAATTAGTGGACGTTCGTCCGTTAATATTCGGTAGCGAACGATTTCATTCTGTAGGGTTCTGTAGCGAACGTTCGTTCGATAGGATTGTTTTTAGTTTTCGGCCAGGGACCCAACTGTGAATATTTTATTTACAAATTAGCCCTTGATCTTCAAACGATCATTACTTTTTGCTCGTTGGTCCAATTCCAACGAAACCAACGCCAAATTCTTCGTTATGATCTCCTCTATCCAGTAAAACAATTTAAACATATTTTTGAAAGTTTTAAATTTTGAATACAAACAGATTTGTATTTGAACTTCGTTTGATCGTAACTCGAGTTTTATAACTCCGTTTGAGTTGATTCTTTTGCAAGTCGTAGCTCTTGACCTAAACTTTTGGTAAGGCCAAATCCACCTAATTTTGGCACTATTAGAAATTGTTTTATGTTGCAAGAGTTAATTGCTTGTTTTCAAAGTTTTTCAAGATCTTTTCTTCGATTTCTTTTGCATGATTGCTTATGTGTGGTTACTATTGCTTGCTTACGATAGATTGACTGGAGTGTGACGAGTAGAACTATCAGGAGTTATGAGTGTGATTCATGTTCATCAATAGTACAAGGCAAGTTCACACTTTGATCATATCCCTTTATTACCCACTTTTTATGCATTAGTTTCAACCTTCAAACATTGCATGAGTAGGATCTCTTAACATGTGGGTATTGGGAAGTAGTTGATGAGGTAGGAACCTATTGTCTTGCATACAAACCCTGGGTGTTACTACGTTATGCTTACTGACATGCTATGCTCGTAGACGTGGTTTGGTTTTGAGAGAATTCATGAAAGATGTGAGAGTTGATGGTTAACATAAGGTGGCTATTTAAATACACATCCGGGTGGATTGGTTGCGCACTGGAGAATCCGGTGTTGTCCAAGGATATCCCTGAGGACCCGTTTTATCATCCTACTGCTCGCCATCCTGGCTCAATGTTATCATAAGATTATTCATGCTAGAAACTTCTGTGTGCAGCCACAAGCTATTATGGGCTCTAGCATAGTTGAGTATGTTGCATGACCTCTTCCAGTGGTAGGCTAGCAGATGTAGGGGATGTAGGTTGGTACTGTCTACCCAGGGTTAGAGTTAATGCTTCTGAAAGACTATGTCTCGGTCATCCGTTTCTCAATCATCATGTAGTGCGACAAATCCAACGGAGGAGATCGAGTCTTGTGGGGAAAAGTGTGCAAACCTCTGCAGAGTGTACAAACTAATCATGCTTAGCCGTGTCCCCGGTTATGGACGTCTTGAGTATCTGGTACTTGGATTATCTTGTTGATCTCATCACTTTAATTAATAAGATTGTTGGGTTATTCTTATTTAATTGGGATTGAGTTGGAGGAACCTTCTCAATATTTTTCAACCAACTTTGTAGTTAAATAAAATATATTCCTTTGTTGTAGGAAAAATTGGCTTTTACTTAAAAACATATTAACCATAGAGCCTCCACCAGCCATATATGCATGTAGTGATAGCTATTATTCATCATTGCTCTATGGTGTGAATTTGC
This sequence comes from Aegilops bicornis, assembly GCA_021605145.1. Classification (NCBI taxonomy): domain Eukaryota; kingdom Viridiplantae; phylum Streptophyta; class Magnoliopsida; order Poales; family Poaceae; genus Aegilops; species Aegilops bicornis. The sequence continues at coordinate 477,478,205 of CM038674.1, read as the reverse complement.
CAGTACATTCAATGTACTGACCCTTTGTGGCTGCAACGTCTTATGTTGCAGGAATCTTACGACGAGTAAGTGATACGTTTGGGTTATGATTTCTACACTCAACTTTGCCATTGGAGTTGATGGGAATCCACAACCTTGTTGTTACTTCCGCTATATGGATCGATGTAATAGTATTTACGTTACTTTATACATGTGATTTACCTCTGTTATAAATCCTCGAGTACTGTGTGTGTCAGCATACCGATCCAGGGATGACACTTAAGCACACAGACTTGACCGTCTAAGGTCGGGTCGCTACAAGATGGTATAAGAGCACATGTTGACTGTAGGACGTGACCCCTAGAAACTGGCAAGCCCATCGGAAAGATTTTTCTCTAAAACTTCATTTTCAAAAAGATCTTTTACCTCTCTTCTCTTCTGAGCTTATTCAAGTATTCCCTTTTAGTGAGACCATACCCCTTCTCCCTTTTGACCACGCGAAGATTCAGCTAATGAGACTATTCCAAGGAGTACAAGATATCGGACAACTAGACCACTTCAGAATCAAGAGGATTTTACCGTGCATTATAATAATGGAAACTACAACGGTTGAAGACTCCAAAGACTAGGAGAATTTGAAGGCTCTGAAGGATTCCCAAATTTGTATGACCTAGGAAGGCTACCCTTATGGAACTTGGCAGACTATGGAAGTTGTCAATACCCGAGATCAAGGTGTATCCAAGAAATACCGGAACATGGATCATTAGAACTCAAGGTTTTTCTCAAAAAACCTGCTACCTCTTGAGCACTTCGTTGGTTTTCCCTTGAAGAGGAAAGGGTGATGCAGTAAAGAAGCATAAGTATTTCCCTCAGTTTTTGAGAACCAAGGTGTCAATCCAGTAGGAGGCCACGCACGAGTCCCTTGCACCTACACAAACAAATAAATCCTCGCAACCAACGCAATAAAGGGGTTGTCAATCCGTTCACGGTCACTTACGAGAGTGAGATCTGATAGATATGATAAGATAATATTTTTGGTAAGATAATATTTTTGGTATTTTTATGATAAAGATGCAAAGTAAAATAAAAGGCAATAAAAATAGCTAAGTGTTGGAAGATTAATTTGATAAAAGATAGACCCGGGGGCCATAGGTTTCACTAGTGGCTTCTCTCGAGAGCATAAGTATTATGGTGGGTAAACAAATTCTTGTTGACCAATTGATGTAATTGAGCATAGTTATGAGAATATCTAGGTATGATCATGTATGTAGGCATCACGTCCGCGACAAGTAGACCGACTCTGCTGCATCTACTACTATTACTCCACACATCGACCGCTATCCAGCATGCATCTAGAGTATTAAGTTCATAAGAACAGAGTAACGCTTTAAGTAAGATGACATGATGTAGAGGGATAAACTCATGCAATATGATATAAACCCCCTCTTGTTATCCTCGATGGCAGCAATACAATACGTGCCTTGCTGCCCCCTCATCCTGGGAAAGGACACCGCAAGATTGAACCCAAAGCTAAGCACTTCTCCCATTGCAAGAAAGATCAATCTAGTAGGCCAAACCAAACTGATAATTGAAGAGACTTGCAAAGATAACCAATCACACATAAAAGAATTAGGAGAAGATTCAAATATTGTTCGTAGATAAACTTGATCATAAACCCACAATTCATCGGTCTCAACAAACACACCACAAAAGAAGATTACATCAAATAGATCTCCACGAGAATCGTGGAGAACTTTGTATTGAGATCCAAAGAGAGAGAAGAAGCCATCTAGCTAATAATTATGGACCCGAAGGTCCGTGGTAAACTACTCACACATCATCGGAGAGGCTATGGTGTTGATGTAGAAGCCCTCTGTGATCGATGCCCCCTCCGTGAGCCTAGGAAAAAGGCCCAAGATGGGATCTCACGGCATGAAGGTTGCGGCGGTGGAATTAGGTTTTTGGCTCTGTATCTGGTAGTTTGGGGGTATGTAGGTATATATAGGAGGAACAAGTACGTCGGTGGAGCAACGTGGGGTGGATTGGATGCGGGCACCTGGAGAATCCAGTGTTGTCCTAGGATATCCCGAAGGACCCGTGTGATCATCCTATGGTCGCCACCCAGGCTCAAAGGGATCATAAGATTATTCATGCTAGAAACTTCCGTGTGCAGCCACAAGCTATTATGGGCTCTAGCATAGTTGAGTATGTTGCATGACCTCTTCTAGTGGTAGGCTAGCAGATGTAGGGGATGTAGGTTGGTACTGTCTACCCAGGGTTAGAGTTAATGCTTCTGAAAGACTATGTCACGGTCATCCGTTTCTCAAACATCATGTAGTGCGAGAAATCCAACGGAGGAGATCGAGTCTTGTGGGGAAAAGTGTGCAAACCTCTGCAGAGTGTACAAACTAATCATGGTTAGCCGTGTCCCCGGTTATGGACGTCTTGAGTATCTGGTACTTGGATTATCATGTTGATCTCATCACTTTAATTAATAAGATTGTTGGGTTATTCTTATTTAATTGGGATTGAGTTGGAGGAACCTTCTCAATATTTTTCAACCAACTTTGTAGTTAAATAAAATGTATTCCTTTGTTGTAGGAAAAAATTGGCTTTTCGCAAAAACATATTAACCATAGAGCCTCCACCAGCCATATATGCATGTAGTGATAGCTATTATTCATCATTGCTCTATGGTGTGAATTTGCCAGTACATTCAATGTACTGACCCTTTGTGGCTACAATCTCTTATGTTGCAGGAAGCTTACGACGAGTAAGTGATACGTTAGGGTTATGATTTCTACAGTCAACTTTGCCATCGGAGTTCATGGGAATCCACAACCTTGTTGTTACTTCCGCTATATGGATTGAGTTAATAGTATTTATGTTACTTTATACATGTGATTTACCTCTGTTATAAATCCTCGAGTACTGTGTGTGTCAGCATACCAATCCAGGGATGACACTGAAGCACAGAGACTTGACCGTCTAAGGCCGGGTCACTACAAGATGGTATCAGAGCACATGTTGACTGTAGGACGTGACCCCTAGAAACTGGCAAGCCCATCGGAAAGATTTTTCTCTAAAACATATTTTCAAAAAGATCTTTTACCTCTCTTCTCTTCTGAGCTTATTCAAATATTCCCTTTTAGTGAGACCATACCCCTTCTCCCTTTTTGACCACGCAAAGATTCAACTAATGAGACCATTCCAAGGAGTACAAGATATCAGACAACTAGACCACTTTACAATGAAGAGGATTTTACCTTGCATTATAATAATGGAAACTACAACCGTTGAAGACTCCGAAGACTAGGAGAATATGAAGGCTCTGAAGAATTCCCAAATTTGTATGACCTAGGAAGGCTACCCTTATGTAACTTGGCAGACTATGGAAGCTGTCAATACCCGAGATCAAGGTGTATCGGAGAAAGACCGGAACATGGAGCATTAGAACTCAAGGTTTTTGTCAGAAAACCCTTAGGCAGGAGATATCAACTATGGAATGATAGCTCATGGCTATGACAAGGGCATAGACACGGCCATCCGTGATGTTATCGCCCGCATATGCTATTGTCACCGTGCTGAGTTAAGCATGCATTTCTTTGGAAGGATTCAATGGTAGAAGGTTGATGGAGCACCTATCAGCAAAAGATGAAGTTTTAACCTTAGCTGGTGTATCACCGGGATCTAGAGTATTACATCAAGAAGTTTAAAATGGACCTGTAGGAAGCCGTATTTGACGAGAAAGAATTTCGTGAAGAACTTAGGACCCAGAAGCTGAAGTAGCCAAACTGGAGGAACAAAACCTCGAGATACCGGAGATTCGTTAGGAAACTGAAGGATAGTAGGACCATGGTTCATGCCAAGGGTGTTGAAACCCAGAAGTTTGGAACGCAACTCTAGAAATATTAAAGGATGTCACGAGAGACTTCGCGTCAACAGAGATGATCTGGCAAAAGAACTTGAGAAGGACAAGCATGATCGGAAGAAGCCATCAGAGACATGAAAAAGACTTGAAGAGTTTGATGACTTTGAAGATTTATTAACCTTTAGAAGAAGACCAAACCCCTGTTATAGACTTACATTAGATGTGACGATTGTGAGATGTCAATTGTTTGATGTTTTCCCGATAGCCACAATAAAATCCGTCTTTTCAAAACTATTGTTTGCATTATGTGTATCCCTCTCTATCTCTCTTATCTCACCCCAAACCCTTGGACGCAATAGAGGATGAATGGAGATGAGCTTGTATTTTCTGGACCGATGACTCAATTGGAGACGGACTGGTGGATTCAGAACATGGAAGATCATATGGAGAATAACACTATAGCCGAAAAGGATATGGCCCAACATGCTCTTCAGTGCTTTGAAAGAGATGCTGCTACTTGGTGGAGGATGTACCAAACCATCAATGGATGGCAAACAGTAACCACTTGGAAACAATTTAAGTTGACTTTGCCAAAGTCTCGGTTTGTGTCCCAGAAATTGAACCCTTATGGAAAGGATATGAAGAAACTTTGTGCATGCAAGCTCTGTGGAGAAATAGGACACAACCATAAAGAACACAAGGATGAATGCCCTAATTGTGAAGGAAGTCACCTAGCTGAAGAATGCCCAACTAGGCAGCACACTTGTTTCTTGTATGAAGGGACTACCCGCTACCCTGCTCAGTGTCACATTTACCCCATGGTCCAAAGAAACATCCAGCAGAAGAAAGAAGAAATGAAAGGGGCCCTCATGGAAATTTTAGAAGAACCGGGTGATGAAGGAAGATGTCGAGGACACACACAAAGGAAACAAAATTAAAGCCTGCACCAAGTCATGCTATTCATGTGGAGAAGAAGGGCACATAGCCCAAAAGTGTGTGAATGGGGATCTAGTAGAATTCCCGACAGAGGAAGTAGAGTATGCACCACAAGCCCTGATTAGCACGGAAAAGACCAGAAAGAGAAATAGATTGGATCCCAGGAAGGACCTGAGTCATATTACCTGTTTCAGGTGCAAGGAGTCAGGGCACTACTTCAGCAGTTGCCCAAAAAGGAAGCCGAGGACCCAAGGAGGCTATATGATCACAAGGAAACCTCGAGACTTGTCTGAAGTAATATGTTTTCATTGTAATGAAGCAGGGCACTTTGCCAAAGATTGTCCCAAGGAGAAGGAGACTTGTGATAAATAGTTGAGTCTGTGATAAATATAGTAGTAGTAGTGGGAACCATTCTTTTATAATGAGGTGTTGAGTTGAGGCATGTAATGGAAAAGCAAGAGATTTTAATCGTTGGAGAATCAATAAAGTTAGCATCGTTGGTACTGATTTGGATTTTATGAGCGTTACTCTATGAAGAAAGATTTTGACCATTTTCGAGGATATGAGAAATATGGTCTATGGAAGATTGGAGCATTTTAAGGGTGGTAGTACACTGTGAGGACCCTCGACCCCTGGAAAAGATAATGATATTCCACGGAGTGGACTTTGGACAAAATAAGTACGAGTTTTATCTCGATATGTTGGATACCACAAGAATATGAAGGGATGAAGTACTATTGGATATAGGGGAGGTATAATGTTTGTAATATGGAGCAATTTTAACTCCATGATGAGTCTGAGTAATCACGTCTTGGTTTGGTACAAAAAGAAGGAAGGGGGACAACACATTGGGATGGATTTTAAGTATGCTAGGAAGCTGGATGTTGGAATAATGATTAGTTGCCCCGATGATGAGCTCAAAGGTTTACAAGTGATGAGATGGGCCGTAACCCGCAGGCCCCATGACCTGCCAAGAAGCAAGCACATTCTTGCTTAAGGAAAAACACTGGAAGAAGTTATGCCTTTACCCACAGACGATCTTATAGGAGTTAACGCAAAACTTGAGAGTTGTGAAGGAATGATAGATGTTTGTTTGGCTTGCAGAATCAATGGATATATCCGAACTTGGTTCGTCTACAAGAGAAAGTCTGCAATGCTTGTGAGGATGACCGAGTGTTAGAATGCGAGATTTGCTAAACCATATACAAGGGAATGATTTGGGTGCGGGGTGGATTGATCACCATACCGACTTACTCTTATTATTCGCCTTGCTATATGGGATGGTAAATCTGAGTGACTTGCCTATAGTAGAGAGACGACGATCAAAACCTTTAAACCTTAGAATGGTATGACAATTTTCCCTTGTACTAGGCAGTTGTTGCCAATCGTAGGTCATACGGTGAGAATGAAGCCCAGAACCATTTCCTGCAGGAGAAACAATAAATTGATGACCACCATGAGATATCGATAGTTGTTTAGTATTGGCGCCAGACCCGTCAGCTAAGAAGACCCAGTCATAGAAGAACCATACCCGGATAAAAGGACAGAAGAATTGAGGAAAATGGTATGCCACTACCGGAAGAGCCCAGAGAATGAATTCTCCTGAAAATCTGAGAAGACCGACACCGTCAACAAGAAGGATGGAGTATATGAGTTTTGATGGAACCGTAACCATGCTTCTAAGGATGGTAGCACCCGAGACCCCGGAGACGATCGATGGATTTTGAGAAGACCCCAAATATAACCTATTTCTTGCTAGCCTCTCCGAATCTCGAGGACGAGATTCATTTTAAGGGTGGTAGGTTTGTAACATCCCAAAATTCTAAATTTTGGAATGTTTAAAAAAAAACAGTAGGAGAGGATCCTACTGCAATTAAATTAAAGAATCAGCAGTTGTACATGGTCTGTATGTTACAGGGCCATCCCACTTTGTGGGTGGAGGAGGAGGGGGGTAAAGTGCTAAGTTACAAAGTAGCTAAGTATGAAAGCAAGAAGCGTTTATTCTTATCTCCCACCCTATAAGTGAGGAGGGACAGGTCTTCTTTAAGTCTAGAGAGCCAAGAGGTTGTGGAAGAGGTAATTCCTCGAAAGTGCTTGTTGTTCCTTTCCTTCCAAATGCTCCAAGCGGATTGGAGAAGGATTTCCACAAATAATGGCCTATTCCAGGCGGTCTTGGCAGATGCCACCCAATCCAGCCTATTACCTTGAGTAGATCCTTGCATTCCAAGCTTGGCCCAGCAATTTAAGCTAAAGGGCATTCAAAGAAAAGATGCTCCACTGTTTCATCCATGCATGTTGGGCAAAGCAGACATCCAAACGTGTTGCCAATGTTGAAGTGACGTCGTTTGAGCATATTTCTGGTGTTTAGCCTGTCAGAAAGTAGTAACCAGCCAAAAACTTTGATCTCCATAGTTGTTTTGGACTTCCATAACCATGAGTAGGCCGGGTGAGGTTGGACATCTCTGAAAAAAACTCATAGAATTTGTTGGTTGTGTAGTGGGTGGATCCCCAGGTGTATGTCCAGTCATCGTGTGTTGATTGGCTAGCAATTTGAGCGTCCAAAATAATGTTTTTGATTCTGGTCTCTGCATGGGCCTGTTCCGAAAGTGGCAGATGAAACGTTTCCTGCAGACTGCTGGCCCCGAGGAACGAACGAACAGAGATGTCTTCATCTTTAGCAAACGAGAAAGCACGTGGATGAGTTTCGGCTAGGATCTCATCCAGCCACATGTCTTTCCAGAAGAGGGTGGTTGCTCCGTTACTTACATTGATCATCGTGATTCCCCTATAAGTGGGCATTAGCTTGGAGATATCTCGCCACCAGAAGGAGCCACAAGGATCGGTAGCATGGGGTATCTTGGAGGTGTAGTAGGTATTCCAAATCAACTCAACCCAGGGCAGGTCCCAGTGGTTGTAGAACTTATGAAGAAATTTGAGAAGCAAGGCCTCGTTCTGGATTTTCAGGTTTAATACCCTGGACCACCACATTTCTTAGGTTTGCAAACCATGTCCCAAGCAGCGATGAGGTGCACTTGTCACCTTGATCAGTTTTCTTTGTCCATAAACATTTGCGGCGAATCTTGTCAAGGAGTTCAATGATTCCTGCTGGGAGTTTAAGTGTACACATGGCGTAGATTAGGAGCGAGGTAATGACCGAGTTGAGCAGTGATAACTTGCCGCCATATGAGATCATATTAAGTGTTCTTTGAGAGTCTTCGTTCTAGTCGACAGACCAAAGGCATGAGATCATGAATGGTAGGTTTAGTAGTCCCCAAAGGAAGGCCTGGGTAGGTAAAAGGCATCTTTCCCACCACACAACCAAAAATATTCGCCAAGTTGGTATAAAGTGCCTCATCACAGTTGATCGGGATAAGGGTGGATTTATGGAAATTGATTTTGAGTCCAATAGAGGTGGTGTAGTCCGACAGAATAGTTTTGATAGTTGTAGCCTGTAGAGGACAAGCTGGCATTGCAAGGATCGTGTCGTCCGTATATTGAATGACCGGGTAATCTTTCTGTGTAGCGCATGGGAAGGTTAACTTGATGAGGTCTTTGGCAAAAGCATCATTAATAGCAGCTTGTAATAAATCTGCAGCTAGGACAAAGATTAGGGGGGACAAAGGGTCTCCTTGGCGGACCCCACACTTGCAATGAAATTGTCTTCCCGGTACGCCATTCAGGAGGACAACAGATTTCCCGAGGCAAAATGCAATTAATCCAACCAAGCCACTTATCATTAAAGCCCATGTTTCGCATGATCTCAATCATTGCATCATGATCAATAGTGTCGAAGGCTGTAGCAAAATCCAGTTTTAACAGAACAATTTCTTTTTTGGAAGATTGGCATTGGTAGATGTACTCGAAGGCCCATGCTAGGCAATCTTGGATCGTGCGCCCTTTGAGGAAACCATATTGGTTGCGGTGCACTATTTTGAGCACTAGTCTTTGTAGGCGGTTGGCCAGGAGCTTAGTAATTACCTTAAGACAACAATTAAGGAGTGTGATGGGCGTGTATTCATTAATTGTTGACGGTGCCTGAACTTTTGGAATGAGAGTGATTAGTCCTTCATTAATGCTTTCTAAGTTGAGATTACCCTCGAAGAACTGGTTGCAAAGCTTATAGAAGTCCTCCTTGATCACTTCCCAAAGAAGTTTTCGAAATACACCAAAGAAACCGTCGAGGTCCGGTGCCACAATCCGGGCATCGTTTTGATTGATTGTCTGATTGTTGTGTGATTGATTGACTGAAAGTGAGTGAAATTTGAAACTTTTTGAAAGTTAAATGAGAGGGAATAAAAGGACTTTCCCAAACTTTCATCTTGCGTTTATGATCTCCATGAATTCAAATTCTTTTCAAATACAAAACCCTAGAGAGAAGATGACATGACTTCTTCCATTTAAATAAATGAAAAGGGTTTTGAAAAGAATTGAATCCCATTTGAAAATATTTCAAATTCAGAAACTTTAAGCAACTCAATGATTTTCCTGAGAGAAGATAAAATGACTTCTTCAAATTATATGAAATATGAGTTGGAAGTTTCAAAGAATCAAATTTAAAGTCCCTTTGAAATTATTTTCAATTTGGAGTTATTTGAGTTTTATTCAAATTATTTTTCTCCAAAAATAAGATATATGGAAATTAGGGTAAAATGATTCCCTACATTAGAAAATTGGAGAGAAATAAATTCGAAATCATTTTGGTATTTTTTAAAAATGATTTCTATTATATTTTATTAGAGCTGTAGCACTGTTAGATTTATTCGAATTTCTGTGGAATTTATTTGATGCTAGAAAAATGTTCAAGCCGTAGAAAATCTTTTTCTGAAAATTTTGATATAATATATGCCTATAGTATATTTTTATTTTATATAGTTTTATTATTTCTTCTGTCTGCCAAATGATTTTTTTAAAAGAACTTCGGGCCGACCGAACTGGGCCTCACCCAGCCCAACCGGCCCATCGCCGCACCGCCTTCCTCCTCCCGCAGCTCTCCTGCCGCGGCACACCGCCGGTCGTATCCGAGCCGGACACGACGCCGCCTCGCCCCTCCTCCAAGGCGCCGCCTCCCCTTCTCCTCCTATCAATACGCCGGCCCCGCCGCTCTCTTCTCCTCCTCCCCTCAACCGCCGCGCCATGCACCTCCCGCCGCCGCCGCCTGCGCCACCATCCCGCTCGAGCCACGCTGCCGATTGTTGCCCATTGCCGCCTTTGTGCCACAGCCACATAGCGCCCATGTATGCGCTTCGTTACATTGCATGAGCTTCGCCGCCCGCCCAGCCGCTGCCGTCTTGAGCAGCCATCCCGCCACATCGCCCTCGTCGGAGTTAACCGTCGTCACCGTCGAGAACTGCTGCCGAACCGGTACAAAACCGCTGGACCGACCCGGTTTTTCTTTTCATTTTTGTTTCTTTTTAATCGGTTTAGTTATTTAGGTTAGTTAATTAGTGGACGTTCGTCCGTTAGTATTCGGTAGCGAACGATTGCGTTCTATAGGGTTATGTAGCCAACGTTCGTTCGATGGGAGTTTTCTTTTTATTGTAGTTTTCGTCCAGGGACCCAACCGTGAATATTTTATTTATAGATTAGCCCCTGATCTTCAAACGATCATTACTTTTTGCTCGTTGGTCCAAATCCAACGAAACCAATGCCAAATTCTTCGTTATGGTCCCCTCTATCCACTAAAACAACTTAAAAATATTTTTGAAAGTTTTAAAATTTGAATTCAAACAGATTTGTATTTGAACTTTGTTTGATCATAACACGAGTTTTATAACTCCGTTTGAGTTGATTCTTTTTGCAAACCGAAGCTCTTGACCTAATCTTTCTGATAAGGCCAAATCCACCTAATTTTGGTACTATTAGAAATTGTGTTATGTTACAAGAGTTAATTGCTTGTTTTCAAAGTTTTCTGAGATCTTTTCTTCGATTTCTTTTGCATGATTGCTTATGTGTGGTTACTATTGCTTGCTTATGATAGATTTACCGGAGTGTGACGAGTAGAACTATCAGGAGTTATGAGTGTGATTCATGTTCATCAATAGTACAAGGCAAGTTCACACTTTGATCATATCCCTTTATTACCCACTTTTTATGCATTAGTTTCAACCTTCAAACATTGCATGAGTAGGATCTCTTAACATGTGGGTATTGGGAAGTAGTTGATGAGGTAGGAACCTATTGTCTTGCATACAAACCCTGGGTGTTACTACGTTATGCTTACTGACATGCTATGCTCGTAGACGTGGTTTGGTTTTGAGAGAATTCATGAAAGATGTGAGAGTTGATGGTTAACATAAGGTGGCTATTTAAATACACATCTGGGTGGATTGGTTGCGGGCACCTGGAGAATCCGGTGTTGTCCAAGGATATCCCGGAGGACCCGTGTGATCATCCTATGGTTCGTCACCCAGGCTCAAAGGGATCATAAGATTATTCATGCTAGAAACTTCTGTGTGCAGCCACAAGCTATTATGGGCTCTAGCATAGTTGAGTATGTTGCATGACCTCTTCGGTGGTAGGCTAGCGAGATGTAGGGGATGTAGGTTGGTCTTGTCTACCCGGGGTTAGAGTTAATGCTTCTGAAAGACTATGTCTCGGTCATCCGTTTCTCAATCATCATGTAGTGCGACAAATCCAACGGAGGAGATCGAGTCTTGTGGGGAAAAGTGTGCAAACCTCTGCAGAGTGTACAAACTAATCATGCTTAGCCGTGTCCCCGGTTATGGACGTCTTGAGTATCTGGTACTTGGATTATCTTGTTGATCTCATCACTTTAATTAATAAGATTGTTGGGTTATTCTTATTTAATTGGGATTGAGTTGGAGGAACCTTCTCAATATTTTTCAACCAACTTTGTAGTTAAATAAAATATATTCCTTTGTTGTAGGAAAAAATTGGCTTTTCGCAAAAAACATATTAACCATAGAGCCTCCACCAGCCATATATGCATGTAGTGATAGCTATTATTCATCATTGCTCTATGGTGTGAATTTGCCAGTACATTCAATGTACTGACCCTTTGTGGCTGCAACGTCTTATGTTGCAGGAATCTTACGACGAGTAAGTGATACGTTTGGGTTATGATTTCTACACTCAACTTTGCCATTGGAGTTGATGGGAATCCACAACCTTGTTGTTACTTCCGCTATATGGATCGATGTAATAGTATTTACGTTACTTTATACATGTGATTTACCTCTGTTATAAATCCTCGAGTACTGTGTGTGTCAGCATACCGATCCAGGGATGACACTTAAGCACAGAGACATGACTGTCTGAGGTCGGGTCGCTACAAGATGGTATCAGAGCACATGTTGTTGTAGGGACGTGACCCTAGAAGCGGCAAGCCCATCGGAAAGATTTTTCTCTAAAACTTCATTTTCAAAAAGATCTTTTACCTCTCTTCTCTTCTGAGCTTATTCAAGTATTCCCTTTTAGTGAGACCATACCCCTTCTCCCTTTTTGACCACGCGAAGATTCAGCTAATGAGACTATTCCAAGGAGTACAAGATATCGGACAACTAGACCACTTCAGAATCAAGAGGATTTTACCGTGCATTATAATAATGGAAACTACAACGGTTGAAGACTCCAAAGACTAGGAGAATTTGAAGGCTCTGAAGGATTCCCAAATTTGTATGACCTAGGAAGGCTACCCTTATGGAACTTGGCAGACTATGGAAGTTGTCAATACCCGAGATCAAGGTGTATCCAAGAAATACTTAGGAACATGGATCATTAGAACTCAAGGTTTTTCTCAAAAACCTGCTACCTCTTGAAACGCCGTTGGTTTTCCCTTGAAGAGGAAAGGGTGATGCAGTAAAGAAGCATAAGTATTTCCCTCAGTTTTGAGAACCAAGGTGTCAATCCAAAGAGGAGGCCACGCACGAGTCCCTTGCACCTACACAAACAAATAAATCCTCGCAACCAACGCAATAAAGGGGTTGTCAATCCGTTCACGGTCACTTACGAGAGTGAGATCTGATAGATATGATAAGATAATATTTTTGGTAAGATAATATTTTTGGTATTTTTATGATAAAGATGCAAAGTAAAATAAAAGGCAATAAAAATAGCTAAGTGTTGGAAGATTAATTTGATAAAAGATAGACCCGGGGGCCATAGGTTTCACTAGTGGCTTCTCTCGAGAGCATAAGTATTATGGTGGGTAAACAAATTACTGTTGACCAATTGACAGAATTGAGCATAGTTATGAGAATATCTAGGTATGATCATGTATGTAGGCATCACGTCCGCGACAAGTAGACCGACTCCTGCCTGCATCTACTACTATTACTCCACACATCGACCGCTATCCAAAGATGCATCTAGAGTATTAAGTTCATAAGAACGAGTAACGCTTTAAGTAAGATGACATGATGTAGAGGGATAAACTCATGCAATATGATATAAACCCCTCTTGTTATCCTCGATGGCAGCAATACAATACGTGCCTTGCTGCCCCTCATCCTTTGGGAAAGGACACATAAGATTGAACCCAAAGCTAAGCACTTCTCCCATTGCAAGAAAGATCAATCTAGTAGGCCAAACCAAACTGATAATTCGAAGAGACTTGCAAAGATAACCAATCACACATAAAAGAATTCAGAGAAGATTCAAATATTGTTCGTAGATAAACTTGATCATAAACCCACAATTCATCGGTCTCAACAAACACACCACAAAAGAAGATTACATCAAATAGATCTCCACGAGAATCGTGGAGAACTTTGTATTGAGATCCAAAGAGAAGAAGCCATCTAGCTAATAACTATGGACCCGAAGGTCTGAGGTAAACTACTCACACATCATCGGAGAGGCTATGGTGTTGATGTAGAAGCCCTCTGTGATCGATGCCCCCTCCGGCGGAGCTCCGGAAAAGGCCCAAGATGGGATCTCACGGGTACAGAAGGTTGCGGCGGTGGAATTAGGTTTTTGGCTCTGTATCTGGTAGTTTGGGGGTATGTAGGTATATATAGGAGGAACAAGTACGTCGGTGGAGCAACGTGGGGCCCATGAGGGTGGAGGGCGCGCCTGGGGGGGGGGGGGTAGGCGCGCCCCCTAGCTCATGCCTTCCTGGTTGATGTCTTGACGTAGGGTCCAAGTCCTCTGGATCACGTTCATTCCGAAAATCACGTTCCCGAAGGTTTCATTCCGTTTGGACTCCGTTTGATATTCTTTTTCTGCGAAACTCTGAAATAGGCAAAAAAACAGCAATTCTGGGATGGGCCTCCGGTTAATAGGTTAGTTCCAAACATAATATAGAAGTGTACAATAAAGCCCATTAATGTCCAAAACAGAATATAATATAGCACAGAACAATAAAAAATTATAGATACGTTGGAGACGTATTAAGCATCCCCAAGCTTAATTGCTGCTCGTCCTCGAGTAGGTAAATGATAAAAACAGAATTTTTCATGTGGAATGCTACTTGACATAATTTCAATGTAATTCTCTTAATTGTGGTATGAATATTCAGATCCGAAAGATTCAAGATAAAGGTTTAATATTGACATAAAAGTAATAATACTTCAAGCATACTAACTAAGCAATTATGTCCTCTCAAAATAACATGGCCAAAGAAAGTTCATCCCTACAAAATCATATAGTTTAGTCATGCTCCATTTTCGTCACACAAGAATGCTCTCATCATGCACAACCCGATGACAAGCCAAGCAATTGTTTCATACTTTAGTAATCTCAAACTTTTTCAACCTTCACGCAATACATGACCGTGAGCCATGGATATAGCACTATGGGTGGAATAGAATATAATGATGGGGGTTATGTGGAGAAGTCAAAAAGTAGAAAGTCTCACATCAACGCGGCTAATCAATGACCTATGGAGATGCCCATCGATTGATGTTAATGCAAGGAGTAGGGATTGCCATGCAACAGATGCACTAGAGCTATAAATGCATGAAAGCTCAACAAAAGAAACTAAGTGGGTGTGCATCCAACTTGCTTGCTCACGAAGACCTATGGCATTTGAGGAAGCCCATTGTTGGAATATACAAGCCAAGTTCTATAATGAAAAATTCCCACTAGTATATGAAAGTGACAAAACAAGAGACTCTCTATCATGAAGATCATGGTGCTACTTTGAAGCACAAGTGTGGAAAAAGGATAGTAGCATTGTTCCCCCTTTTTTTGGGCCTTCTTTTTTTTTGGCATTTCTCTTTTTTTGGGACAATGCTCTATGAATGATGATCATCACACTTCTATTTATTTACAACTCGATACTAGAACAAAGTATGACTCTATATGAATGCCTCCGGCGGTATACCGGGATAGCAATGAATCAAGAGTGACATGTATGAAAAATTATGAACGGTGACTTTGCCACAAATACGATGTCAACTACATGATCATGCAAAGAAATATGACAATGATGAACGTGTCATGATAAACGGAACAGTGGAAAGTTGCATGGCAATATATCTCGGAATGGCTATGGAAATGCCATGATAGGTAGGTATGGTGGCTGTTTTGAGGAGGATATAAGGAGGTTTATGTGTGAAAGAGTGTATTATATCACGGGGTTTGGATGCACCGACGAAGTTTGCACCAACTCTCAATGTGAGAAAGGGCAATGCACGGTACCAAAGAGGCTAGCAATGATGGAAATGTAAGAGTGCGTATAATCCATGGACTCAACATTAGTCATAAAGAACTCCCATACTTATTGCAAAAATCTACAATTCATCAAAAACCAAGCACTACGCGCATGCTCCTAGGGGATAGATTGGTAGGAAAAGACCATCGTCGTCACGACCGCCACTCATAAGGAGGACAATCAAAGAACACCTCATGTTTCAAATTTGTTACATAACGTTTACCATACGTGCATGCTACGGGACTTCCAAACTTCAACACAAGTATTCCTCAAATTCACAACTACTCAACTAGCACAACTTTAATATCACTACCTCCATATCTCAAAACAATCATCAAGCATCAAACTTCTCTTAGCATTCAAAGACACTCATAAGAAAGTTTTTTACTAGTCTTGAATACCTAACATATTCGGATTAATTTCCCAATTTAAGCAAATTACCATGCTGTTTAAGACTCTCAAAATAATATAAGTGAAGCATGAGAAGTAATAGTTTCTATAAAACAAAACCACATAGTGCTCTAAAAGATATAAGTGAAGCACTAGAGCAAAAACTATATAGCTCAAAAGATATAAGCGAAGCGCATAGAGTATTCTAATAAATTCTGAATCATGTGTGTCTCTCTCAAAAGGTTTGTACAACAAATATGATTGTGGTAAACTAAAAAGCAAAGACTCAAATCATACAAGAAGCTCCAAGCAAAACACATATCATGTGGTGAATAAAAATATAGCTCCAAGTAAAGTTACCGATGGAA